>WNWK01002199.1:0-142500 GCA_009830355.1 Cherax destructor
ACACGAAGATAGGTAGGATAATCGATTCAGACGTAGATGTCAGTGAACTACGGGGAGGATTTAGACAAACTCAATTCCTGGTCAGAAAAATGGCAGATGCAGTTCAATGTGATAAATGCAAAGTTCTAAAGGGCTCGGGGTGTCCATAACCCAAGCACTTATAAGTTAAATAACGTAGAACTTAGCCATACAGATTGCGAGAAGGACTTGGGGGTGATGGTAGCAGCAACCTTAAACCAAGACAGCAATGCCTAAGCGTACGTAATAAGGCAAATAGATTACTGGGATTTATATCAAGAAGTGTTAGCAACAGAAGTCCAGACGTTATATTACAGCTTTATACATCATTAGTAAGGCCTCACCTAGATTACGCAGCTCAGTTCTGGTCTCCATATTACAGAATGGACATAAATTCGTTAGAAAACATTCAGCGTAGAATGACTAAATTAATACATAGCATTAGAAATCTTCCTTACGAAGAAAGATTGAAGACCCTTAAATTACATTCACTTGTAAGACGTAGAATGAGGGAGACATGATCGAGGTATACAAGTGGAAAATGGGTATTAACAAAGGGATATAAATAAGGTCTTGAGGGTATCTCTCCAAGAGAAACCGCAATAATGGATTCAAGTTAGATAAGTTTAGATTTAGAAAGTATATAGGAAAGTATTGGTTTGGAAATAGGGTAGTTGATGAATGGAACAGTCTGCCTAGTAGGGTTATTGAAGCAAGGACCTTGGTTGGATAAATTCATGAGTGAAAGGGGTTGGATTTGAGTGGGAATTGCACATGAGTAAATAAAATTATCAAAGCTTATTTTTTGGGTAGCATTGAAAATTAGGTTGAACAAATATTCTGTTGGTGGGATGGAATGTGAAGGACCTGCCTAGAATGGGCCAACAGGCCTGCTGCAGTGTTCCTCCTTTCTTATGTTCTTATGTTCTTAAGTACTGGTTTTCGAACAGAGTTGTAGATGCGTGGAACAATCTTCCGAGTAGGGTGATAGAGGCTAGGACCTTGGGTGGCTTTAAAAAGAGATTGGACAAATATATGAGTGGGAGGGGCTGGGTTTGATTAGTGTCGTGAGTACAGGAGTAAATTCTTAGGTAGTGGTGGTTTTGATAAGGACCTGCCTTGTATGGGCCAGTAGGCCTTCTGCAGTGTTCCTCCATTCTTATGTTCTTATGTTCTTAAGATTCTAATGCTCTATTTATTCATGTGAGAGACTTTAACCATCCAATTGATTTTCAAAATGCTGAGAAGGTTGTATCAAGCAAGTCCATGGTTGAGAGGAATATAATAGAATCATGTTTCATTAAAAGCAGTTTTGAAAATAATATGAATATTTCTTTTGGTTTATATAAATTGATGCTTTTATAATTAATAAAATTTGGGAAGAATTTAATGATAAATTGACTAATCTTAATTCTTGGGAAGAGTTTCAGGTCCTTTCTTGTTTTCCTCTTCACGAGTCGTGTATGTTACGCTACTGTGAGGTGTAGTCTTTGTTAGTGTGATGTGACTGTGAGGTGTAGTCTCACCCTTATATAAGTCCTCTTGTCATGTTTCCTTTTATAGTTCCATAAGAACATAAGAACATAAGAAAGGAGGAACACTGCAGCAGGCCTGTTGGCCCATACTAGGCAGGTCCTTCACAATCCGTCCCACTAACAGAATATTTGCTCAACCCAATTTTCAATGCTACCCAAGAAATAAGCTTTGACAATTCTACCCACTCATGCGCGAGTCCCACTCCAAATCCAACCCCTCTCACTCATGAATTTATCCAACCTAAATTTGAAACTACCCAAGGTCCTAGCTTCAATAACCCTACTAGGCAGACTGTTCCACTCATCAACTACCCTATTTCCAAACCAATACTTTCCTATATCCTTTCTAAATCTAAACTTATCTAACTTGAATCCATTATTGCGGGTTCTCTCTTGGAAAATATCCTCAAGACCTTATTTATATCCCCTTTGTTAATACCCATTTTCCACTTGTATACCTCGATCATGTCTCCCCTCATTCTACGTCTTACAAGTGAATGTAATTTTAGGGTCTTCAATCTTTCTTCGTAAGGAAGATTTCTAATGCTATGTATTAATTTAGTCATTCTACGCTGAATGTTTTCTAACGAATTTATGTCCATTCTGTAATATGGAGACCAGAACTGAGCTGCGTAATCTAGGTGAGGCCTTACTAATGATGTATAAAGCTGTAATATAACCTCTGGACTTCTGTTGCTAACACTTCTTGATATAAATCCCAGTAATCTATTTGCCTTATTACGTACGCTTAGGCATTGCTGTCTTGGTTTAAGGTTGCTGCTACCATCACCCCCAAGTCCTTCTCGCAATCTGTATGGCTAAGTTCTACGTTATTTAACTTATAAGTGCTTGGGTTATGGACACTCCCGAGCTTCAGAACCTTGCATTTATCTACATTGAACTGCATCTGCCACTTTTCTGACCACGAATTAAGTTTGTCTAAATCTTCCTGAAGTTCTACGACATCTATGTTTGAATCAATTATCCTACCTATCTTCGTGTCGTCGGCGAATTTGCTCATATCACTAGTAATTCCCTCATCAAGGTCATTGATATATATTATAAATAACAATGGGCCTAAGACTGATCCCTGTGGAACACCACTTGTTACAAGTCCCCATTCGGATTTAACCCCATTTATGCACACTCTCTGCTTCCTATTGGTGAGCCATGACTCGATCCATGACAGCACTTTTCCCCCAATGCCATGAGCTGCCACTTTCTTTAATAGTCTCTGGTGCGGTACTCTATCAAAAGCCTTACTAAAGTCTAAATAAACAATATCGAATTCTTTATCGTGATCAACAGCCTCAAAAGCTTTACTGAAGAAGGTTAATAAATTAGATAGGCAGGAACGGCCCTCGTGAATCCATGCTGGGTATCATTAATCAAATTATGGTTATCTAGATGGCTTCTAATAATATCAGCTATAATTGACTCTAGTAATTTGCCTACAATTGAGGTCAGGCTTATTGGGCGGTAGTTTGACGGTAGTGACTTGTCCCCTGCTTTAAAAATAGGAATTACATTAGCCAACTTCACATATCAGACACTACACCTGTTTGAAGAGATAAATTAAAAATGTTAGATATTGGTTCACAGAGTTCCATTTGCATTCCTTAAGAACCCTTGCAAAAAGCTCATCAGGACCCAGCGATTTATTTTGTTTCAGTCGGTCCAGCTGTTTCATAATCATTTCGCTAGTGACTGTGATATTACATAATTTATCTTCTTCTGGGCCTCTGTAAAAATTAATTACTGGGATATTATTAATGTCTTCCTGTGTGAAAACCGAGAGAAAATAATTATTAAAAATAGAGCACATATCATTCTCCTTGTCAGTAAGATGCCCAAAGTTATTTTTAAGGGGACCTATCTTATCCCTAACTTTGTTCTATAAACCTGGAAAAAACTTTTTGGGTTAGTTTTTGAATCCCTAGCAACTTTAATTTCATAGTCCCGTTTAGCTTTTCTTATTCCCTTTTAACGTCCCTCTTAATGTCAGTATACTGATTTATAAGATGACCCTCACCTCTTTTTATGCGCCTATAAATTCCTTTCTTCTGCCCTAAAGATATTTGAGCCTATTATTCATCCATTTTGGGTCATTTCTACTTGATCTAATTTCTTTATACGGTATAAATGTTCTTTGGGCAGCCTGTATAGTGTTAAGAAAACTGTCATATTGATACCTCTCTTCTTCACCCCAGTCCACAGTTGATAAGTGTTCTCTAAGTCCATTATAATCTGCTAAGCGAAAATCTGGGACCATTACTGAATTATCCCTACTATCATACATCCATTCAATGCTAAAGGTAATTGACTTGTGGTCGCTTGAGCCGAGTTCCTCTGTAATTTCTAAATTATTAACAAGGGTTTCCTTGCTTGCCAGAACCAAGTCAAGTAGGTTATTTCCCTTGTAGGTTCTGTTACAAACTGCTTCAAAAGCAATCCTGAACTACTTCTAAAAGTCGTTAGATTCTAAATTCCCTGTCATGAAATTCCAATCAATCTGACTAAAGTTAAAGTCCCCTAGAATTACTACGTTATCGTGTCTTGTGGCCTTAACAATTTCCTCCCAAAGTAGTCTCCTTGTTCCCTATCTAAGTTTGGAGGACGGTAAATCACGCCTAAAATCAATTTTTCACACCCCTCTGAAAATTCTATCCAGACAGACTCTGTATGTGTTAATTCAGACTTTATACCCGTTTTTATGCAACAATTTAAATGATCACGGACATAGAGTGCCACCCCACCCCTTTCCCGATACTTCTGTCTACTTGGAACAATTTAAAACCCTGAATGTGACATTCGGCAGGCAAGTCCCGATTTTTCATATTAAACCATGTCTCAGTTATTGCAAAAACATCAATATTACCCGTACTTGCAACTAATCTCAACTCGTCCATCTTATTCCTAGCACTACGACTATTGGTGTAATAACACTACGACTATTGGTGTAATAAGCACTACGACTATTGGTGTAATAATGTGATAATGTGAGTAGTCACGAAAGCGCTTGGAATTTCTCTATTTTTTCATAGTGGTTGTTTTGCATATATATATATATATATATATATATATATATATATATATATATATATATATATATATATATATATATATATATATATATATATATATATACATACATATATTATGATATGATATTAACTGAATTTAGACTGACTTTGCCTATGTTACGCTGATTTTAGCAAAATCACGTTAGAATGCTAAGTTAGTTTCCACGCAAATGTAAATAAGTTGCGTTCCATGTTTATTCTCCTGAATATAAAATTCATTAGACCAATATGTTCAAAAAAATATTTTTTTTATGAATATGTAAATGAGCTGCCAGAGGGGATCGAATTCTGTATTTTCGTTTGCAGACGATGTGGGAATTTTAAGAAAAATGCGACCGGAAGAGGAGAGAAATGACCTCCCAGGGAAAGTTAATAATACTAATAACAATAATAATAATAATAAATAATAAATAATAAATAATAATAATAATAAATAAAAATAATAATAATAATAAATAAAAATAATAATAATTAATAATAATAATAATAATTAATAATAATAATAATGATATTAATAATAATTAATAATAATAATAATAATTAATAATAATAATAATGGTATTAATAATAATAATAATAATAATAATAATAATAATAATAATAATAATAATAATAATAATAATAATAATGTTAAGTGCTAATCCCGAAAGGGTCAAGCAGCGCAGGGAGAGTTAGGTTATACTGCACGGGTGATCAAGCAAGTGGCTTTTGCAGTTCAGTTGCAACATGTGCAAGCTCATGCTATTTTGGAAGAGGTGATGCCAGAGACGATAGTGACTGGGAGGAGAGAAACTACAACTGTCAAATAAAACTACAACCCCAAAGAACTACAACCATCGTAAAAAGAAAACTACAGTGGTCAAGGAAAGAAAACTATACTCCAACCATCAAAGAAAAGAAAGGATCTAGGATTGAAAAGAACACTGAAAGACCTTCAGGAAACCTCAATAAAAAAATCCTTGAGGACTATATACATACGTTATTTACCATTGTAACTTACGATCAAGGTTCCGGGACTGAAACATTAATATCCCAATGTTTACTCAGGTGTCTATTTTAAACCTGTATAGGAATGCCAGGCGCACCTCAAAACACACGGCGTGGAACCTCCACCTGATCATGATCTGAACCTCGGAGTATACCTGGAGAGGGTTCCGGGGGTCAACGCCCCCGCGGCCCAGTCTGTGACCAAGCCTCATGGTGGATCAGGGCCTGTCAACCATGCTGTTACTGCTGGCCGCACGCAACCCAAAGTACTAACCAAAGAACAGTTGGTCAGGTACAGACTTTAGGTGACTGTCCAGCGCCATCTTGAAGACAGCCAGGGGTCTATTGTAATCCCCCTTTTGTATGCTAGGAGGCAGTTGAACAGTCTTGGGCCCCTGACACTTACTGTCTCTTATCGTGCTAGTGGCACCCCTGCTTTTCATTAAGAACATAAGAACATAAGAAAGGAGGAACACTGCAGCAGGCCTGTTGGCCTATACTAGGCAGGTCCTTCACAATCCGTCCCACTAACAGAATATTTGCTCAACCCAATTTTCAATGCTACCCAAGAAATAAGCTTTGACAATTCTACCCACTCATGTGCGAGTCCCACTCAAATCCAACCCCTCTCACTCATGAATTTATCCAACCTAAATTTGAAACTACCCAAGGTCCTAGCTTCAATAACCCTACTAGGCAGACTGTTCCACTCATCAACTACCCTATTTCCAAACCAATACTTTCCTATATCCTTTCTAAATCTAAACTTATCTAACTTGAATCCATTATTGCGGGTTCTCTCTTGGAGAGATATCCTCAAGACCTTATTTATATCCCCTTTGTTAATACCCATTTTCCACTTGTATACCTCGATCATGTCTCCCTCATTCTACGTCTTACAAGTGAATGTAATTTTAGGGTCTTCAATCTTTCTTCGTAAGGAAGATTTCTAATGCTATGTATTAATTTAGTCATTCTACGCTGAATGTTTTCTAACGAATTTATGTCCATTCTGTAATATGGAGACCAGAACTGAGCTGCGTAATCTAGGTGAGGCCTTACTAATGATGTATAAAGCTGTAATATAACCTCTGGACTTCTGTTGCTAACACTTTTGATATAAATCCCAGTAATCTATTTGCCTTATTACGTACGCTTAGGCATTGCTGTCTTGGTTTAAGGTTGCTGCTTACCATCACCCCCAAGTCCTTCTCGCAATCTGTATGGCTAAGTTCTACGTTATTTAACTTATAAGTGCTTGGGTTATGGACACTCCCGAGCTTCAGAACCTTGCATTTATCTACATTGAACTGCATCTGCCACTTTTCTGACCACGAATTAAGTTTGTCTAAATCTTCCTGAAGTTCTATGACATCTATGTTTGAATCAATTATCCTACCTATCTTCGTGTCGTCGGCGAATTTGCTCATATCACTAGTAATTCCCTCATCAAGGTCATTGATATATAATATAAATAACAATGGGCCTAAGACTGATCCCTGTGGAACACCACTTGTTACAAGTCCCCATTCGGATTTAACCCCATTTATGCACACTCTCTGCTTCCTATTGGTGAGCCATGACTCGATCCATGACAGCACTTTTCCCCCAATGCCATGAGCTGCCACTTTCTTTAACAGTCTCTGGTGCGGTACTCTATCAAAAGCCTTACTAAAGTCTAAATATACAATATCGAATTCTTTATCGTGATCAACAGCCTCAAAAGCTTTACTGAAGAAGGTTAATAAATTAGATAGGCAGGAACGGCCCCTCGTGAATCCATGCTGGGTATCATTAATCAAATTATGGTTATCTAGATGGCTTCTAATAATATCAGCTATAATTGACTCTAGTAATTTGCCTACAATTGAGGTCAGGCTTATTGGGGAGATGTTGCATCGTCTGCTGAGTCTTCCTTTCATAGGGAGTGATTTTCGTGTGCAAATTTGGTACTAATCACTCTAGGATTTTCCAAGTATATATATAATCATGTATCTCTCCCGCCTGCGTTCCAGGGAGTACAGGTTGAGAGATTTCAAGCGTTCCCAGTAATTGAGGTGTTTTATCGAGGTAGGTGTCTGGAAGACGTGAGTACGACGTAAGAGATAATTAGAGGAATTGAAATGGTAGATAATGACAACACGGAAATGCATGGTCATGGAACAAGGAAGGTTAAAAAAACAAGAGGAAAAGGAACATTATGAAACACTTCATCAGTCTTCAGGTGGTAGGGAAACTAACTAAAGTTCGTGTGGAAATGGGGGAAGAAAGTTACATACATGCACAGTTTTAAGAATGGTTATCATAGAGCTCAGGAGAAAAATAAGCATTGCTGCAAATGCACAAATATACAAAATCAGCGAGTAAATACACACACACATACACACACACACACAAAAAAAAAAAAAAAGATTTGTCAGATGACAAATTTCCTAAAAAAAAAAAAAATTCTTCGCCAAAACAACCTTCAAAGTGGCCGTAATAAACTAGAGTTATATGACCATAATTTACTAGGTAGTGACTAGAGTGGGTTCTCAGGGTAAATTCTCCAGTCTGGTAGTAACTCACTGACAGTCACACGCACTCCGATAACTGGCTTAAGCCACCCTCACAATGCTGAGTAGCTACTTGGGTTACTGTTATTATATTAAAAAAAAAACAATAAACCCAAATGGGTCATGCAACGCTAAACGGTAGGGAAAAGACGCGAGCAGGTGCAGATAAATGCAAGGCCACGGTGGTGCCTGTGTGATTACCTAACACTGTGGATCTCTGGCTCTTGGACCCGTCCGCTTCCTATCCTTTAACTGACGTTGTTTAGTTATATCTTGCCTACTTCTGAGCCCGTGAGTCCTCCTCTTCTATACCATCTGAAACATCGTTCTGCTTCATGTATCTACTCCCTCCCATCAGTGGGTATAACGCTACCTTGTGAATATAAAAATAATAGTCTCTACCCTGAGAGTCCTGGTGTAGGTACACCAGATTGTGGTGTACCTACAAACCGGTAAACCATAAAGCCGTCTGTTGTAGATAACATACATGAATGCACTGACCAAAACATTAAAGAATTGTTTAGTAATGTTTATGTATGCCTCCAGCCCGCTTTGTATATATCAGGAATGTTCGGTTGTATTATCACCTCCTTATGGCCTAGCAGGTTTTTCTAAGCAGCCATTAAAAAAAATAAACAAATGAAATCTGGACAGTTAACAGTGACTAGCAGGCATAACTAAACTACAGATTAATATTCATGAGATATATCCCATAGATTGTAGGGCGCAAATAACCAGAGAATAACGGAGAAATTACAGTGATCGATATTTAACTCTGAATAACAGTCATTTAGAGACGAAAAACCTTATCTCAAAACGAAATAAGAAATTGAAAGTTTGGCAGACCGTATGTTTCTCAGCTGTCAGACGGCCTGAGACACCGTACTGTACAAAAACACATAAACAAAAGAAAATAGACAAAATGTAAAATAACGCCTGAAAGAATACGAAGGTAAAGTGGAAGTAAAGATGGAGAATTTAAGCAGTGGATTCCCGCAAGGTATTCTGTCCTGAGACCCTCACTGTTCTTGAGGTACATCAGATATTTCCCCGGAGGTTTAAAAATCACACATGTTCACAGATAACAACAAACCTAATGAGATGATTTAAAAAAAAAACAATATGAGGGCTGCCAAAAATCTATAAAATGACCTAGACCGGCTACAAGAATTGTCAGAAAAGTAGCTTTTGGAAATCAGTTCCAGCAAATGTAAAATGGAAACAGACGGTGGAGAGAGATTAGTTATAACACACCACCTGAAAGAATAACTCTCATAATCAAATACTGAGGAAGAACTGGAATATATAGCTTAAATCTATTTTCAAAAGCACACAAGCCGAATTACGTTAATACAATATACTAAACTAGAGCAAGATAAGGAATCTACATAAGAAAAGGTTCAAGGATTTATATGCAACGTATGTCCACCAATCCTTGAATAAATTGATGACGGTATTTATTCCACATCTAATAAATCACAAAGACCACAGGATACCAGAACTGATACACCAAAGTTATTAAAACTGCAAAGGAAGTAACGACCCTAGACGGAAGAGTGAGGGGACATAACCACAGTACACTCAGAGTGAGGGGACATAACCACAGTACACTCAGAGTGAGGGGACATAACCACAGTATACTCAGAGTGAGGGGACATAACCACAGTATACTCAGAGTGAGGGAACATAACCACAGTATACTCAGAGTGAGGGGACATAACCAGTATACTCAGAGTGAGGGGACATAACACCACAGTATACTCAGAGAAATAACACGAAGTAATATGCATCCTACTGGCCTTCAGATTATTGTACGTTTTATACAGTAATTACGAAATAAAGATTTGTATTTGCATACAGAGCAGAACAAGGGTGTACAGATGGAACTGTAAACACACGTCATAAAGAGACGTGAGGAAGCATTTCAACACTTCTAGAGCAGTAGAAAAGCGACACCCTAACTAGAGAACAACAGAGCGGAAAAAAGAATTCACAACTTAAAAAAAAGTGAATTAAAATTCTAGATCAATTTAGCCATCAATTAAGAAGCGGGCCTAGCTGTGGTAACTCAACAAATACAAGCAATCAACAAACTAATTTCACACGGAACGAGAGACAGAGGGCCAATAAGGGAATAAAATAAGATAAACAGGAATTACCTTCATGATAATGTGAGGATTTATATTATATCAAATGTAATCTTGTTAAAAGGAAAAAATAATGCGTTTAATGTGTTATGTAAATCTGTGTTTAATTTTCAGAGAGCGTCCTTGTGCCCTGGACCAAAAATACACGAAATCTTTCTATCCATCACTGAGCAAGTTTTAAAAAACGCTAATTAATGGGAATGTGATTATGATTCAATTTGGCTTCCATGAGCAACAAATTGCACCAAACTGAATAATTTGCGACAATTATCATTATTATCCCTTTTTTATACTGTTCACATAGAAACATATTGAACCCAGTTGGTAAGTCCCTTCCAACCAGCGTCCACTCTCCTCACCCCCACAACCAGCGTCCCTCTCCCACTCCCACATTTTTATTAGTATTATATTCACAAAATACGCTCAACCTGCATGGCTCACGAAGAGCCGAAAGACAGAGGGATACTAACAGCTGGGTGTCATGCAACAGAGGGATGCTAACAGCTGGGAAGTCATGCAACAGAGGGATGCGAACAGCTGGGAGTCATGCAACAGAGGGATGCTAACAGCTGGGAGTCATGCAACAGAGGGATGCTAACAGCTAGAAGTCATGTAACAGAGGGATGCTAACAGCTGGGGAGTCATGCAACAGAGGGATGCTAACAGCTGGGGAGTCATGCAACAGAGGGATGCTAACAGCTGGGGAGTCATGCAACAGAGGCACTGAAAAGCTAACAAGAAAAGCTAGAACTGACGTAATAAATCAGTTTCTATTAAAAAAATCACACAGTGCATCTGTATTGAAATTAAGGATTTTCGAAAGGAGTACAGGTGATGTGAGAACACTCAGGTGCTGAACAAGAGAACAAAAGTGAACTGGACGTGTTCCTGGGTAAACGGAACAGGGAAGCAAAGATTGTTCGACAGTCAACAAAAGCTGACATGTTGCAGAAAGACAGAAAGAAAGCTGTGTGTCAGTCTTAAGAAAGTAAGACTGGAGGAACACTGCAGCAGGTCTACTGGCCCATACTAGGCAAGTTCTTGTCAAAACTAACCATTCCGAAAATCGTCAAATCGTTTCCCAAAGTCACCCAAGAATTTGCTTTAGTACTTCGGGTACTAATCAAACCTTGCCCTTCACACTCTTATATTTGTCTAATGTCTTTTTGAAACTACGCAAGGTTTCAGCTTCTGTTCAAACGTGCAAGAACTGTTTCCCAGGCATGAGAACAATGAAGAGAACCAAGAACTCCATCACCCACAATTTCCAACCAACGTTCCGGTGTTCGGAAAAAAGTCACAGAAAATAAGTCACAATTTTGGCTAGGAAAAAAAAGTCACATTTTATTTAGGTTAGGTTGTGACTTTTTTTATATGACTTTTCTTCCTTTGACTTTTTTTCCTGGATCCCAGTGTCCCTCTCCCAGCCTCCACAAATACATCCACATTTCCTCACTGGATAACCCGCAGTCTTCCCACTAAAGCTCTCCACCCACAACTCTACTAACCTTTATCCTTCCCACCCCTTCCCCTCTGAACCACACTTTCCCCTCCCTCACTTCTCACTCACCACTTGGCACACTCTCTCTCCCTTAACCAACACTCCCACATACCAATCATCACCCACAGCCAACACCTTCCTTCCTAAAGTCTCAACTCTAAAAGGCTTTTCCATATTCTCACCTACCCACTGAAGTCTTCCAGCTCCGAGTGATATAAACGGTGTTTCACATATATGGACCCAGTTTCAAAGCAATTCTGCTTTGAAATTGGGTCTATTAATTTGAAACATCCTGTGTTTCATTACCTCTTGCATTAACTCCATCATCTGTCTTAGAATATAACAGGGAAAACATAGATAGTTTTTGTCCTATTCGTGAACCTCTAACATAGAAAGGATAGTAATAACGTTCATAGAATTGCCAACATTATGACATACGTTAGGTAAAAGGAGAGCGAAACGTTGCTACAATAAAACGTTGCATTAGTTGTACTTGTGTTCTTTTACCTAACATAGAAAGGATAGTCTCACGCTGAAAGTGTTCCCATTATGTAAATCACACAGCATAGGTTACGAAAAGGACAGTTGTGTACAGTTTAGGACATTTAAAAAAAAAAACGTTTCGCCACGAATGGCTTCATCATTAGTGCTGATGGAGCCGCTTGTGGCGAAAAGTTTCCTTTAATAAATGTCGTGAAGTGTAAACAAGTGTTCCTTCCCACAGATTGATAGTATCACCATACCAATGACAACAAGTATACGTTAACAACACACTGTGGGTGTCCCCACAATGTAACTATCATACAGAATAGTAAAAACCCCACACTTAGTGCTTCTACACTGTAACTATCATTTAGAATAGCGTAGCAGCACATCCTGGATGTTGCCGTACCGTAACTTTCACACAGAATAACGAAGTCCTCATAGAGGATAGTGTAGCAACACACACTGCGGATGTTCCCACAATGTAACTATCACAAATAATAGAGCGGCTGACATTGTGGATGTTCCCTTAAAGAAAAATCATTTAGAACAGTATAGCCGCAAGCTCTGGGTGTTTCCGCACTGTCTATCATACAGAATAGTGTTGCCGACATTTTGCACGTTCCCGCATTCTCACACTGAACAGAGGGAAAGTTTCGCCACTCGTAGCGAAACGTTTCCTATAATAGATGTCCTGAACTGTACATAAGTATTTGTCCACATCTTGTAGGTATCACCATAACATTTTTCCGAACAGAGTAGTTGCACACTGCGCGTGTTCACAATGTTAAAAACATTACCCCCATTATCTAGAGACCACCAGCTCTTCCTCTCCCCTTCCCCATCATCCTCTCAGGGCTACGCCCCATCTCTCGTTATTGGTAAGACTTGATCAAGTCTCTCGTGCCGGTACGTAGAAATAAGCCCAGTGGTACATCGATCCCATCCGTGCGTTGCCAGCACACGGATCCAATTTTTCTTCACCAGCGCCCACCACTGTCGACAGCAATGAACTGTGCTCAGTAATTTGACAAGAAATGTTTACTCTTTGTATTTATTTATGGGTCTGGCTTTCATCTTGTAATTATAAAGGGCAGTCAACTCGAGAAGGGTTTTTTTGATGATAAATCCAGCCGAGGACATGGATTTTGATGATAAATCCATGGAAATAAATGATATAATCCGAGGAACATAATGATTAACGTTTCGCCGCAGGCACTTGGATGATAAACTCTGGCGAAGTGTCAAAAGATCATTTATGTAGTACCAATCCAGCCGAGGACATGGTTTTTGATGATAAATCCAGCCGAGGACAGGGATTTTGATGATAAATCCAGCCGAGGACATGGTTTTTGATGATAAATCCAGCCGAGGACATGGTTTTTGATGATAAATCCAGCCGAGGACAGAGATTTTGATGATAAATCCAGTACGAGGTTTTTAATGATAGTGGATGGAGTGATCAAATATTCATCTCTCCATTGATTTTGCTGTTCACATTTTTAGTCAGCTCTAGATTAGACTGACGTCTACTGTGTAGACGAAACGTGTCGAAAAAAAGACAGAAATAATGGAAACATGGTTACAGTGTACATGATACCCAACATACATAGTAGATAACTGCTATAAACTAGAGGTGTAAGTGGTAGAGGCAAACTTCGTACGCAGTATGAGGAGTAGGTATAACAGGGCCCAAGCCCCCCTCCACCCCCCAAAAAAACACCGATCTGCGATTTTTAAAGAGGTACCAAAAGCCACGTCAACAACCAAGTAGCGACCAGTGAAGAGGCGGGGCCAGGAGCTATGGATCGACCCCTGCAACCATAATTAGGTTAGTAGAAATGAGTGCAAACACACACACACACCTATTTTCATTTTGTCGGTACTGTATACCATTCATGCACACCTGACTTTCTCCAGTCAGCAACAAGACCAGCAAGTCCGGCAGATGTTTGAGCACAGCCACCGAGAGAGAGAGATGGATCAAGAAGTAGCCTAAGAGGGATAAGCCGCCTGATGAACCACTTGAAGGCACAAGCTGTGAACCATTTTTAACCCTCATGAAGGTGGAATAGGTGACCAGAGGGAGGAGGAAGGACTGGGGGATTGCAACAGGAAAAGAAGAGAGATCACAGTAGAAAGGTGTATGGAAGGATAGACGTACAGATGCAAGATGGGAGTTGGTAGAAGATTGGGGAAGAGTGGTGGTGGTAAACGAAGAGTAATGACATATTTGTTACCAGTTTTTGGAATTATTTTATATTCCAGCAGTTAAATATCTATATAATGACCGCCTGATCAACCAACCTATTACTACCTGCGGCTCGTATATTCAATCATATAATACTAGGATATACATCTCGAAAGTTTACATGTAACCCAACAAAATGCACTATCTGCTTTACCACAGTAACTGTTGTAAAATTCAAGCAGATTCGTGAGACAGGATTTGCCGTCAGTCTTTCAAAGCTGTTTTTTTTCGTAACAAAATCTTTCCTCTTTAGATGTTCCACTCGTCTTAAGAACATAAGAAAGGAGGAACACTGCAGCATGCCAGTTGGCCCATACTAGGCAGGTCCTTTGCAATCCATCCCACTAACAGAATATTAGCCCAACCCAATAGTCTTGTAACAATCTTCCCCAGAAGATTAGATAACATACATATATGTCAGGGATATATATTTGTAAATCACTACCAGCTTCCTCTCTTCTCTGAATATGAGGGGGCAGCATCTGCCTTTTTTACCCAGATTTCTGGCAGGTGTTCCTCTGCAGTGATTCTTGATGATGCTCACTAACTTCACAGAGGAGAAACACTGCAGCAGGCCTACTGGCCCATACTAGGCAGGATCTTCTCAAACCCAAACCCACTAACAAAACTATTTACATAACCCTTTTCAATGCTACCCAAGGAATATACTTTGATCACCCAATTAACTAATGTGTAAGTCTCACTTAAATCCAACGCCTCTCACTCATATATTTATCTAACCTATATCTGAAGCTACCAAAGGTTTTAGCTTCAATAACCCTACTAGGGAATTGTTGGAAATGTTATAAAATACCGATAAGTTGAATAGTTGGGTATCTTTATTGATGAAACGTTCGCCTACAATGTAGACTTCTTCAGTCAAATACAAAGGGAGCAGTAGTAATGAAATAAAGATAATGTAATCAGTCCATCAACCTTGGAGAAAAAGTATTTGAGGTGGTCAGTCCCTCAGCCTGGGGAAAAGTCCAGCTCCATTGTCTGGAACGATATGAAGCCGAAGCATATACTATACTGTAGTAGGTTCGCCGGTACAGTCGCCCGGGCCGGGCCTTTTCCAAGTGGTGGCCCGACCTTGGCTCCCTGTCGAGGGAGTATCTCAGACCAATGTCTGCCATGGGAGGAGGTATAAGTACCTCCTCATCTTCTGGGACTAGCTGTCCCCAAGCCTAGCCCCATTCCCCGCCCACACAGGGCTCGGAGGGAGAAGCTAGGCACCTTGTGCTGCCACAAACCCTGCCCACACTGGGCTTGAAGCAGACGATGTCAGGAGGTGCAAAGGCAGCAAGCACTACAGGATCCTTTTGGAGTCACTCCCAGCTGTGGACATGACGTCCGAGCGCTGGGGAAGCTCAAAAATGCCTCTTGCTGTAAGTGTTGCTGCTGCTACTACTTCGGAGGGGAAACTTTAATGTGACGTTTCGGTCCATTCTGGGTTATCATCGAGGCAAAACTGAGCTCAGTCATGATTTGATGTTACAAAAGGGACCTAAACGTCGCATAAAGTAGCCTCTCCAAAGTACAGGATATTTATTAACCTCAACGAATCTGTAGTTGAATTCTTCATTCCGTGCAACCTCCACCTTATATTCAAGGCCTTATAATCTGATATCAACGATAATTTTTCTTGGTATGTGGCTGTGGAGGTGGATGCTGGAGCCAAGTTTGCTCTGGGAGGGACAACAACATCCCCACCTCAACCCCAGGTGGAATTGATCAATCGTAAGACCACTTTTATTGGATATCGGCGTTTTAGACTCCAACCAATCATCGTGGAGGTAATCGACCCACTGCCTGTGGACAGGGTGAGTCGTGTGTAGTAGACGGGGAAGCGTAGAAATATATAGGTTAAAAAGAAGATAGAGCGGATATATAGGATAAAAGGAAGATGGAGAGGGAAAATGGTAAAGGATGAGAGGAAAGGTGTAAGAGAGAAGCGTAGAAGAGAGTGCATTGGAAAGGCAGTTAAAAGATATGACAAATTGTTTAGAAAAAGAAGATACAAATGTTAAAAGAAGACCACCGTCTATATTGTAGTTATTCAACAAAGACTAACTGGAGTACAGCTAACTAGACTTCCTCTAGATTGTCGAAGTTAAGATAACCGCAAGGCTCTCTCACTGCCATCATTCTCTCCGGCTGGCAGACGTGTATGAAGAAAATGTTCATGTATTTAAATACATACATGAATATTTAATAGGAAAAGAGGTAGCAGACTACTGAGTTTTTACAATTACAACTATTACTACTACAACTACTACTACTGCTACTACTGGGAGGGCTATGATATACAACAAGACGGACAGCCATCAGTAGTTTTACTCTGGCTGTATTTAATAAGGAACATCACATCAGTGATTATTTAATCCCTCTAATGACTCGCCTTTGAAATATGTTCTGCCAATATATTGAAATTAGAAAACATAAGTCAACATAAGAACATAAGAATGGAGGAACACTGCAGAAGGCCTACTGGCCCATACAAGGCAGGTCCTTAACAGACCAAATGAAAATTATGGCCTACAACTGGCTCAGCTTTCAGTTTGTAACTTATTTCATAAAGAACCAATGGATAAAATGTCTACAATATAAGATATTGTTGACTGAAAGCTTTCAGAAAGGAAGCCTAGTTTCAGGCAGGGCTGCCAGGGTAGAAGAACCCTTGAAACAGGTCACAGGTAAGCCAGGGTAAGTTAACAACTCATAACGTGTAAAAATAAATACAAGAACAATGACACTAACATTACTGGGTCATAACTCAGTGATAAATCAATGATATATATTCAGTCTCTCAACTTTCTTTGTGTGTCAATATTAATCCCGGTTCGCGGAACTGCGTTCTTCTTCGAATACACACACGCAAGCACGTACGTACACGTACACGGGGACACACACACACACACACTCACACACATACCATACCACGGGTGGGGTTAGAACCCGCGATCAGAGAGTCTCAAAACTCCAGGAGGTTTGAGACTCACTGATCGCGGGTTCTAACCCCACCCGTGGTATGGTTTGTTTGCAATCGTGTCATTACGATTTCGTGAGACACACACACACACACTTAAAAATAATGATAATATTTACTGATAAACAGCGAGTTACACAGAAATGTTTAAGCTGCTAAATTACTAATGGACACACCAGTTTTGTCAAGTAGATAATCATCTTGATTCTATCAAACAGAAAAGTGCTTTTGTTTATGGGGAAAACTCATTACATAGTACAAGTTAATTACTATAACGTCAGACGAAAAACTCTCCAGCATTTCAGAATTCAGACCGCTGACCAATGCCCCTAAAAAAATGTTATATAATTTAAAGAGTTAATTGATAAAGGAAAGTGTGTTTTAACCAGAGTGTCTTGTATGATTTAATAAATATATTGCTTAAAACTGTATGTCATGTGACGTGTTATATGTGATGCTTAACATGTGACTGTCAAGCATGACAGGGTGAATATGCTGTTAAACATGTGATTGTCACGCATGACCGCCTGAATATTCTATTCAAATCTCAGTGACCTACCTCACACTTCTTCCTGAACAATGTCTACGGTAGAACGTGTTAACACAGCTGATTTTGGTAGCTTTCTAAGAGGCGTAAAGGATAGTCCCGAATGGTTCATTATCTAGATACATCCCTAGTGTGTTGTTTTCACGAGCACTGGAGGGAGACCAAGTTTACGACTGACTTTAAGAGTACATGGTAGGTTCCTGGCGAAGGGGAATTTTCTCCTGATTAAGAGAAGTGCTCACCCTCTGGAGGTTGGAGGCCAACTTTGGAGTTTAAGATAACTCAGGATTGCATGAGGATCACCCATCCAACTACTCGCCCTGCCCTCCGTCATCACCACTCCTCCATTAAGCCCCATTTTCTTCGTGGAAGGAAAACATTTTTTCATCAATGTGGGTCTTGGGAAATAGTACAAACACCACTAATCCAGAAACAATAGAGCCCATACCAATAACAGAAAAACTGGCAACGCAAGCTGAGTGGGAGGGTCGGTAGGAGAGGATGACAGCTCCATTTAATGAAGATAAGCAGAGTAAAGTATCACATAATTTACAAATTTTACGGCTTAGGCTCCTCTAAAAATCCATCTGGAGAGCCTTGAGACATTAAACAATCTTTACTTCAGGAGGAAAATGACAAAATACCTTTTATTACTACATTACAGCACAGACCAAATTATATTAAAGTAATCTTGTCTTCAGAGTATAAATCTTATAGTTTTATGAGGCTGCGGCTCCTTATATCATTGATAACGACAGACTATCAGTCTTGGCGATCTATTATACACGTTTTTGCACGTCCCAGCAGTAAACTATTTGTCAGGCGAGAGAAACGCAGACTCCAGGTCAGGCAGAGTCATTCATGTTGATGGTAGTCACTAAGTTTTAAAACACCTGAGACCACCACACCCACGCAGCTCCTGTGACCACCACACCACGGATTCTGGGACCACCACATTCACACAGATTCCGGGACCACTTCAGAACCAATGGTTGGCCCAAGTTGTATTCTGTGATCTCTCACAGTGTCTTCAACACTGCTCTTCTATCCCTGCCTCGCACACCTACAGTAGATAATACACGATATTTTTTAATTTAGGTAGAAGTAGATAGCTCTTCTTAGCAGACAACTTCGACGTGGACTTCCAAGTCCTCTGCTATCTGCCTTACCCATGTAAACCAAACTATACGATTTCGTGAGTCATGTTTACCCATGTACTCCCATGCACTGTAATCCACTATCTCTTTCCTACATTCACAAAAAAAATCCACATCTTATATTTCCTCTCTTCCTACAATTCTTCAAGACACACACTTCTATAGATCAATAATCTGGGAGGAATTACCTTCCTCAGAAGATCCCAAAACACGTACACACAAACTTATCCTCACTTCACCAATATCCTCAGAATATGAGCTTCCTGCCTGTATTTCCGTGGGTTCAAACGGACTCATTAAATATTCAACTCAGGTATCTAAAATTACGAAGCGCCTCCAACTAGTCCTGTCTTATTTCTCAATTCCACGTACTTGCTACCTACAAGCATTGCCTCTCTCTTTTATAATGAGAGAGGCTTTTTCTTGAGGCAACATCTTTCAGCTGATCTGTCGCATCTGGTTAAAACAATAACATTGTTTTCCATTGTCTTCCATTATTGTTCAGTTCACTGCCTACATCACCGCTTTCGGCTGCTTGCTTGGCCGTCTTCTATCACTGCTTTAACACTTATTCATCAACTTCACAAACATTTTATCATATTTCTTCATACAGATAAATAAACATTTTAACACAACTTTTTCAGCTGTGCACCTAGTGAACGCAGCCATGTACTGTTTCATTAACGTCACATCAAGTCCTTGTCTCCCTACACTGTAAGTCACTCACTATACCTTACATCAATCAACCCATAACTGAAGAATTAACCACATGTCTTTATGCAACTGCCCACCGCTACTCACATCCATGTTTTAGATACTGATCCTCTTGTTTTTAAAAGTGTACTAACTCCGGCGACAGAGTGAACGCTTAACCAATTACGAACATCACCTGACAAAACCCCGTGTCAGGAGAGGCACTCTCTTTCCTGACGAATAAACCACCACCATCGTTCTCAACGAGCCTATCACACAATAAACTGTCGTCAAGCTACCAATCAGGTCCCATTTGTCTCTTCCCACAATGCCTCTGATGACCTATCGCCACTCAGACCCCTCATACTATATCTGCGTTTCAGTCATCGTCATCTCGCAGTATTCACCCATCACCTGGCGCTAGTTGTCATCTCTAGTTCTTTCCCTGACGTCAAATTACAGTTTCATTTTTTTTTTATCTTTCAGGTCCAAAACACAGTTTCTGCTTCGATATATTCTGAGCTCACTTATAAAGTGCATAAAAATTCCTTTCATCTCTTTTATCTATTATCCGGAATTCATAATATCCATAATCTAAACATTTCCCACATATTGCAGACTTTTATTTAAATATTTACCCAGTTACAATTATTTTTGTTCCACAAATACCTGTCCTTTCTCCCCCTTATGCTCGTCCTTCCCTCCAGGGAGGGAAGGACGAGCATAAAGGGTGCATAAATGGTGCTGAATGGCTCTTGATCAAAGGAATTGAAGCACCCCTCTCTTGCCTATCATCAAACGTGATTAGTCCTATTTCCCAGACGTTGTACTACTCCCACAGTGTTAGCGCCTCCCTATGATTACATTACTATAATTTTTCAGCCTTATTTCTGATTATTTGGTAGTTTACATTAACATGCTTCCTCACAGATCCCAAATTTGATCGTTTATTGTAAACACTTGTTCACGCATCCCAAATTCATTGCTTGAGCGTACGTCTTCCGAGATTAAGAGTCACCTGTACGTCTTCCGAGATTAAGAGTCACCTCTACGTCTTCCGAGATTAAGAGTCACATGTACGTCTTCCGAGATTAAGAGTCACATGTTTCAAAACAAACCTTCACTGAGACAACGTTTTACTCTAAGGAAAGCTTTTTCGTGCCTTGGAAAATCTCTCAGGGCGAAACGTTTTAATAATAAAGACTTGTTTTGTGTGTGTGTGTGTGTGTGTGTGTGTGTGTGTGTGTGTGTGTGTGTGTGTACTCACCTAGTTGTGGTTGCAGGGGTCAATTCACAGCTCCTGGCCCCGTGTGTGTGTGTGTGTCTATTCCCGTGTGCAGTACGACCACATTTTATGATGCTGTTTCTGCCATCCTCTTCATTATACCATGCTGTTCCAACATTATACCATGCTGTTCCAACATTATACCATGCTCTTCCAACATTATACCATGCTGTTCCAACATTATACCATGCTGTTCCAACATTATACCATGCTGTTTCAACATTATACCATGCTGTTCCAACATTATACCATGCTGTTCCAAAATTATACCATGCTGTTCCAAAATTATACCATGCTGTTCCAACATTATACCATGCTGTTCCAACATTATACCATGCTGTTCCAACATTATACCATGCTGTTCCAACATTATACCATGCTGTTCCAACATTATACCATGCTGTTCCAACTTATACCATGCTGTCACATTATACCATGCTGTTCCAACATTATACCATGCTGTTCCAACATTATACCATGCTGTTCCAACATTATACCATGCTGTTCCAACATTATTCCATGCTATCCCACATTATACCATGCTGTTCCAACATTATACCATGCTGTTACAACATTATACCATGCTGTTCCAACATTATACCATGCTGTTCCAACATTATACCATGCTGTTCCAGCATTATACCATGCTGTTCCAACATTATACCATGCTGTTCCAACATTACACCATGGTGTTCCCAACATTACACCATGGTGTTTCAACATTATACCATGCTGTTCCAACATTATACCATGCTGTTCCAACATTATACCATACTGTTCCCAACATTATACCATGGTGTTTCAACATTATACCATGGTGTTTCAACATTATACCATGGTGTTCCAACATTATGCCATGGTGTTCCAACATTATACCATGGTGTTCCAACATTACACCATGGTGTTCCAACACATTTACAACTGGTGTTCCAACATATACCATGTGTTCAACATATGCCTAGTGTTCCAAAACATTGTACCATGTGTTCAACAATACAACTAGCTGTTCCAACATTGTACCATGCTGTTTCAACAATACACCTAGCTGTTCCAACATTGTACCATGCTGTTTCAACAATACACCTAGCTGTTCCAACATTGTACCATGCTGTTCCAACAATACACCTAGCTGTTCCAACATTGTACCATGCTGTTCCAACAATACACCTAGCTGTTCTAGTCTTTCTCCCAGTCCATATCATTTAGAGATCTACAGCTGAGAAGATCCAATCTCAGAGGCATCCCGGCCACATCCCTCGCTTCTCATGCATTTGCCACATCCCTCGTTTCTCATGCATCTGCCACATCCCTCGCTTCTCATGCATCTGCCACATCCCTCGCTTCTCATGCATCTGCCACATCCCTCGTTCCAGGGGAGGTGTTTTCGCAATTCATTAGCGAGTAATTTCCACCAGACCTACTAATTGGGGGATTACTGACGATCACTGACTCTCTCCTTAGGTAACCACACTAGCGATCACACAACGCGGGGCTGCTACAAGTAGTATAAGAGCAGAGAAGTATTAATACAAGCTATCATATAACACGCACACCTACATACACCATACAAGCTATCATATAACACGCACACCTACATACACCATACAAGCTATCATATAACACGCACACCTACATACACCATACAAGCTATCATATAACACGCACACCTACATACACCATACAAGCTATCATGTAACACACTATAACACCTGTATCTACACACCTACATACACCATACAAGCTATCATATAACACGCACACCTACATACAACATACAAGCTATCATATAACACGCACACCTACATACACCATACAAGCTATCATGTAACACGCACACCTACATACACTATACAATGCGCTCTGCTACATACACGCAACAGCATCATAACAGAAAGGAAACTGTGGCAAAGGAGAGTCACATACAGTGTTGCCTGCTTCACAAAACATACAACGCCGTCAGCTACACAGATTTCGATTGTTTTTATTTTTTAGATTTTGTCGCTGGAACAGTTAGTTTATTGTACACCCCATATCCATAGCATTCTGTTTAATTATTTCTCTTCTAATATTATTCCTAATGCTAGACACAGACATACCAAAGTTATATTCTACATTTTTCTCTAGGGTACTTTTTTGGCTAACTTATCAACTTTGTCATGGAGTAGTCCATTATCTAATAGAATGCATAGCAACTGCACATTAATTCATTTTTTCCGGGATTTTGGAGTATCTGTATCTGACTTCTCCAATGATCATATTGTTAAGAGTCATTATGTGAATCAAGAGCCTTCAGTGAAGACAGTGTCATAAGTTAACTTTAGCGTCATTAAGAAGGCAAACAATTCAGTTTATAGATACCCAGTTGTTAATTCTTATGACTAACTCAACATAGTTCCTATCGTTCTTATCTAGGGAGGTGGCAACAAGTGCAGATGCAGCCCTGCCAGTAGACTCCTGCTTAGTAAGTTTATTCAGGTATACACAAATACAGTTACATAGATTATCATACATAGCAGCATATGTGTAGAGAACCTAGGATAACCCAAAAAAGTCAGACAGAGTGACTTATTTCCATTGGGGTCCTTTAGCTTAGATTCATCACTGTATATAACTTGTGATGAATTATTACTAACAGTTGAGAGAGAAATCTGTTTATGAACAGTTGTCTTTGCAAGTGATTTAAGGAAGGGATTACCAGCGAAGAGCTTCTTGGGTGGGGTTTAACTGCGTGTAAATATGTGAAACTCCAAAGCATTGATCTTCCTTGAGGGGCGTGACCCTCTGACCTTCTACATAGGAGGTCACCACCACGACAACGGAGGGAGAGGATTACGTATATGCTAATACCATACCCTCAGTCTTAAACATTCTTTTTTAATTATATGCGGCCTCTCAGAGCTATTTTTTGCCTTGCTTTATAGCAAACACAAAAAATAAAACCACCCAAACAAGAAAAACAATTAGACTCAGTAACAAACAAAGCTACAGTGTACATAAAAAGCTTCAGAATGATATAGTGTTGATACAATTTTTTGTGTGGTGTCGAAGAGCACTGATAGTGAGCAAATATATTACCAGTGGCTGGAACAAAATATAATTATTGTGTTGTACGTGATGAATTAATGTTAAAACAGTGACAACCACAGTCACACACAGTCCTATTAATTAACTTACTCCTGCTCATGTAGAGTTTATAATGTAATTGTCACTTGTTCGTTGTATTTAAACATCTAATACAAGTTAATAAATATTAATATGCAAATGTTTATAAATGCAAAGGGTAAATAATTTTGAGTTTTGAGTGCTAGAGGTTGGAACATCCAACAGGCATGTGTGAGCGCATTAATAAGGGTGGAGGCAAGTGGTTTTGATGACTTGACGTGCTGTTGGAGTGTATGCAAGGTAACAACTATGAAGGAATTCAGGGAAACCTGTTAACTGGACTTGAGTCCTGGAGGTGTGAAGTACAATACCTAACACTCTGAAAAAGGGATGAAGATGCCGTGCGCTGGAGTGTCATCTGTGATGTCAGCACGCTTCGGGCAATACAGTGACTGAATGAATGACTGTTAGTGTGTTTCCTCTTTTTTACGGGTCACCTTTCCTCGGTGGTGATGGTTGATATATATTCACACACACAGAGATGAAGATGTTAAGACAAAATGAATTTCTTCCTACGAAGAGGCAAATACAAGCACAAGTGATCTAGAGGGGAAGAGAGGGGCAGTGAGAGGCTGATGGAGACTAAGATCAACAGGACATCACTCCATACCTGTGTTGAGTGGCAGCAGTTGTTTGTGTAGTGTTTAGGAATAATCTTGAGGAAGAGGCGACTGACTAGGGCTTCTTCGCCATAAAGGGAAAGGGAGAAATCAACAGGGGAGAAAGAGAGAGGACTTATGGATGAAGGAGAGAGAAAGTGACAAGAGCACATGGAAGAATAAATTTGGAAGGAATAGGAAGAAATGAAAGATAGTAAAGAATTAAAGAGGCTGCAAAATCGATAAATTAAAAGGTAACTGCAGAAATATATCAATAGAGGAAGTAGGCAAAACTGGACAACAAACTAAGGTAGAAGGAAAGAGAGAAGAGAAGGGCGATGTTAATAAACGAGAAACGACAGAGTTAACAAGACAAAACTTAATATGCACCGAGACAGATAAAAACAATGAGAGACAAACAAAAATACCAGTGTTTGAGTTAGGTAAATAATCCGAGAGAGAGAACTCTTGATAACTGAACCAAGAGAGAACTCGTGATAACTGAACCAAGAGAGAACTCGTGATAACTGAACCAAGAGAGAACTCGTGATAACTGAACCAAGAGAGAACTCGTGATAACTGAACCAAAAGAGAACTCTTGATAACTGAATCAAAAGAGAACTCGTGATAACTAAACCAAAAGAGAACTCGTGATAACTGAACCAAGAGAGAACTCGTGATAACTGAACCAAAAGAGAACTCGTGATAACTGAATCAAAAGAGAACTCGTGATAACTGAACCAAAAGAGACCTCGTGATAACTGAACTAAAAGAGAACTCGTGATAACTGAACCAAAAGAGACCTCGTGATAACTGTACCATAACTGTACTCATTGGAGCGGAGGAGAGAGAGATACATGACAATATATACCTGGAAAGTACTCGAGGGCCTGGTCCCAAATCTGCCATAACAACATACTGGAGTGAGAGATATGGGAGGAAGTGTAAAATAAACCCAGTGAGGAGCAGGGGTGCGGTGGGCACAATAAGGGAACACTGTATCAACATCCGGGGGCCCAGACTATTCAACAGCTTACCAAAAGATATTCGAAACACGGCTGGAACAAGTGTAGAAGCCTTCAAGAGGAAACTGGACAAGTATCTTCACCAGGTGCCAGATCAACTAGGCTGTGACGGATATGTGGGCAGCGGGCCTCCAGCAGCAACAGCCTGGTTGACCAGGCAAGCACCAGACGGGCCTGGCCCATGGCCGGGATCAGAGAGTAGAGAAACTCTCAAAACTCTTCAAAGGATGCGAGCTAGAAGGCAAATAAAAGCATTGAATCGTATGAGTTTGGGTAAATTTGTGAAGGCAAAATCTCTTCCTTTGACAATAGCCTTTGAGAAAATGCTTGCAATAAAAAAAAGTGATCCAAAAATATGAGGGTAGAGATAAATGCGGGAAAATGGAGGCCAGGATAAAGACTGCAGCACATCCTCTGCAGATGACAGGTTGGGAAAGCAAAGGGTCCCAATTTCCTGCTACCCCTTCAATTCTCCCATTACATGTTCTAACGAGTAACCTCCTCCACAGCCCTAACCATGTACCCCAACACAATGCCCTCCAGATGGGAAACAAATGGCCTGGCAAAAGATGAATGACGAAAGGGTAAATGCATGACAGACAAATGCAAACTGCTGTGCAAGGGCAGGCTGTGAGTTGAAGGAATAAAGGAACAAGACATCACAGACCTTCCAGAGACGATATTTACAAGAATGATCATTATCAATAATCATTCTTGTGTGTATCGTCTTCTGAGTACCCAATAGTGAGGAGAGAGAGAGAGAGAGAGAGAGAGAGAGAGAGAGAGAGAGAGAGAGAAACGAAAAATGGGAAGAGGGTGAGTGGCAATATTGATAAAACGTATGTGAAGCTTCGAAGAAATAATCTACAAAATTCAGAAACTGCATAACTGGGACAAATGAAATACCTTAAATATATTACTTTTTGAACATGAAGTTGCTAGAAACCAGCAAACACAGTTTCAATCTTCGAACACCTAGCCGAGGTGAGAACACCTAGCCGAGGTGAGAACACCTAGCCGAGGTGAGAACACCTAGCCGAGGTGAGAACACCTAGCCGAGGTGAGAACACCTAGCCGAGGTGAGAACACCTAGCCGAGGTGAGAACACAGAGGAAGAACTGAGATGCAGGAGTAGCCAGACTACAAGACGGGCAAGTATGAAGTGATGAGTTTTCCTAAAAGAAGTGTAACAGACATGCAAAATAGAAAATAAGACAGTGCACGAGATGACTGATGTCCAAGTACGGCTGCCTCTCAGAATTTCGGCAGTGTTTTTTAAGCAGGACCGGGAAGACCCATCCGTAAATGTATAACAACAAATTGTAACACTGAGAAGAGTGACTAAAAAAAGATGAATATCAGTGAATGTTAATTGACCGAACTAGTGAACAAACATACTTAAGAGTTGTAGCGTCCTTAGAGAAAAGGACGCCATGATTATCCTAGCATTTTTTGCTCTCATTGAATTAATGAAGGCAAAAGAAGCTGCTTTCTTATACAGAGTAAGAGGCTTACGACTCCTCTTTTTATCACAACTACTCTTAGTTGCCACTCTAGCACAAAAATATTACGTAATCAGTTTCAAACTTTTTAAACTTTGGGATATTGTCAGAATGCAGATGCAGACTGAAGGTAAAGTTGTGAAAATATTATATCTCAGAATGAACTACGAGCACATGCTTATCAAAAGTCAATAACGAGGCTGGAAAAATTAACAACTAACCCACAATTTGGAGAGGAAATATATGCCAACGTTTCGCTTCGTTCATGGCCATTATCATGTCACGAATGAGAGAACGGAAAATAAAGTCGAGTCCCTGTCTTGTTCCTACTGATGTTAGTTCTAATATTCAGAACACCAGTGACTTGACCTGACGTAGTCTTTCTCACCTCACTTGATCTGTCTTCTGTCTTTCCACCTTTTCACTTGACCTAACCTTCCCATTCTCCTCACCTATTCACCTGTCCTGTCATTTTGTCCGCTTCTTTCTCCTCACCTATTCACCTGTCCTGTCATTTTGTCCGCTTCTAGTTGTTCCCGTGTATATACTTCAGATTAGAGTGAACGAGAAAGCATACCAGTATATATATATACATATATGATAAATTATATAAAATTGTGATAACTACATTATTAAATGTAACTTACCTGTTGACATCATTAATGTGATACCTCCATCATTTTTTTTACCACTATGCATCATGATAAAGATGTTACACAGCTTCAGGTCACGGAAAAAGCTGCCACGTGTACAGAGTGTAGAAAATGAATAAATACATAATATTGTTTACCACCACCACCACCGTGGCTGCCACCACTATTACCATCTATTTTTATGACTACTACTAGTATTGCTACTACTGAACTACTACTACTACTATAAATACTACTACTACTACTACTACTACTATAAATACTAGTACTACTACTACTATAAATACTAGTACTACTACTACTATAAATACTAGTACTACTACTACTATAAATACTAGTACTACTACTACTATAAATACTACTACTACTACTACTAAATACTACTACTACTACTACTACTATAAATACTACTACTACTACTACTACTACTATAAATACTAGTACTGCTACTACTATAAATACTACTACTACTATAAATACTAGTACTGCTACTACTATAAATACTACTACTACTATAAATACTAGTACTGCTACTACTATAAATACTACTACTACTATAAATACTACTACTACTACTATAAATACAACTACTACTACTACTATAAATACTACTACTACTACTACTACTATAATACTACTACTACTACTACTACTTTAAATACTAGTACTACTACTATAAATACTACTACTACTACTACTATAAATACTAGTACTACTACTACTATAAATACTAGTACTGCTACTACTATAAATACTACTACTACTACTACTATAAATACTACTACTACTACTACTATAAATACTACTACTATCTATAAATACTACTACTACTACTACTATAAATACTACTACTACTACTATAAATACTACTACTACTACTACTATAAATACTACTACTACTATAAATACTACTACTACTACTACAAATACAACTACTACTACTACTATAAATACTACTACTACTATAATATACTACTACTACTACTATAAATACTACTACTACTACTACTATAAATACTACTACTACTACTATAAATACTACTACTACTATAAATACTACTACTACTACTATAAATACTACAACTACTATAAATACTACTACTACTATAAATACTACTACTACTATAAATACTACTACTATAAATACTACTACTACTATAAATACTACTACTACTATAAATACTACTACTATAAATACTACTACTACTATAAGTACTACTACTACTACTATAAATACTACTACTACTACTATAAATACTACTACTACTATAAATACTACTACTACTATAAATACTACTACTACTACTATAAATACTACTACTACTATAAATACTACTACTACTATAAATACTACTACTATAAATACTACTACTACTATAAATACTACTACTACTATAAATACTACTACTACTACTATAAATACTACTACTACTATAAATACTACTACTATAAATACTACTACTACTACTACTACTACTAAATACTACTACTACTACTACTATAAATACTACTACTACTACTACTATAAATACTACTACTACTATAAATACTACTACTACTACTATAAATACTACAACTACTATAAATACTACTACTACTATAAATACTACTACTACTATAAATACTACTACTACTACTACTACTAATAATAATAATAATTCAAAACGCAACACTAAGCTTGACAGAGCCACAAATAAGAGTCTAGATTGCTGTGGGGAGAGTAAAGTGAATCCCCTTTCTTCACAGATTGCTCTTTAAACTCAATTTAACTTTAGCGAGGCTTTTTTATTATACCGGCCGTCTCGCACTGAGACAGGGTGACCCAAAAGAGGAAATACGTTCACCGTCGTTCATTCAATCGCTGTCTTGCTTCATATTCGAAATTCTTAGTTTACTCGACACACAACACCCACGCGTTTGTGTTGGACTGAGACACTTTTACAACACTTCGGTACCTTTACTATGGAAACTTTTCGCCAACAAGAGGCTTCCTCAGTCTGGTACAGAGATGAATGGTGGAAGATGAGATGGGGTTTGAGGTAATCAGTCCCTTAGCCTGGAGTCGATATGTTCAGTCTATCAATCTTGCATGAGCCAATAGGCCTCCTGGCCCTTCATTCTTGCATATTCTTGTGTTATTAAGTCTGATTAAAGTAGAGGGTATATTCATTTCTTTGAATCAAGCGTCCTTCAAAAGAATCAAACCACCACAGTAGTGGATTAAATAACAAAAAAGGCACAATACCGTGACTGGAACAATACACAAATAACCCGCACATAGAAGAGAGGAGCTTGCGACGACGTTTCGGCTAGTGTGACTTTGTAAATGGTCCAAGTCGGACCGAAACGTCGTCATAAGTTCCTCTCTTCTATGTGCGAGTTATTTGTGTGTGTAGTAGTGGATTGATTCCCCAGCTGGTATTAACCCACAACGACCTTGTTGCACAACCCATCCTCATGAGACAAAGAATGTAAGCTGCGAAGAATCAGTATTCCCCGTGTTGGTAAATCTCTTTCCACTAGGCTCGGTGTGCATCATAACTCAGCAGTGTGGAGATATACTGGAGGGTGGAGGTGACGTCTCTGCCTCCTCGCACCACCCTCATTATGCTCCTGAAGAATAGTCCCATGAATGAGCATCAAAACTGGAGATATTGCACCCAAGAGCGGTGAAAACTTTTTGAAAATGGTATAAAATACTGAAAAGTTGAAGATTAAGACACATGTGTAACAGCTGGGTATCTTTATTGATGAAACGTTTCGCCTAAATAGTAGGCTTCTTCAAATACAAAGGGAGTAGTAGAAATTAAATAAAGATGATTTAATCAGTCCATCAACCTTGGAGAAAAAATATTTGAGGTGGTCAGTCCCTCAGCCTGGAGAAGAGTTCAGCTCCATGGTCTGGAGATGAACTATACAAAGCTCCTGGAGAGCGAAACGTTGCCACAATAAAATGTCACGTTAGTTGTCGGTAATTCTACAATTATTACTATACGCAAGTGCCCACACTGAAACTTATGACGACGTTTCGGTCCGAATTGGACCATTAACCAGCCACACCGTAACTGATTAATAGTCCAACACGGACCTAAACGTCCTCATAAGATTGTCTAATAATTGTGGATTATTTTTGAAATGTTCCAGCCACAGTGGTGCGACTTTTTTTTTACATGAGCAAACACTTATGACTAAGGGACTGATTACCTCATCTTCCACTGTCTTCTGTGTATAGTTCTGCAAGACCGAGGGACTGATTACCTTCGTTTTGCCAGTGGTTGGCAAAACGCTTTTAATTAAAGATAGTTAAGTGTTAAACTTGTGCCTAATCCCTCACTTAGGACACTTTATTAAGGAAACGTATCGATCCCGGGACTTTATGCGGAGGGAACAAAGTCCCAGGACCGAAACGTTGGCATAGTAAAATGTTCGAAGTGTCTGCTCATGTGTCTTCAGTCACGCTAAGAATCCCAGTATCGTGTCGCGCTACGCCACACCTTGGACACTAACACATTAATTACCCAAGCAGTGTTGTGACTTGATAAAGCCCAATGTGTGGGCGAAACGTCATCAATAAAGTCTCGCGTTATACTGCATTTCTCTCTTTATCTGTCTCTGTCTCTGTCTCTGTCTCTCTCTCTCTCTCTCTCTCTCTCTCTCTCTCTCTCTCTCTCTCTCTCTCTCTCTCTCTCTCTCTTTGTCTCACTACGGTCTTAGCTGCTTCAAGGAAAGACTGGACTGCCAATGTGAGGTTACTAAAGACTTGGTAATGAAGGGCTGTGGTGCTGTGCCTTCATAATGCTCCAAGAAGGACCAAAACTTTGTCTAAAGTTTCCCAAGTATCGTTACTTTTCAACTAATCCAATCATGGTATTGTGAATTGCGTTCTTCGTAGTGAAGGAGCGAATGTAGTGGATGGAGTCAGAGAGATGACGGAGTTGGATCGTTCTATTTACCTTTATAGTGATAGGATCTAATGTCTTATAATTGCACTAACCCTTTTAGCTTGAGTTTGGTGGTTCCTGGGCTAAACCTTCCAGACCACGGGTGCAACAAGAGCATCTTACCTGGCAAACACAAGTTGCAGACATAACTTTTATTGAGATGTTTTGCCTAGAGTAGGGATTTTTCATTACTTAATTAAGCCGTACAAAGATCGAAACGTCATCACTGTAAATACATATACAAGATCACAGTAAACAGGTGATATTACAATATGCAAAACAACCACTGTGAAAAAAATAGTGAAATTCCAAGCACTTTCGTGATTTCTTACATTATCAATGTAATTGATTTCTCACATTATCAAGGTCCTTAATTTCTCATATTATCGAGGTCCTTGATAATGTGAGAAATCACGAAAGCGCTTGGAATTTCACTATTTCTTCACAGTGGTTGTTCTGCAAAATATATAAATGGACTGTAAATTGTTTCTGTCTTCAAATATGCCCACAATGCATCATTCCAACTAGTCACTTATCTAATTAACCTCTTAACACTTTGCACTTTGCAACAGTCGCTCACACTGCACTCACCTGATAAGGATTTGATTATAAACAAGAGCTTCAGCAGACAGAAACTTTGTGCTCAGCAGATAGAAACGTTGTGCATTGTGTATTCAACCTGAGAGACATATACATCTGGGAATCCAGTCTGATGGAAACATTCACCATCCATATGAATCACTGTATCCAGCTTGACAGACGCACACTATACATTATGGAATCATATCTAAGAGGAGAATGCAATATGTATCAGTGTATCCAGCCTGGATTAAGGTATCGAGTCTGACAAACTAAATGAATTATGACAACATGAATAAATGTATCTATGAATTATTAACCAGCTGGCTGCATGTATATTTTATATACATATTCACTCGTAGTTTTGGTCAAAATTAATTTAGTGTTCTTTCTATCCCCCCCCCGTCCCCACCCTCTCTCTCTCTCTCTCTCTCTCTCTGAGAGATAGGATTGATATGGTGGATAGGGACAGGCTGTTAAAGGGGCAATCAGAGGGAACCAGGGAGTTATTAATGTTAGTTGAGACGTTACAAAGTACTTTTTCAGCTTCAAGTGATGAGCAAGTGAAACACATAAAATATACAGAAAAAATATCTCAATACATTTGTTTTAAAACACATTCTCCTGTCTCAGGAAACGTTATCCCCCACGGGACTAGTGAGAGACTGACCTTCTGACTTGGGTGTCGGTATAAAGTGCAACTGGTCAGGAGTTCAACCCCTCACCCTGATTGGCTGATATTTATACAGTAACTGATAGTTATTTACGCTACAGTCGTAGGGCCCCGATGCTGCACATTTATATACTACTATGTTTATATTTAAACATTTCGTTTCTCTATGATAAATTACGCACTTTAAATCATTGATCAACAAGAATTGCGTATTTTTTAATCTTACTCATTTGCAAAACAGGGATATTACTTTACGTGTTTTTCCCAGCATTTCATTGATACATACTGCATAGTTGTTTTGAAAATGATTTAGGTGTAATAATATCTAGAAAAAGTTTGTCACAAAATCACGGGCCAACTATGTTTATTTAGCTATACGCAGCTGAGAAATGCATAGTACAGTAACATTCTATTTGATGGGTGTATGAAATGTGTGATTATACTGGTCTACATATTATGAAATGAATCATACTGATGCTTGCTGGTACTGCTACTGTTATTACTACTGTTATAATGACTGCTGCTACAGCTACTACTACTGCGATTACTACTACTATTGCCACAACAAAAGAATAATTGTAATAATACAATTACTGCTACTATTAGGAGAACAAGAGAGGGAGTGATCTCTGACCTGGTGTTGCAAGAGTGACGTGTAACCATGAGACGCTTACCTGGAAGATATAAAAAAGTGTGTTTAATTATCATGACAAAAGTATTCTGTCAAAGAATCATCACTATGGGCAGCAACATTAATCAACACTGACATTATAGGCAGCAGCACAAGCAATAAGCCTCTGTATACGTATCTACTTCCCCTATACACTAGCATACAAAATCTACAACTATATGAACAAACGATATGTGCTACACTTAGGTATTTTCAATGTGGAGACGTTTCGCCAACCATTGGCTTTATTAATCCAATATAGAAGCGGAAGTCTAAGGTGATCAGTCCCTCAGCCTTGGTGAAGCTGCTGGATAACTAGAATCACTTGCACAATCAGCGTCATTGTGCTGAGCATCATTTGCAAAACTGCTGTAGTTAAGAGTCCTTAATGGCCATCATATTCACCGTTGTCAATATCGAGGTCAACCAAAACGAAGCCACTGTAAAAGAAACACCAGATACAAGACCTGGAAGGGTGTCTTGGTGTTGAAGAGCTCTGAGTACAATAAACTAGAGCTACACTTCCCTTCCTTGAACCAAGTCTGGCTGCGTACTATTTTCCAGGAGGTGCATAACATGCGTGACGGAAGCTTTCCAAAGATCCAGTGAAGGCCTTTCTGTTTCTTCTACCCTGAACGCCTTTTAGTCTTCTTTTCCCTCAAGTGTTTCAACTGCCAGCAATCTTGTGCCAGGAGTCAGTCTCCTCGTTCCAGCAGTCAGTCTCCTCGTTCCAGCAGTCAGTCTCCTCGTTCCAGCAGTCAGTCTCCTCGTTCCAGCAGTCAGTCTCCTCGTTCCAGCAGTCAGTCTCCTCGTTCCAGCAGTCAGTCTCCTCGTTCCAGCAGTCAGTCTCCTCGTTCCAGCAGTCAGTCTCCTCGTTCCAGCAGTCAGTCTCCTCGTTCCAGCAGTCAGTCTCCTCGTTCCAGCAGTCTCCAGATCTCCTCGTTCCAGCAGTCAGTCTCCTCGTTCCAGCAGTCAGTCTCCTCGTTCCAGCAGTCAGTCTCCTCGTTCCAACAGTCTCTCGTTCGCAGTCAGTCTCCTCGTTCCAGCAGTCAGTCTCCTCGTTCACAGTCAGTCTCCTCGTTCCAGCAGTCAGTCTCCTCGTTCCAGCAGTCAGTCTCCTCGTTCCAGCAGTCAGTCTCCTCGTTCCAGCAGTCAGTCTCCTCGTTCCAGCAGTCAGTCTCCTCGTTCCAGCAGTCAGTCTCCTCGTTCCAGCAGTCAGTCTCCCTCGTTCCAGCAGTCAGTCCCTCGTTCCAGCAGTCAGTCTCCTCGTTCCAGCAGTCAGTCTCCTCGTTCCAGCAGTCAGTCTCCTCGTTCCAGCAGTCAGTCTCCTCGTTCCAGCAGTCAGTCTCCTCGTTCCAGCAGTCAGTCTCCTCGTTCCAGCAGTCAGTCTCCTCGTTCCACGTCAGTCGTCCCTCGTTCCAGCAGTCAGTCTCCTCGTTCCAGCAGTCAGTCTCCTCGTTCCAGCAGTCAGTCTCCTCGTTCCAGCAGTCAGTCTCCTCGTTCCAGCAGTCAGTCTCCTCGTTCCAGCAGTCAGTCTCCTCGTTCCAGCAGTCAGTCTCCTCGTTCCAGCAGTCAGTCTCCTCGTTCCAGCAGTCAGTCTCCTCGTTCCAGCAGTCAGTCTCCTCGTTCCAGCAGTCAGTCTCCTCGTTCCAGCAGTCAGTCCTCCTCGTTCCAGCAGTCAGTCTCCTCGTTCCAGCAGTCAGTCTCCTCGTTCCAGCAGTCAGTCTCCTCGTTCCAGCAGTCAGTCTCCCTCGTTCCAGCAGTCAGTCTCCTCGTTCCAGCAGTCAGTCTCCTCGTTCCAGCAGTCAGTCTCCTCGTTCCAGCAGTCAGTCTCCTCGTTCCAGCAGTCAGTCTCCTCGTTCCAGCAGTCAGTCTCCTCGTTCCAGCAGTCAGTCTCCTCGTTCCAGCAGTCAGTCTCCTCGTTCCAGCAGTCAGTCTCCTCGTTCCAGCAGTCCTGTTCCGCTCGTTCTCCAGCAGTCAGTCTCCTCGTTCCAGCAGTCAGTCTCCTCGTTCCAGCAGTCAGTCTCCTCGTTCCAGCAGTCAGTCTCCTCGTTCCAGCAGTCAGTCTCCTCGTTCCAGCAGTCAGTCTCCTCGTTCCAGCAGTCAGTCTCCTCGTTCCAGCAGTCAGTCTCCTCGTTCCAGCAGTCAGTCTCCTCGTTCCAGCAGTCAGTCTCCTCGTTCCAGCAGTCAGTCTCCTCGTTCCAGCAGTCAGTCTCCTCGTTCCAGCAGTCAGTCTCCTCGTTCCAGCAGTCAGTCTCCTCGTTCCAGCAGTCAGTCTCCTCGTTCCAGCAGTCATCTCCTCGTTCCAGCAGTCAGTCTCCTCGTTCCAGCAGTCAGTCTCCTCGTTCCAGCAGTCAGTCTCCTCGTTCCAGCAGTCAGTCTCCTCGTTCCAGCAGTCAGTCTCCTCGTTCCAGCAGTCAGTCTCCTCGTTCCAGCAGTCAGTCTCCTCGTTCCAGCAGTCAGTCTCCTCGTTCCAGCAGTCAGTCTCCTCGTTCCAGCAGTCAGTCTCCTCGTTCCAGCAGTCAGTCTCCTCGTTCCAGCAGTCAGTCTCCTCGTTCCAGCAGTCAGTCTCCTCGTTCCAGCAGTCAGTCTCCTCGTTCCAGCAGTCAGTCTCCTCGTTCCAGCAGTCAGTCTCCTCGTTCCAGCAGTCAGTCTCCTCGTTCCAGCAGTCAGTCTCCTCGTTCCAGCAGTCAGTCTCCTCGTTCCAGCAGTCAGTCTCCTCGTTCCAGCAGTCAGTCTCCTCGTTCCAGCAGTCAGTCTCCTCGTTCCAGCAGTCAGTCTCCTCGTTCCAGCAGTCAGTCTCCTCGTTCCAGCAGTCAGTCTCCTCGTTCCAGCAGTCAGTCTCCTCGTTCCAGCAGTCAGTCTCCTCGTTCCAGCAGTCAGTCTCCTCGTTCCAGCAGTCAGTCTCCTCGTTCCAGCAGTCAGTCTCCTCGTTCCAGCAGTCAGTCTCCTCGTTCCAGCAGTCAGTCTCCTCGTTCCAGCAGTCAGTCTCCTCGTTCCAGCAGTCAGTCTCCTCGTTCCAGCAGTCAGTCTCCTCGTTCCAGCAGTCAGTCTCCTCGTTCCAGCAGTCAGTCTCCTCGTTCCAGCAGTCAGTCTCCTCGTTCCAGCAGTCAGTCTCACCTCCGTTCCAGCAGTCAGTCTCCTCGTTCCAGCAGTCAGTCTCCTCGTTCCAGCAGTCAGTCTCCTCGTTCCAGCAGTCAGTCTCCTCGTTCCAGCAGTAAGTCTCCTCGTTCCAGCAGTAAGTCTCCTCGTTCCAAAAGCCAGGCTTGTTCAAGTAGTCTGTCTTCTCGTTCTAGAGGCTAGTCTCGTCGTTCCAGTAGTCAGTCTTGTTCCAGCAGTTAGTCTCTTCGTTCCAACAGGCACTGTCATTACTCTTCAGATTTCCTCTCGATTTCTTTGCCTCGGCTTATTTCCTCTATGACGATCAAAACTACTGAAGCAGAATCTCTCAAAATGAGACCTGCAAGAATATTTTTCCTTCGAATGTTGCTAGAGAAATATGTTCAGTCATCATTCTTCAGTTCCATGAGCTGGAGGACGTAATACCCTCAGAAGTGTGGATGAAACACAGGTATACAGAACAAGGTTTTGCTGAAAGTAGAGCTTTTTAGAGCTTTGTGACTTTTACGAAGCTTTACTGAGAGAGAAAAGTTCCCCAAGTAAAAGGCGAGAATGCAGAACAAGTCTTATCTGGACAATTTGTCAAAATCTCTTAGATTTTTTATTTCAAAGGCAACTCGGAGGAGGCTGGGCTGGGCTGGGCTAGGCTGGTTGGCTGGGCTGGGCAAGGCTGGTTGGCTGGGCTGGCTAGCTGGCTGTACTGGTTTGGGCTGGGCTGCGCTGGGCTGGCCTGGGTTGGCTAAGAACCGAAGCTTCGTATGGAGAGCGAACATAAGCAATTTAATTTAGGATATATACGAGCGCAGATATTCAGATAGACGAACAGACAGATAACAGACATGACAGACGACTGCACAGACACCCTGAAAGACCACCGAGCTGACCAAGAGACGGCCAGGCAAGATACGCCATTCAAACCCAACGAAAGGATGTTAAGATTGAAAATTGCAGAGAGATATTACAGTCCCCCCCTCTCTCTCTCTTCCTCTTTCTCCCCCACTCCTCCCTCCCTCGCTCGTCCTCTCTTTTTTTCCTATCTCTCTCTTTCCCTTCACAACTACGCGTTTCCAGCTAGCAAGACTTGGTTCACATATCCCTCTGGCCTGTCATAGGTTCGCACCTTACGACTCTTAGTGACAATCTATATATACTTACGCTTACTATGTCCTCATTATAAACTTAACCAATTTTGGTCTCCAATTAAAAAAAATCTCAATAAAGGTTTCCATTCTGCCACTGTGTCTTTGTATCAATTTTCCCACTACTGATTTCGGCTGACTGGGGAGTAATTCGATGATAGGGACTATAGCTCCTGTTTCGTAGACAGGAATCACGTTACTCATTTTCCATATATTAGATACGACACCCGTTCGTAGCAATAGAGTTATTATACATTGGATAAATAAACGTGTATGTTACATTAATTATATTGACTATAATTACATACTTATAAAACAGCAATTGTATTCTATACAATTTTATATCTATTACATTGTACTTACAAATTAAACGTTGTAATGTAAATGTTTTTATTTAGTTACTGCTTGATACAAATATGTTATATATGGTATATCCAGTGAGGTGGATTTATGTTTAAGAACTTAGGTACACTTCAGCTGTAATATATTTGATGAAGCCCTAAGCCTCTGTGAGTCATTCAGCATAGAGGCTAGAGGAGCCACTTTTAGCGGCCTGATCTCTGATCAGTTAAGCTGTTGGTGAATGTCAGGCACACAGTTTGTGGCTACTGTGAGGGGAGGGATGGAGGTACGGTTGTTGGAGGTTGGGGAGGAGTTTGATGCGTTTAAGTGAGGAATGGTGGGGTGGTGGTAGGGGTAACGGGTGGGGATGGAGGTTGCAGTGAAGGCAGGGGTAAGGAGTGGAGGTTTAGGTAGGGATGGAGGTTTAGGTAGGGATGGAGGTTTAGGTAGGGATGGAGGTTTAGGTAGGGATGGAGGTTTAGGTAGGGATGGAGGTTTAGGTAGGGATGGAGGTTTAGGTAGGGATGGAGGTTTAGGTAGGGATGGAGGTTTAGGTAGGGATGGAGGTTTAGGTAGGGATGGAGGTTTAGGTAGGGATGGAGGTTTAGGTAGGGATGGAGGTTTAGGTAGGGATGGAGGTTTAGGTAGGGATGGAGGTTTAGGTAGGAGTGGAGGTTTAGGTAGGGATGGAGGTTTAGGTAGGGATGGAGGTTTAGGTAGGGATGGAGCAAGCAGTGTAACAAAGTTGGGGTCTCAACTTGCCTCGTTCACCGGCGGTGGATGTAAAAGCACCACCAAACTTTCCACTTCGCTGAGACAGGAGGAGGAAGAAAGGGGAAGGGGGGACAGAGAAGTCCTTACTTCTTACTTCCCTCTTTCCTTCCTTCTCGACGCATTTTCTTCCTCCTCCATTAAATGTTCTCAAGAATGGTTCCACTCTTTTTTACTCCAGATCTCTCCACCCTTCATCTGTTCTTTATTTCATCTGTCTTCCCCATCTCCTTCATCCATCCTCTCCCCCCACCGACCTATCCTACCCTATACCTTGCAATATTGAGACGATATCCTCATATCCCTACTTAAGTCTCCCAGCTCAGGCTGACACATTTCAGCACCTTGTGTGATGGAATATCACTGCCAAACACAGCTTTTGTTCCCACTGTGTAACTATCACACAGAACAGTGTACCAGAACACTAGTAATCTAATTTTAATGAGTTTAAAAAACTTCTGGCTACCCTTATCAACACACATTATCCTAAATGGCCTATCCTGGTCAATACTTATACATTTTATTACCTATCGCCCCCCTAACCATTCTTTTTCCAAGCCTATAACTGCAAATACCTTATCCTCCCTACCAAACTATTTTCCCCATGCCTATCTATCCCTATCTAATAACTATCCACAATTACCACATAACCAACTGAAAACAACCTGTGAAATATAAACGGGAGAGGAAATCTGGACAGGTGGAAAATTACCATCTCGACAAAATCTGACATGCATTACCAAAAATACTCATCAACGTTATGAGGTCCACTTTTCATGTGGGTTTTTTGGCGTAACTAAATTCAATATTTTTTTTCCGCGTCACGAGCCGTTACGCGCGCGCACCCCGCCCTCATCTGTCCCTCCCGTGGAGGCTGGTGCCTTGTTGTGATGCTGAAGGTTGCATCTCATTAGTACCTCATTTGTCTCTCCCTATCTCTCTCTCTCGCGCTCTCTCTCTCTCTCTCTCTCTCTCTCTCTCTCTCTCTCTCTCTCTCTCTCTCTCTCTCTCTCTGAGCCAATAAAAAACAAGGTGAAAAACACTAACAGTAAATACTATCCATATTTTAATAAACAAACGGTGAGAGAAGACTGTCGAGAATCTACTTAACATTTTTAAATAATTATTTATTAGTGAACTTTTATCATAAAAAATATTATTAGTAGTAGTTATTATTATTAACAGTATTATTATTAGTACTGTTATTAGTAGTAGCTATTATTATTAACAGTATTATTATTAGTACTGTTATTAGTAGTAGTTATTATTATTAACAGTAGTATTATTAGTACTGTTATTAGTAGTAGTATTAGTACTGTTATTATTAGTAGTAGTAGTATTAGTACTGTTATTATTAGTAGTATTAGTACTGCTATTATTATTAGTAGTAGTATTAGTACTGTTATTATTATTAGTAGTATTATTAGTACTGTTATTATTATTAGTATTAGTAGTAGTATTAGTACTGTTATTATTAGTATTATTAGTAGTATTAGTACTGTTATTATTAGTAGTATTAGTAGTAGTATTAGTACTGTTATTATTATTAGTAGTAGTACTGTTATTAATATTAGTATTAGTACTGTTATTATTAATATTAGTATTAGTACTGTCATTATTATTAATATTAGTATTAGTACTGTCATTATTATTAATATTAGTATTAGTACTGTTATTATTATTAGTACTGTTATTATTAATATTAGTACTATTATAATTATTAGTACTGTTATTATTAATATTAGTATTAGTACTGTCATTATTATTAATATTAGTATTAGTACTGTTATTATTAATATTAGTACTGTTATTATTAATATTAGTATTAGTACTGTTATTATTAATATTAGTATTAGTACTGTCATTATTATTAATATTAGTACTGTTATTATTATTATTAGTATTAGTACTGTTATTATTAATATTAGTATTAGTACTGTCATTATTAATATTAGTACTGTTATTATTAGTATTAGTACTGTTATTATTAATATTAGTATTAGTACTGTCATTATTATTAATATTAGTACTGTCATTATTATTAATATTAGTATTAGTACTGTTATTATTAATATTAGTATTAGTACTGTCATTATTAATATTAGTATTAGTACTGTTATTATTAATATTAGTACTGTTATTATTAATATTAGTATTAGTACTGTCATTATTATTTGAAGTAGTAATAGTGGTACTATTATTATTATACTGACCGTAGAGAAGCGCTAAACCGCAGAGGTCATTACAGAACTTAAGGAATCGAGAGTAATAAGATACGACCCGAGGAAGAAAGTAAAGAACTCCAGTTCCTTGCATCAAGAGCCAGTCACGGCACTCTTCTCGATTTCCAAATACAAATTATATAAAGCCATGCTATCTGCTCTGATGCCTAAAAACATTATTTATATGTTATTTAAAAAATATATAATTAAAAATATTGCACGAAATGTAAAAAAAAAAATATATTTTATCTACAACCATATGTATTGGGCATGTAAATGACCCACATCAAGCTAATTAACATCATTAAACAATATATATTCTCTCTATATATGTTCTCTCTCTCTCTCTCTCTCTCTTCATATATATATATATATATATATATATATATATATATATATATATATATGTATATATATGTCATGCCGAATAGGTAAAACTTGCGATTTTGGCTAAAATAGCAACGTTCTTCTTGCCGAATAAGGCAAGCGAAAATTTGTGTAATCAATAATTTAGAAAAAATCATTCTGAACCTAACGAGAAAAATATATTTCATTGAGTTTGTTTATTATTAAATTATTGTAAACTTATATAAAATATATTTAGTTGGATTAGGCAAAATTAAATTGCGTTTGTTATAATAAGGTTAGGTAAGTTTTCTAATGTTCTATTGGTACAAAATCATTAATTTTTTTCATATATATAAATTAAAAAATGTATAAAAGAAAATTTTAGAAAGGACTTAATTTTAAATAACTTTTGCTAATTAACCAGTGTTACCTATATATATATATATATATATATATATATATATATATATATATATATATATATATATATATATATATATATATATATATATATATATATATATGCAAAACAACCACGGGGGGGGGAGTTGAATGACAGCTCAAGGCTTTTCGAACTGCGGTCAACACATCTTTACTATATTCTTGTCTCGTCAATTAAATTAAGAAAAAATATTGTATGGTAACACTTTCCAGTGAGAAATATTAGGTATATAAAAATTTGCTAAAATTAGTAGATGGAAAATTTAAGGAGACGAGAGTATATAAAGCTATTAGTCATACCTCATATGTTTAAATCATACAATTAACATGATAAATTACGCTGTTAGAAATTTTCAAGATATAAATCTAACGCATATGGTAGCAGCACATTTGCGTGGTAGGTGCGTACTCTAGCACTCAGCTGAGGTTCCACAGGTGCGTACTCTAGCACTCAGCTGAGGTTCCACAGCACCTGCTTCCTACTCTGCTTCCCATCTTGGGAAAACCCCATTCCCAGGCTCTTGTTACAATTATAATACAACATTCTAGTGTCTCTAATATTTACTCCAATTACCATTACTGGCGCTCACTAGAGGAGTGACTGCTGATGTCTGTCTTGGAGACACCAGCCACAGTGTTGTGTATGAACCAGTGTTGTGTATGAACCAGTGTTGTGTATGAGCCACAGTGTTGTGTATGAGCCACAGTGTTGTGTATGAACCACAGTGTTGTGTATGAGCCACAGTGTTGTGTATGAACCAGTGTTGTGTATGAGCCACAGTGTTGTGTATGAACCAGTGTTGTGTATGAGTTACTGGTCTGTATTCATTGTCTTTACTTATTATTTACATAAAAAACAACTAGTGTTTATTATGACTCACTAAATCATAACAACACGACAGCAAACAACCCAGGGCACGAGTGGCTTACGCACTGGCCTCTAGTTTTGCGACTCACTCTCCATGGATTCAAACCCCACCCGTTCCGTGGTGTGTTTATTATTTATTAGTGGTTCTGGGACGTAGCTTACCCAGGGCTCGGCGTCATACTACGCATCACAGGTTGGAAAAGAAATATTAAAGTATCAAGAACTGTTAAGAAGCGCACTGGAAAGCAAGAGAATTTGTATACTGGATATAAGTAAAAGTCTGTAAGATTTACCTCTCATCTTAAGGGTTCTTGAGACAGCCAGAAAAGTTCAGCAATCTTGCCAGAGTGTAACAGAGTTCTGAGGCTTCCATTTCGCACTTACGTGACAGTTAGTCATATGACCAGCAGCTTGAGCTTTTGGCTTTATAACAGAGGCCTTCCGCTGGCTTACAAGTGCACCAATTTAAGGTTATAATTATAACCACCATATAACTTTACAGTGAAAAATGATTTACTTAGGAATAAAATACAGTACATATCTGTGAAACACACCTTGATACTCCGCCTGTCAGGAAGATACTGACGCTTGCCACATGTCAGTTTTTTATCTCCCTCACTGGGTGCCAAAATTACATACGGTAGTTTCTATTTTTTTTAAATGATGTAAAAATTAGAAGAAAAACATACATTTCTAATTATTACACGTCTCTCAACGCTCAGGCAGAAAATGCTGCAAGTGTATATTTCGCATATGCATTAATAAACACAGAGAATGTTGGGATATATAATATCCACATCAAAATGCGTCAGGAAACACTTGTCCTGTTTCCTGAAAAATCCTACCTAACCTAACCTGACCTAACCTAACCAAACCTAACCTGTTGCCATGTTATTCACGACGTGAGGCGTGTCTCTCAGGCTGAGAGTCACGCCTGTGTATATACGTTGAGAGTCTCAGCGTATATACACTGAGAGCTGAACTTAATCGCCACTTTTGCAACCGAAGTGATAAACCTGGTCTTAATTATCCTCGTCCAATAGACACATTCTGAACACAATTAACCAATCAATGTGTTCCCAAACCGGTGCAATTTATTTGAAAACTGTCTGACACATCGACATCTTTTTAATATTTGTCTAGTGTCTATTTTAAAAAAATGGTCATTTAATAAAGGAGACAAAGAAATAGTCGCTAATAATATGAAATATGGAAGATTACGCCACTAATGGTGGGTTAAAGTGTAGTAACAAAAATGAACACAGGAGATAGTCTAATAATTATGATTAAAAGACAAACGTTTCCACAGGGTACACGAGGTAAAAATAATCACAGGACAGTTACAGGAACTTCAAAGAAATGGTCAACCAGTTTGATAGACTAATTATACCGACTCCAGGTTGAGGGACCGATTACTTCAAACTCCTGATCTTCACCATTCTTCTTTGTATGGACTGATGAAGCCACTGTGTGGCGAAACGTTTCCTCACTAAATATACCCAAGTGTTGCACATGTGTCTAATTTATCAACTTGTCGGTTCTCTGAACCATTCATCTACAATGCTGACACATACGTAAGGAAGACAAATACGACGCAACTGTTTACCACATGTGTCTCATCTTACCTACTTCCTCACTGTCAACACTCAACAAGAGAAAGAAACAAAGGATAAATATGCTCACTGAGAGAAACAAATGAGAAAAAAAATGGTAAACGCGAGAATGACGGGAGAATTACTAGCAGCGTTTAAATAAGCTCTTAAAAACTCGGTATTTAAGAAAGGGGCAACACAGGAGTGAAAGCTACGTTAGCACCTTCAACCAAATGCCATGGTAAAGGAATTATAAGTAATGTAGACGTTGTAAAGGGTATATAATACCCACTAGATGATTAAGACACATATGCAACAGTCTTTATTGTTGAAATGTTTCGTCTACACAGTAGGCTTCTTCAGTCAAATACAGAGGCAGCAGGTGTAGTAGTGAAATGAAGATGTAATCAGTCCATCAACCTTGGAGAAATGGTATTTGAGGTGGTCAGTCCCTCAGCCTGGAGAAGAGTCTGGAACGATATCGTTCCAGACCATGGAGTTGAACTCTTCTCCAGGCTGAGGGACTGACCACCTCAAATAATATTTCTCCAAGGTTGATGGACTGATTACATTATCTTTATTTCACTACTACACCTGCTGCCTCTGTATTTGACTGAAGAAGCCTACTGTGTAGGCAAAACGTTTCAACAACAGAGATACCCAACTGTTTCCTGTATGTCTTAATCATTAATATAGATGTTTCTTTCCCAGTATGTCAGATATTTAAATCACAGAACTGGTGAGGCTTGAAACCCACGGCCAGCCAGTGTGCTAACCACTGGACCAGCTGCCTCTAACAGGATTCATCCAACTATATTTCTATACAGCTGGACCAGTGGTTAACGCACTGGCCTGGGAATTTTAGGACTCACAGGTCATGGGTTCGATCCCCACCCGTTCTGGAATTTGCCTGCAATAGTTTTACGATTCTGCGAGACGAACATTTAAACATTAGGTAAATTAGCAGACTAGACGCATTCAAATAATTTCAGAAGCTGAAAATGAACAAATTGATCCGGCCAGAACTATCAGGTAGAATGTTAAAAAAACATTTAGACTCAACTACCAGGTATAATGTTATACCAAGATTTAAGCTCCATTATGGAGCTAACAGACTTCAAAAAACAATTAAACAGGAACCTGTTATTATGGATCTAACAGAGATTTTAAGAAACAATTCAACAGAAACCTGTTACTATAGATCTAACAGAACCTGTTTGTTTTTTTACCTAAGACTAAAAAAATAGTTCAACGTAAATCATTATATACTTTTATATAATATTCATATAAATATTTATGATAAATACTTCCTGTGCTATTTATAATTCAAACTAGTCAAATAGTTGAGGTTGATTGGAAATAAGAACATTATGGATTACATACACACTGTGTATATGTAATCCACAAGCGATAACATACACACACTCTATGTAATCACTACTACATACTTCATTATGTAACGTGGTACACAAAGTTTAAAGTATACACTGATGATACAGAGATGTTGGAGTATACAATACACAAGATTTGAGGGATACATTAGTGTATAATTGTATTCACGAAGAGCACTGACCCCATATGGGTCACTCAACACTGCTCACAATGATTATTTAAAATGCTATTATGAAATAACCTTTAGTTATTTCATAGTCCAAAATTTCAGAATCAAACACTCAACTGGAATATGGAAAAGTTTGGATCATATTATTAGTTATAGCTGGTTATTATCAAGCCGGATATAGGAACCAGGGAAGCGAGATTGTGTTATTATCAAAAAATATTATTTATCATCACTTATTTGCACAGATTTCCAACAAATAATAACTTCATACTTATTTCATTATATTTTTGCTAAATGTAGAGCCAACCCCCCACACACACACACACAGCCAGGAGCTACGAATCGACCCCTGCAACCGCAAATAGGTAAGTACACACACACATACACACTACACACACACACACACACACACACACACACACACACACACACACACACACACACACACGCGATAACATTTTAAGATGATGGAAAAAATCACAGGCAGATTAGAAACAATAAATAAAAGTCAAACGCCACAAATTTAAAACTTTCAGACTTTTATGCTACACTCACAAGCCTAAAAACAGCCTTCAAACAAATGAAAAAATATATTAAAAACTTAAAAAACATATTACTTTAAAAAATAATAAATTATAAAACTTCCTAAGCTATATATATATATATATATATATATATATATATATATATATATATATATATATATATATATATATATATATTATATATATATATATATATATATATATATATATATATATATATATATATATATATATATATATATATATATATATATATATATATATATATATATATATATATATATATATATATATATATATATATATATATGTGTGTGTGTGTGTGTGTGCGTATATATAAGTTTATAACAGGATCCGGGTACATGGATAATCCTTGTTATCCATGTCCCCGGATCCCTGGATACCGGTAAGAGAGATAACATGGTAAAGATACAAAGCAAGTCTTTATTCTGACGATGTTTCGCTCTGTGTTACGGCTTATCAAGTGTCAAACACGTGCAAAACGCACGTGTTTGGCACTGAGTGCCTGATAGCTGGAACGGGATACAAGACGTAGTTTAAAAATGTAAACAAATTATACTATGAATGTATTATTAAGGAAGACCACGAGCAATAATTTTAATTATCTTTTGTACGTAAATAAATTAATTAAAATAGATAAATATACTCAAACGAGAGAGCAGAGAGGGAGAGAGAGAGAGAGAGAGAGAGAGAGAGAGAGAGAGAGAGAGAGAGAGAGAGAGAGAGAGAGAGAGAGAGAGAGAGAGAGAGAAAGAAAGAGATAGAGAGAAAGAATGAGAGTGAGAGAGATCTTCTCTTGTAAATAAAGTTAACCTAACCTTGTAAAATCCTATGTAAAGAGAGAGAGAGAAAGAGAGAGAGAAATTATTGAATAAAATAAATATTCTTTTTCAACAATGCTCCCACAATTTCGACAGACGCCTTTCAGTAAATTCCTGAGCGTTGAAAACAGCCAGTCAGGTAAATGTACATACTGTTTTAAAATATGAACCCAAAAATCAAACTAATAATAAAGTGTACAGGTACAATAACCTCTCCACTTAATTCCAAGAACAATTTGGTAAAGATGAGAGCGTCAACAACGACTGCCATTGCAGGCAGATCAGTGGAGAGTTCTGCGCTCAAGTAATGGCTTACCTCAGGTGGTAACCAAGGGTGGTAACCACCTTACCAACTTAAAATCGGATTACCAAGGAAAGATGATACAAGTTTCGCTGGTATTGCAGCAGCACCTTTACCTCCGGATAAAGACATGAGAGGGAAAAAAAACTTATGAACGTGGATAAGGACACTTGTATACAATTACGGACAGCGCGTGACTGTTCTTATTCACAGTTTGTCTATCACCAGTTTGCATCTTGCCGCAAGTGTTACGATGTAATCCAAGTATAAGGTGGACACCGTTGGTGCACCAACCCTCCTCCACCAGAGCTAACATTTACCCAGGCGAGACTAACAACGCACTTGCCAACACGCCGCAAATCTACGAGAGAATTTCGTGCCCTCTATTGAGAATTCCGCTCGCGGTTACATCCAAGAGTATGACGCTGGCATGAATAACACAGGGCACCCTCCCTGTACCATTTAGTTTAGTCTAGTCTCGTGCCAGGCTGCGAAAAAAATATATTGAAACCAGTAATAGGGCTTCTAAATAAATTCCTTTGCATACGTCAATTTTGGAACGTACTAAGCCGAGGACTAACTTTAATTAAGTTTTATTCACGTTTAATCGCCAATAAGCAAATTAGATAAACGTCTGGCAACAGGACAGCGTAAAAAAACTGTAGCAATATTGTTGGGAGAGTAGCAGGTTGGGTCCCAACCTGCTACTCTCCCTGGTGTAGTCACTGACGCTAATAGTGTTCTACTGCAGTATGAGGCTTCAGCTGATCGGGTAGCTTAAACAGGTAGGAAATGACACCTGTTCACACCCCCCAGTTCATAAACAAGACAAATGTGCAACATCTAGGTATCTTTATTTGAGGAACGTTTCGCTCATGAGCGAAGATTTATGTAGTCGAACCTATGAAGAGGAAGCAATGGAGTGATCAAGTACTAGTAGTGGTCACATCAGTATGGTGAGGTCACATCAGCATGGTGAGGTCACATCAGTATGGTGAGGCCTGCTAGCGTTCACTCTCTTTGTCTTCATTATATCTACAACATTTCACAAAAGACATTTAGCACCCTAGCATTGGCCTACACAGACTCTCAAATATACACAAACTCGGTACATGTTAGGTTTCTTATAGTGTTTCCCTGGCTGGTGTGCTACACCTCTGTCTCATTTATCTTGTAGTCGGTACTAAATATTACTAATAAAATAATGGCGCTAATGTCATTTGCTGGCAGTCTCTCAGTCGTTGCAGGTCAAAGAAATTACAGGAATCTGAACTTTTTATATAATGGAAAAAAATAGTAGAACGACGTGTGGGACGTAGACCAAAAGTAATAGAATCCATCACTATTGAGTTGGTAATTACAGCAGTTCCATTACTGTCGGTTTATACTTGAAATTATTTCCCTGTACTTCGTTACTGAGCAAGCTTTGCGGTAAATACAAATATATACATATACATTACATACACAAACACAAAAATGTGTTCACGATCACACACTAACACCCACAGGGATGTTAGGAAGTATTTCTTCACTCAGAGTTGTCAGGTATTGGAAAAATCAGGAGAGTGATGTAGTGGAGGCAGGATCCACACATAGCTTTAAGAAGGGATACGATAAAGCCAGCGAAGAGGCGGGGCCAGGAGCTGTGAATCGACCCCTGCAACCACAAATATGTATGTACACACACACAGAGGCCAGGAGCTATGAATCGACCCCTGCAACCACAACTAGGTGAGTACACATACACACACAACTTTGGAAACAATTGTAGAGTCGTTAACACTTTTTTTCCCTCCTGTTTAGATAATACCTAGGTAGTTTGTGTTTAGCATCTGGAGACAGTGCTGAATTCTTGCAATGTTTGGTACAAAGTATTTTAGAGAGGGCTAAGCACCACAGGTGTCTGAGAAACATTCCACAGCTTACAAGAGCGCACTTTCAAGAGACCATCTCATTAGATGTTAATGGCCACATTTACCGGCCGAGCCACTTCACTGGGTACCCAAAAGAAGCCAACATGGACCTTTGATCTGGAACGCTTCTCTGATGACCTCTTGATGACCCCAGCAGGATGAAGGCAGGATGCTAATAGCAACAAAACCTAAACATGTCAGTATGTTGTATAATGTATATTGTATGTTCTTCAGGTTAACGATCGTCTTCTCATATACATCCACGTCTGAGAGATATTCTCAAGAATAAGCCGTGATCTTGCATCATGATGCACAGCTCTTCAAAATACAATTTTTTTTATCTGCAGATGTAGTGAACTGTAAGGAAGGTGAAACTAAGAAAAACACGAGGGAAGAGAAAGTATGGTTAATAAATCATTCTGCTGACTCACAAACTCTCTTTCACACTATAAATATCCCTCACAAGGTATTCAGCAGTTGGTATATCCCTCACAAGGTATTCAGCAGTTGGTATATCCCTCACAAGGTATTCAGCAGTTGGTATACCCCTCATAAGGTATTCAGCAGTTGGTATATCCCTCACAAGGTATTCAGCAGTTGGTATATCCCTCACAAGGTATTCAGCAGTTGGTATACCCCTCATAAGGTATTCAGCAGTTGGTATATCCCTCACAAGGTATTCAGCAGTTGGTATATCCCTCACAAGGTATTCAGTTGGTATATCCTTCACGAGGTATTCAGTTGGTATATCCCTCACAAGGTATTCAGTTGGTGCAAGAAACTGTGTGATACTTTGACAGATACCAAGTATCGTACGTGTATCTTACTCAGCAACTTGTCGGTATTTATATTATTTATATGATTAATGTCCGACACAGCAACACCAAGCCAATAAGTCAAGGTCCCCAGTGGAAATAAGTCACTGAATTTTATGGGTTATCTTAGGTAATTTATACTATGATAAATGTACTTATATGTAACTGACTAAATAAACTTACTTACCATGGTAGATTGATAAAAGAAGAATGTTTTCAAGAACTCTATTGCTAACAAGTGTTTAGCTTAAAACATTTGACAATGACACAAATTCGCATGGAGAGAAGCATGACACACATTGTGACTACAAATGCCAGTGTTTATCGACGAATCTCACACCCACGAGGCAGTGATAAGCTCTAGCTCAAGTCCATTTAAAGCCGCTCTGTATGAACTAGAAAACGACGATAAAATGAAGCAAAAATGAAAACAGTAATGAGCACTAGGGAACGAACCTTCTGCCTTTCATTGCAAGTTCCGCTTATTAGCAATGAAAATAATAACAATTTTCTCCTACACACATTAGTTTTTGTAGAAAATGTCCCTCAATGTGATACCGAAATATACAGTATTTGTAAATGGTTCAAGTCGGACCGAAACGTCGTCATATTTTCTCATGTGAGTTCGTATGTGTCTCATGCGATACGTCGTCGAAGTAGGAAAATTCACCTACCATAAAAAGTACATTGATGGTTGCTATAAGGTTCACAGGGCATGAGACACGCAGGTTCACAGGGCATGAGACACGCAGGTTCACCCCTGAACCTCCACCACCTCTTGCAAGGCTGGAGATTAAAATAAACACAATTATTAGAGTTCTTTACGACGCAGCAGGAGTCTGACGTCGAGCAAAATGTTCTTAACTAGAATTACCTAAACAAGGTTTCCAGGAACGCGGTGTTATTTAGCAGGAGAGAGCGAGAGAGAGAGAGAGAGAGAGAGAGAGAGAGAGAGAGAGAGAGAGAGAGAGAGAGAGAGAGAGAGAGAGAGAGAGAGAGAGAGAGAATTGTAATTCTTATTCGAGTGGCACAAGTGAATGCACACATTTTTTTGTTCTAAATTATTGTATGTCATGTTTCATGTGGAACGTGAAACATGACATGAGCCATGTCAGGTGCGGCACCGTTGAGACCTGACCTTTAACAATCTCCAGAGTCAACCCTTCTTGTGAGCTGGCTTATATACCAGACTTCGTAAAAAAAAAAATAATGTACTTAAACAGCAAGCATGCAGACCTTGTGTGTGTGTGTGTGTGGATAGCAAGCTTGCAGATGCTGTGTGTGTGCATAGCAAGCTTGCAGATGCTGTGTGTGTGCATAGCAAGCTTGCAGATGCTGTGTGTGTGCATAGCAAGCTTGCAGATGCTGTGTGTGTGCATAGCAAGCTTGCAGATGCTGTGTGTGTGCATAGCAAGCTTGCAGATGCTGTGTGTGCATAGCAAGCTTGCAGATGCTGTGTGGTGTGCATAGCAAGCTTGCAGATGCTGTGTGTGTGTGCATAGAGCTTGCAGATGCTGTGTGTGTGCAAGCATTGCAGATGCTGTGTGTGTGCATAGCAAGCTTGCAGATGCTGTGTGTGTGCATAGCAAGCTTGCAGATGCTGTGTGTGTGCATGCAAGGCTTGCAGATGCTGTGTGTGTGCATAGCAAGCTTGCAGATGCTGTGTGTGTGCATAGCAAGTTGCAGATGCTGTGTGTGTGCATAGCAAGCTTGCAGATGCTGTGTGTGTGCATAGCAAGCTTGCAGATGCTGTGTGCAAGCAAGTTGCAGATGCTGTGTGTGTGCATAGCAAGCTTGCAGATGCTTGTGTGTGCATAGCAAGCTTGCAGATGCTGTGTGTGTGCATAGCAAGCTTGCAGATGCTGTGTGTGTGTGCATAGCAAGCTTGCAGATGCTGTGTGTGTGCATAGCAAGCTTGCAGATGCTGTGTGTGTGTGCATAGCAAGCTTGCAGATGCTGTGTGTGTGCATAGCAAGCTTGCAGATGCTGTGTGTGTGCATAGCAAGCTTGCAGATGCTGTGTGTGTGGATAGCAAGCTTGCAGATGCTGTGTGTGTGCATAGCAAGCTTGCAATGCTGTGTGTGTGCATCAGCTTGCAGATGCTGTGTGTGTGCATAGCAAGCTTGCAGATGCTGTGTGTGTGCATAGCAAGCTTGCAGATGCTGTGTGTGTGTGCATAGCAAGCTTGCAGATGCTGTGTGTGTGCATAGCAAGCTTGCAGATGCTGTGTGTGTGTGCATAGCAAGCTTGCAGATGCTGTGTGTGTGTGCATAGCAAGCTTGCAGATGCTGTGTGTGTGCATAGCAAGCTTGCAGATGCTGTGTGTGTGCATAGCAAGCTTGCAGATGCTGTGTGTGTGTGCATAGCAAGCTTGCAGATCCTGTGTGTGTGCATAGCAAGCTTGCAGATGCTGTGTGTGTGCATAGCAAGCTTGCAGATGCTGTGTGTGCATAGCAAGCTTGCAGATGCTGTGTGTGTGCATAGAACTTGCAGATGCTGTGTGTGCAAGCAGCAGACGTTTGCAGTGCAGATGCTGTGATGTGCAACGTTATGAGCAAGCTTGCAGATGCTGTGTGTCTGGATAGCAAGCTTGCAGAGTGGACAATCACTGTGACTTGTAGACGGAGCAATAACAGAGATACAATGGGGGCAACATGTCACCATACCACAGTTAATAAAAAAAATATAAATATGCAAAAAAAGTAAGAAAACAGTCCTCTCCCTTCCCAAAATATGTTATTCGTTGAGGCCTGGTCGCTGACTGGGCCGCGGGGGAGTTGACCCCCGAAACCCTCTCCAGGTATACTCCAGGTATCCGTCGCCAATGGTACTTTGATCTTCCTTCCTTCGAAGAATAAGACACATGTGTAACACTAACTCTTCTACCGCCTGCAGTGTTATATTCTCCCGTAGTCGACTAAAAAAAATCTGTTTTGCGGGCGAAACGTTTCGGCAATGAAAATACCAAAGCCTTGCTCATACGTACTTCCTCCTCATCTTTTAGCAAACAACTTTCTACTCGTTCTAAACCTCGTACAACAACTTCAGCATCGCTCTATTAATTGATCGAGACATGAATGATGGAAGGTCTGGCTGATGACAGCTTGTCAAATCCCTGTCCTTGAGGCTCCTCCCTCGACCTCATTGAAGAGGGTGAGGTGATCCTCTGAATTGAAGCTACCATCTCTCTTTTTTCTGGATCAAACCTGATTACCTCCCATTCTCCAGGCGCTGCGTGATCCCTTACGGATTTAGTGCTTCCCCATGAAATAATAATAATAATAATAACAATATTTTCTTTCGAAGTGTCTGGCTCCACGCCTTTATTTTTCTACTTCCTCTTTCCTTGTGGAAAATAATCTATCTGCCTGATCCTACTCTTCTTCCCTCACTGTCCTCTTCTCCCTTCCTGATCCTTCTCATCTTACCTCCCCTCCCTTTTCTGGTCTTCTCCCCTCTTTCCTCTCGCCCCAAGTGCCCTCTATGCTTCGTGGGTTTATCCACGCAACCCCGAGAATGGACCAATTGCTTCAGGTTCGACGGTTCGCTGCGGGGCCATCTCGAGCCGCACCGAAATTACGATACCCCATCCCGGCTCCATCCATATGCAGGCACGCCCCATCACTCTTCTCTATATCCTCTCCTATCCGAGAATACAATATTGCATTTAATACCACTTTATGGTCGATTTCAAACTGAGATTCTCCGAGCAATTCGGCCATCAAGGTCTTGTGGGAACGCTTTGTCTGCTTCCATTGACTCGCAGAATTTCGATCGTGCCGTAAATTCCTGGGTGGCGGGCGCGGCTCCGTATGATTGGTCATCCCCTTAGCCAATAGGAAGTCGAGTCCCAAGAGAGAGAGAAAGAGGGAGAAGGCCGCATACTTTTTTAATTAATTTTTGGAGTCGAGCTGGAAGGCCGGTGGAAGAGACAGCCTGGGCGAGGTCGTGAAGGGGCGCAGACGATGATCTGTCAAGCAGGCTGACAGACACACCTCAAAGCTTTTGAGCGAATTGTGCTTGTGTGTAATTATATTTATCGACATCCCATGATTCACTGGCAACATGTAAAGTTCTTTATCAGGAGTAGAATGTGTATTCAATTGAACTATGTGATGGAGGAGCCTGTCCTTCCTTCCCTTCTCTCGCAGCTGTACAAGATCCTCCTGCCATTTTCACTGATTTAATCGATGGAGACATTTCTTCATCCGTCAAAATTCATCACTGAACCCAGCGGGCCTAACACTTTTTCACGCAAAAAAATAAGTGACCTCTGTGTTTGGACTCAGATATGTAGCCGTCTTTCAGGTATTAAGCTCCAGCTCTTGGGCGTGCTTCTTTAGGCTGTCAAGCGTGATCTTTTACTTGTGTTTGTCTCATCTGTTGTCAATTGAATTAACATTGGAAGCACAGTATTCTGTGTTAGAGTGAGAGCTGACACAGACGACCTGCGCCCACAATTCTGAGCACCAACTGCGTAAAACAGTGAAAAATGTGCCCAAAGCAGTAAAAAAAACTACATTAAACAGAAGAGTAAATGCCTGTATATTTTGTTTCCTTTTTTTTCTTTTTAAAAAAAAAAAAAAAAGCCTGTATAGAAGTTATATAAATGGCTGGTCAGAAACCAGGAACGGGGATAGGAAGGTCGTTTCCAGGGTGCTAAGTAGGGATGATATAGATAGGTTAGACAGCATCATATCAGCTATTAGGTATGAATCCGGTTATTTGCCTCAGTGTTGGAGAAAATTATATTGGCAGACCCAGCAGAGAAGACTTGCTTATCAAGTGCAGGACAGTTATTGATTTACTGAGGTCAATGGGAAGGAAAGATCTTGTTCATATGTAACATTTTATCAAGAGGTGTGAGCAGTGAATGGATGTCTAGGGCAACTGGTGTAAGTTGCTGGCTGGATAAGTGTTGCAAAGAACTTATAATTCCATTCACTGACAACCGGGATTATTTCTTTTTCAAATGATATGTATACCTTTGATGAGTTCCGAGAGTTTTTCTACTCCCGGAGCCCGGCCGTGAGCCAGGCTCGGCTGGTGCTTGCCTCGTCAACCACGCTGTCGACAGCCTGGTTGATCTGGCACATAGGGCAGAGGTGACAGTCGAGGGGCCGCTACTGAATACTAAATTGATGGAAGATGCTTTGATTGTGAGGAAACAAATCACTGTTTTTTTATAAACGCTTTCCTATCTTGGCAATTCTTGTCGAGGTGTTTAGTAAAGCATTCACAGAAACAGCGTGTTACGTTGGATTTATTTTTAAAGACTCTCGTAATCCGCAGCCCCGATCACCCGCAGTGCCTCAAAAATCACCGAGGTCTTCCATAGTTCGTATTTTCCTACCACCTTCATACAGGATGGTAGAAACAAACACACATAGAATAATAAACACTTCATTACTAACAATCCAAGAGTTTATACCAACAGTAACCGCTATTTAATCTTCCCTACTTCCATGGTACCTGAGAATACTTCTAAGTAACTTAAACAATCCAGTTACATCACTGTCACCTCCGCCACTATTAAAAACGTCACTGGGTTGATGAATTAAGACACATGGGTAACATCTGGGTATCTTTATGATGTAGACGTTTCAGCATCCATTGGATTTATCAATATAATACAGAGACATAAACGAGAGAATATAGAAGAAATAATCAGTCTCTCAGCCTCGCAGAATTCACCAAGACTACCTGCTACTTGGCTTCCGTTTATATCCATGTATTGTATTGGTAAAACCATCAGTTGGCGAAACGTCTACATCAAAGATTCCCAGATGTTCCACATATGTCTAATTCATGAACTTGTCGGTATAATATACCACAGATATTTAACACTGAAAAATTGTCTGGTGTTACCGACAAGATGTAGAAAAACACACTTATGTACACTTCAGGACATTTATTAGAGAAAACGTTTTGCCACGAGTGCCTTCATTAGGAGTAACGAAAAGTACACAAAAGTATTTGTGTCTATTTTTCCATCGTGTCGGTGTTTTATATTATCTCCAAGACCGAAGAAGCCATTGGTGGCGAAACGTTTCCTCTAATATATGTCCTGAACTGTACATAAGTGTCCTTTTCCACACATTTAATATTACTAGATGTAAGAGGGTTAATTAATGCCAGCCTCGGGGATAATGCAGGCAACTACGCCATCCCTTGTTGTGGTTGTAATAAGGTATACGTGGGAGAGACGGCCAGGGATTTGTCCACACGTGAATACAAACACAAATATCGCTTGCTGCAGTGTTTCTCTATTCCTGTTCTTACGTACGGATATGCTTGCCGCACCAATAACATCAACACCGCCTGAGTTTTGCATCGTAACACAGCTACACACAGCATGACCCAGGGAGGACATGGTTATCTCAGGTAAACATACACACAAAATATGCCTGGAATGATATCTCCTTTATACCACAAAGAAAATCACCCAGACCTCAGCACCCACCCCCTCCTCACCTGCAGTCTGTCCTCAACCACAGACAAATGGGTTCACGAAATCGTAATGACACGATTGCAAACAAACCATACCATGGGTGGCTGTTGATGGAGCCTTGAGCACTTAAAATATGATAGTTATATGACGTAGTTACACGAGCCGCACGCAGTGTCTGCCCGTTTTTGTTTTTGCGGTAGACTATTTTATCGTCTGTTATCTTGTATTGATAGTTTTTTCTGATATAACCTAACCTGGCCCCTGCTAACTTAACGTAACTTAGGAAAGGACTGCAAACACTATATGAAAGTGTGACCTACTCAGGTTCACACCTCACGACCCCTCGTCACCTGTTCTTGTACACTACATGTGTGTTTACAATACACTCTCTATACTCACGAAATCGTAATAACATACCATAGGTTCAAACTTCATCCGTTCCGTGGTTTACTCTCTCTATAGTTGATAAAGACACAAACAACAATACCAATTGGACATTAAATTTTTAATGACTGTTTGTTTGCCTTCGTCAGGTACAACTTGTCGGTGTTCCCATTAATCCCTTTAGGCTTTAAAAGCTTTGTCTTCAAAGATAAAGCTGTCCCAATAGGAATTTCCATTTTGTCAAGTGTCTTTACAATCTCCAAGTTGTAGTGTTAGCGCACCTCTGGCAAGACAGTGATGGAGGGAATGATGGTGAAAGTTCTTCTTTTTTACGGAGACGGCCGGTGTGTTAAAAAAAATTGCATTTAGCATCACTAAGGAGAGAACTTTGAGTAACTTTAAAAACAGACTGGACAGGTACACGAATGAGTGGTTGGGTGAAAGAAGGGCCTGATTACCATGGGCAAATAGGCCTACCCTAGTGCACCGCTATTACGTTTTTAAATTAAAAAGTTATCTAAAACGGAAAAAAGGTGCCTAACGAAAAAGAACACTAAATGCTTAAACTACAGCAAGTATCAATATTACCACAGAGGCCGTCATGGTGTTCTCCAGTCCTTGAAGAAGAGTGAAGTGTCTTGACAGTAACTGCTGGTGGTTCACTTTCCATCTTCACTACTCACTCACAAACTTTGCCTCTGTTGTGACCTAACAGAAAATGTTTGACGACTACAATGTATGGTTTGTACAGTGTGAGTGTTGGTCTGAGTGTGGTGTGCTAGAGGTAACGTGGTGGTGTAGTGTGAGTGTTGGTCTGAGTGTGGTGTGTGTTAGAGGTAACGTGGTGGTGTAGTGTGAGTGTAGGTCTGAGAGAGGTGTGTTAGAGACAACGTGTGGGTGTTTGTCATTAAATTATAGTCGAAATATTACGTGTTAGTCATTAAGTAACGTGTAGTCGGATTGTGAATAATTCTGAGTCGTGTGAATTGCAAGGAAGACTATATTAATAAAAGATATGGGAAGGGATGGTAGAGGTCGCTCTTACAGGTCACCTCACTATCCACCTCACACTCCAACAATTAAAATCAGAGCTAAGGCTGCCTCAACGAGAACTTATACATAATTACTTAGAATAACTAGTTGAACAGGGAGTGAGCATTAAACATTCGGCCCAAGCACCACGCAGTCATCATGTCTGGCATATTGGATGGCAAGCAGGCAGGGTTAAGATATCTATATATATACACAGAGGCTGATGCAGACAGTCAAGCGGTCTGATGTACATAGAATAACAAGCAGATAGCGTCGATATATATGTATGCACACTGATAAATGCGGACAGGCAGTCAAGCAGTCTGACAGGCATACAGGATGACAAGGAGTTAACTACGTAAATAGTCATGATAGCCACACATATGCCCACAGTCAAGCAGGGAGGCCAGTCAAGCAGGGAGGCCAGTCAAGCAGGGAGGCCAGTCAAGCAGGGAGGCCAGTCAAGCAGGGAGGCCAGTCAAGATATCTGAGGGGAATACTGGATAGCAAGCAAGCAGACAGTTTAACCTTTAAGACAGCTATAGAAATGCACATAAGCAGACATATACTGACAGTCAGTAGAACAGGTATTATATACAATAAGACAGTCAAGCAAGCAAACAATGAAGCTGATGCAAACAAGCTGGCAGATAGGCACACAATCAAGCTGAAAAGCAGATAAGAAGGCTTGACATCACTCACAAAAGGGCGGAAAGCTCAAAGTTGATCGAACTTTAGCAGGCAAACAGGCAGGGAGGAAAGCCCAGGTTAACAGGCTGGAGGAAAGCCCAGGTTAACAGGCTGGGAGGAAAGCTCAGGTTAACAGGCTGGGAGGAAAGCCCAGGCAAACAGGCAGGGAACAAAGCCCAGGCAAACAGGCAGGGAGGAAAGCCCAGGCAAACAGCCAGGGAGGAAAGCCCAGTCAAGCAGTGTGACAGGCACATAGCAAGCAGGCAACTACCGACCCCAGAATAAAAGGTACATACTACACCCTGGTCCGGCGAGAGTAACAAGGCGTGGGGTCATTAAAAGCAACGAGAGCATTATCCCAGACATGACGCCTCGGCTCAACCCTAATTAACTTCAACTGCCACAAATTAAAATGATTCGTGTTAACGCTTGCTTAATGACCTTCACCTTCGCTGCTTCACCATGTCTGGATTTACTGCCAGAATTGCAACCCCGCAATTTTCACTGCTGACCTGCAAGCCATTTTCTTGCACAGTACAATGCTCACTTTACTACTCCCCTTGCGCGTAGGTTTTTTTCAGTGGAAACTCTATACTCCGTTTTCTATTAGAGTAAACTGGTCTCATCAATAGTTAGCTATGCACCGTTTTCTTTTACCGTAACCTGTTATCAAGGGTAACACGCACACCGTTTTCTTTCACACTACTTATTCTCATCAACAGTTACCAGCACACTGCTTGCTTTCAGGGTAAACTGCTCTCTTCACGGGTCACTTGCACGCCGTTTTCTTTCACGGTAAACTGCCCTCCTTAAGGGCCAACTACAAAGATTTCTTTCCGCGAAAACTTAATACTCTGGAAAACTTTCATTTTCTTTAATCTAGTTACCTCATACACAAACTTCACGCTGTTTTATTTCAGAATAAACCGTTCTCGTTGCAGTAAAGGTCACTCTTCTGTTTTTTTTTTTTTAATGTCTCTCTACTCTTCCGGTAGTTTAACATTAAATGGAACACTTGCTGGATTTAGAGTCAGTCTGTAAAAATGTCATCAGTATGGGCTTTTTAATGGCCTCTTCCAGCTTAACTAAAAGGTTGGGGATACACTAGTATACCGTGACGATAACGAACAATTAATACTCAGTTTCACTGCTCAAGAAGCTATGGACCGAGACGACCCTGTTGCTATGGTAGACGATCTGATGTGTTTGGGTGACCAGGTTGGCGGGTGGGTGTCTTAGAGAGAGAGAGAGGTGGATGCAAACTCAATACACAGCTTCACGAGTAGATATGATAAGGCCCAAGATGTCAGAAGTCAGTGGTACCGGTCAAAGTGGTCTTTGAGGCTGGGGGCAGGAGCCGGGCCTCGATCACCGCAAACACCTCGGTGAGTGTACCACACACACACACACACACACACACACACACACACACACACACACACCGATATCAAGAAACCTCCCTGGAGGGTTCCCACGGATATGACCTATTAAAAATAATACAACTTATTTAAGTAGGAAGCACGTCTGTCTGGCACTCAGCAGACGGAGGATCAAGCCTCCACCACGTCTTGCTCTGAATGACCCACTTGAGTTTAGCGTTTAACATGAATTATATTGATATTATATATTGTGATTTATAAATTTTGTCTAGTTGTTGTTGGCGTGCCCCGACTCCTCCCTTTCAGGCAGCTCCAGACTCTTGTGGAGACCTTCCTGAGTCATCTAAGGTCTTTACATACTTCTTAAACTCCGGTAACTCTCCTCCCTCCTCCTCCAGCCTTCTATTGTGGTTACGAAGTAAATCTGCTTTGATTCAGTAGCATTTTCAACATTTCTGAGAATCCCTTCGCATCTTCGCATATTCTGCTTAATTCCCTACGTTCTGGCATTATTTGAGCTCTGTTCCAAGCTGTGACCTGGTGTATGAGGCAAACCCATGCTGTGACCTGGTGTATGAGAGAAACCCACATTGTGACCTGGTGTATGAGGGAAACCCATGCTGTGATCTGGTGTATGAGGGAAACCCACGCTGTGACCTGGTGTATGAGAGAAACCCACGCTGTGACCTGGTGTATGAGAGAAACCCACGCTGTGACCTGGTGTATGAGAGAAACTCACGCTGTGACCTGGTGAATGAGAGAAACCTACTTTATGCGTCAGCTGAGCGTGCGTGTGCGTGTGTGTGTATGTGAGGCTTCACGGTGGAAGTTAAGCCACACTCGTGGACAGCAACAAAGCTGGGTTCGAATCCTGCTGGTCGCGATCTTTCAGTGTATATACCTCCGCTTGTTTCTGCGTGATGGACTGATATAGTGTCACTCGTGTGGCCAGAACATACAGGAGAATTATATAGCTGGAGACCATGTCTGAGGCTCACTGGCGTGCCCTGGGCTAGGAAGAAACATGGCTTGTAATCAGGCTACCTGGTATTTTGAGGCATCTGTGTCTGAGTGGTTTAAGGCGTCACGGTGTAGGCTAAGCCACACTCGTGGACAGCAACAAACGTGGATTCGATTCCCAACAGATCGCTGCCCACAACATTACCTGATCAGTCATGATACTGACTTTAATATTATTCGAGTCTATTGAATTTTACCTTTGTGAAAGAGATGCCAAGTGAAGAAGTGCAGTTGACTTTCCTAAGATCACTTAACTAAAGTAAGTGATCTTTGTTTGACAGTATTTGGGTCAGTTATCCCAATAACATTCGCAGGAGAATGCAGATCAGCAGGTACATTATAAGAAGTCTAATCAAATATTCTCTTGAGAACATTTAGTAAACAAACTGTAACTTAATAAATGAAAATAAACCCAGATTTAAAAGACCAAAAAAAGAATAATGTGAAAACTTTATTCATACGACTTCATGAAGAAATACACGATGCGATACTTAACCAGGTTAATATCAGATCCGCAAATTCGAAATCGTTAAGATTTTTAAAAATTTACACTCCGATTTTTTTTGCCAATGAAATCAGAACTCAAGAGTTGTTTACACTTTAGAAGAATTCAAACGTAAAACTATAAGAGTTTTATAAAACTCAGTGGTTTAGTATAGGCTTACAGTAAATTAGCTAGTCTTCAAGAAGGAAGTTTAAATAAGCTGCAGCAGCCACTGTATCTGAGGAGTGCAGCAGCCACTGTATGTGAGGAGTGCAGCAGCCACTGTATGTGAGGAGTGCAGCAGACACTGTATGTGAGGAGTGCAGCAGACACTGTATGTGAGGAGTGCAGCAGCCACTGTATGTGAGGAGTGCAGCAGACACTGTATGTGAGGAGTGCAGCAGACACTGTATGTGAGGAGTGCAGCAGCCACTGTATGTGAGGAGTGCAGCAGCCACTGTATGTGAGGAGTGCAGCAGACACTGTATGTGAGGAGTGCAGCAGACACTGTATGTGAGGAGTGCAGCAGACACTGTATGTGAGGAGTGCAGCAGACACTGTATGTGAGGAGTGCAGCAGACACTGTATGTGAGGAGTGCAGCAGCCATTGTATCTGAGGAGTGCAGCAGCCACTGTATCTGAGGAGTGCAGCAGCCACTGTATCTGAGGAGTGCAGCAGCCACTGTATGTCACGAGTGCAGCAGCCACTGTATCTGAGGAGTGCAGCAGCCACTGTATCTGAGGAGTGCAGCAGCCACTGTATCCGAGGAGTGCAGCAGCCACTGTATGTGAGGAGTGCAGCAGCCACTGTATCTGAGGAGTGCAGCAGCCACTGTATGTGACGAGTGCAGCAGCCACTGTATGTGACGAGTGCATCAGCCACTGTATGTGACGAGTGCAACAGCCACTGTATGTGAGGAGTGCAGCAGCCACTGTATGTGACGAGTGCAGCAGCCACTGTATGTGACGAGTGCAGCAGCCACTGTATGTGACGAGTGCAGCAGCCACTGTATGTGACGAGTGCAGCAGCCACTGTATGTGACGAGTGCAGCAGCCACTGTATGTGAGGAGTGCAACAGCCACTGTATGTGACGAGTGCAGCAGCCACTGTATGTGACGAGTGCAGCAGCCACTGTATGTGAGGAGTGCAACAGCCACTGTATGTGAGGAGTGCAACAGCCACTGTATGTGACGAGTGCAGCAGCCACTGTATGTGACGAGTGCAGCAGCCACAGTATGTGACGAGTGCAGCAGCCACTGTATGTGAGGAGTTCAACAGCCACTGTATGTGAGGAGTGCAACAGCCACTGTATGTGACGAGTGCAGCAGCCACTGTATGTGACGAGTGCAACAGCCACTGTATGTGAGGAGTGCAACAGCCACTGTATGTGAGGAGTGCAGCAGCCACTGTATGTGACGAGTGCAGCAGCCACTGTATGTGAGGAGTGCAGCAGCCACTGTATGTGAGGAGTGCAACAGCCACTGTATGTGAGGAGTGCAGCAGCCACTGTATGTGACGAGTGCAGCAGCCACTGTATGTGAGGAGTGCAGCAGCCACTGTATCTGAGGAGTGCAGCAGACACTGTATCTGAGGAGTGCAACAGCCACTGTATGTGAGGAGTGCAACAGCCACTGTATGTGACGAGTGCAGCAGCCACTGTATGTGAGGAGTGCAGCAGACACTGTATCTGAGGAGTGCAGCAGCCACTGTATGTGAGGAGTGCAGCAGACACTGTATCTGAGGAGTGCAGCAGACACTGTATCTGAGGAGTGCAGCAGACACTGTATCTGAGGAGTGCAGCAGACACTGTATCTGAGGAGTGCAGCAGACACTGTATCTGAGGAGTGCAGCAGACACTGTATCTGAGGAGTGCAGCAGACACTGTATCTGAGGAGTGCAGCAGACACTGTATCTGAGGAGTGCAGCAGACACTGTATCTGAAGAGTGCAGCAGACACTGTATCTGAGGAGTGCAGCAGCTTCTCTGCTTTGTAATGAATTAAAACTTGGTCCTTAAATTTTCAAGAGGAAAAGAGATTGCAAGGCTCAGTCTTCCATCAATTGAAAAAGATTTACTGCACAATCTTCAGATCAAACCTGAATTTTACATCAAAGTTACTGATCATTTTGCTCAAAAGTCAAGAATTCCACTGAATTATGTTTTAAAAATTATGTAATATTTTGTATTTACCTCTTGATTTCTTCGTTAAATAAATGAGTATTATTATATTCATGGAGAGCGCTAAACCCTTTCAGGTCATTCAGTGACCTGTGGAATGGAGGTCAGGAGGCAATCAGATACGATCCCAGGAGTGAATATGCCCAATTCCTTGAATCAAGAGCCTTCACCAACATCATGGCACATCTCCAAGTAGACTGTAGATAGGGATGTGTGATGTCACCCTGGACGTTTGATAAATTTATTGTATAGATGGGTTGTAAAAGAGTTGTCATAGTTTTCTTTGCAGATGACACAGTTCTTTTGGGAGATGTATATTATATATATATATATATATATATATATATATATATATATATATATATATATATATATATATATATATATATATATATATATATGATCCCAGTGACGTACCAACTTTGCTATCCCACCTTAATAAGATACTTTACCAACCAGCTACGTACAGCAAGTTTCCAAAGGTTACATTAAGTATATAGCTGGTTGATAAAGTATATTAGTAAGATACTTGCTTGGTAAAGCACTGGCTTTTTATTTTACGTGGCAACAGTTTGAGTCCCAAAAAAAAACTGATGATTGTTACAAGCTTTATTTATTTACTTAGGATTTCTGAAAATTCGTAAAACCGGTAATAACAGAAGAGACTGGATATAAAACTGATAACTGAGCATAAATGAGATAACTAAGGATGACAGCGTCCAGGTGAGTCACGTTACTCTTCACCAGGACAACACAAACCACTTTCACACACTAATATGTCGTATTAGTGAGACAAACCACCTCGGCACCACCCAATTTTGCCACCAACGCAGATTAAACGATAATCAAGTCTGCCAAATTGCCAATTACTTCAAAATTTAATTTATAGCGAAAAAGAGATTAAGCTATTAGTGATGAAATGGGCACTATTTAAGGTATAATACCGCCACAGAGACCGATGCCCATGCCCCATGCCCTCCCACACACACTCCTCCAGTAACTCCCTTCAAGTGAAGGACCAATGAAAGGACTCTCGATCAAAAGAACTGGAGCTGCCCTTCTCTTTCTTGGATCAAACCACATTATCTCCCACATCACGCAACGGATGGGGATGAAACCCCTGGCATGCGAGTCCCGATTGCATTCCATTTCCCAGGCTCTGTGACCAATTCAAAATTAGCGCTCCCATGAGCATCTATGTGGACTTCTCACGTACAGTTTCGAGCAAATTCCTAGATTTGCCAGGGGCCCAAGACTGTTCAACTGCCTCCCAGTATACATAAGGGGAATTACCAATAGACCCCTGGCTGTCTTCAAGAAGGCACTGGACAGGCACTTAAATTCAGTACCTGACCAGCCGGGCTGTGGTTCGTACGTCAGTTTGCGTGCGGCCAGCAGTAACAGCCTGGTTGATCAGACCCTGATTCACCACGAGGCCTGGTCTCAGACTGGGCCTAGGGGGTGTTGATCCCCGAAACCCTCTCCAAGTATACTCCAGGTTTAGGTTTAGACAGGTTAGATAAAGTTAGGTTAGCTTAGGTAAGGTTTGTCAGGAAACAGGATAAGTGTTTCCTGACGCGGGTCTTAGTCATATGATGACCCACAGCTGGAGATTTTGGTCATGTGACCGAAGCCTTCCACTGGCTTACCAGTCCATCCCTCTAAAAATTATAGTTATAATTCATCCATTAGGAATATTTAGGTTAGGACTGGATATGTAAGGTTTAGGTTAGGTCAGCTTAGATTGTCCTCTATCCATAAAAATAACCAATTATAATATACCACAACGAAAAAAATATTAACATAAGTAAAAAAGGCGATAAAAAGCTGTGCCTAACGAACAGAAAACTGTCAGCCACTGACTGAGGCAGACATAACTATGTCAGACTTTCACTGTTGAAGGTGCCTCCATCAGTCACCCATTTGACTGTCTTTACAACACTGAACTGATGCTTGTCATTCAGAGGCCGGACTGTATAATAATTATCGTCTAGTCAATGACTGGCCAAAACTGGACAAAAACACGTAAGTTGCTGGTGTCTTGGGAAAGTGTCTGACAGTACTCTTCTTTTTTTCGTGAAAATCACAAACGAAATATATGCTACCTGGTTTTATTCAAGGCTAGGCATTAAACCCGTAGGGGGTCACATAGCGCATGGAGACTGGGACGGAATGAGTTTTGATCCAATTCCTTTTATCAAGAGCCTTCATCGGCCTCAAGGCCGAAGGAAACTCTCGATTAAAACCAGTACGGAACAATGACGGCAGTTGACAAAATGAACTAAAATTATAAATATTATTATTATTGGACTGTAGTGTAGGCGCGCCTCTGGCAGGACGGTGATGGAGTGAGTGATGATGAAAGTGTCTCTTCTTTTTTAGGTCACCCTGCCTCGGTGGGAAGTGGCCGATGTGTTAATATATAACAATATTATTATTGATATTATTATTACTAGGTTTGTGAGAAAGAGTTTGGGAACAGCAGGTAACCAGGTTTAATTCCCTGACTCAGTTCATTATACCAAGAGCCTTTCACTGGCATCAAGAGCCTTTCACAGGCATCAAGAGCCTTTCACTGGCATCAAGAGCCTTTCACTGGCATCAAGAGCCTTTCACAGGCATCAAGAGCCTTTCACTGGCATCAAGAACCTTTCACAGGCATCAAGAGCCTTTCACTGGCATCAAGAGTTTTTCACTGGCATCAAGATCCTTTCACAGGCATCAAGAGCCTTTCACTGGCATCAAAGCCTTTCACTGGCATCAAGAGCCTTTCACTGGCATCAAGAGCCTTTCACTGGCATCAAGAGCCTTTCACAGGCATCAAGAGCCTTTCATAGGCATCAATATCCTTTCACTGGCATCAAGAGCCTTTCACTAGCATGAAGAGCCTTTCAATGGCATCAAGAGCCTTTCAATGTCATCAAGAGCCTTTCACTGGCATCAAGGAGCACAGTTTCAGGGAATGAAAACCAAGCTGTCGAGACAGCGAGAGAGAGAGAGAGAGAGAGAGAGAGAGAGAGAGAGAGAGAGAGAGAGAGAGAGAGAGAGAGAGAGAGAGAGAGAGAGAGAGAGAGAGAGAATATTTATAACTGGAACACTGGGAATGAGGAAGAGTCTTCCGTTCAAAATTAATGTTCGGGCATAAGAAATTGGAGGGGAAAAAAAATGTGCACATAACATCCAACCTGCAGAAGACAACCACCGGAAATGGCATAAAATGTTTATGAGGGATAACATTTCAAACTTTCTTACAAGTCCAAGACGCTGACTCCCAGAGTGGCTGCTGGGAGAGATGTGTCAGTGTAGTATCTCTCACTGTGGGAGAGACATTGTGTGGGTGGAGTGTCTCACTGTGGGAGAGACGTTGTATGGATGGAGTGTCTCACTGTGGGAGAGTCGTTGTGTGGGTGTAGTGCCTCATTATGGGAGAGACGTTGTGTGGATGGAGTGTCTCACTGTGAGAGAGACATTGTGTGAGTGTAGCATGTCTCACTGCTGAAGAGAGAGGAGAGAGAGAGGTTGTGTGGGTGTAGCATCTCTCACTGCTGAGAAGAGAGAGAGAGAGAGAGAGAGAGAGAGAGAGAGAGAGAGAGAGAGAGAGTTGTGTGGGTGTAGCATCTCTCACCACTAAGAGAGAAGATCCCGGTAGCAAGGAGGAGGTCCTTCCTACTTTAAATGAGGTAACTGTCCAACTAGGTGAGGTCAGACTGGCACAGCCAGCTAGCCGGCTCCACAAGTTACGAAAATATGGTGATTATTTTTTCATCTTGTTCAGATAGTGTCTGGTGCCTCAGCAGATTATCCACTCGGTAAATGTTCGTAAAAACATAGTAGTAGTCTTTGTAGTTTGTAGTTATTACTGGCCAGTAGCAGATGGTAGTTGTGGTTAACAGAATAGTACTGGCATTTAATAGTTAAGTATTTAGAAGTAGCGGTACTAGCAGTTAGCAGTAGAGTTACTGCAGTTAGAAGTAGCGGTACTAGCAGTTAGCAGTAGAGGTACTAGCAGTTAACAGTAGAAATACTAGCAGTTAGCAATATAAGTACTGGGAATAGAAGCCATTGACGCAAACACTTTCAAAATATAATAATAAAATAAATAAGTTTAATAAAAGACCCAACACCGTCTTCAGTCTCCTAATTAACAACAGTAGAGACACGGCAGTGGTGTTTTGTTTGTCAGGAGAAATGGTATAAAAGAAATGTCAATGACACGAGTTTTAGTTATACGATAACCCACTATTTTTGGTCATTTGAGTTTCCTTTTTCTCTGCTGACTCACTCTTCCACTCCATAAACATTAAATGTCACATAATATTTAAGTTTCTCCAAAACTAATTAAAAATACGAACACTGTGTCGCTTCCTTTATCATAAAATGTGTAATTTTCAAAGTCTCAGAACGAATTTCTATCTTTCACACGTCATAATGGGTTCCCCTTTATGCGTCATCGATTAGGAACACATCAGTCGCAGAGAGAGAGAGAGAGAGAGAGAGAAGAGTACTCTTTTCGGTCCTATTTTTTGTGTATATCAGCAAAAAATTCTTGTAATCTGAGAATAAACTTTACTGAGAGTATGTTACGTATTATTCATTAAAAACTCATAAGCCAAGAACTGTTATCGAGCTAGAAAGCGGTGATTGATGATATATAATGTCGTGCCGAATGGGTAAAACTTGCGATTTTGGCTTAAATAGCAATGCTCTTCTTGCCGAATAAGGCAAGCTAAAATTTGTGTATGCAATAATTTCGCAAAAATCATTCTGAACCTAACGAAAAAAATCTATTTCATTGTTTATTATTAAATTGTTGTAAACTAATCTAAAATATATTTAGTTGGATTAGGCTAAATTAAATTGCGCTTGTTATAATAAGGTTAGGTAAGTTTTCTAATGTTCTTTTGGTACAAAATTATTAATTTTACATTAAGATAATTGAAAAAATATATCTTTAAATGTATAAGAGAAAATTTTAGAAAGGACTTAATGACCAGTTTCACCTATTCGGCACGACATATATATATATATATATATATATATATATATATATATATATATATATATATATATATATATATATATATATATATATATATATATATATATATATATATGTCGTGCCGATTAGGTAAAACTGGTCAATTAGCAAGAACTCATCTAAAATAAGTCCTTTCTAAAATTTTCTCTTATACGTTTAAAGATATATTTTTGTCATTTATGTTAATGTAAGAATTTATAATTTTGTACCAAGAGAAACTTTGAAAACCTACCTAACCTTATTACAACAAGCGCAATTTAATTTAGCCTAACCCAACTAAATATATTTTAGATACGTTAACATTAATTTAATAATAAACAAACACATTGAAATATATTTTTTCGTTATGTTCAGAATGATTTTGCGAAATTATTGCATACACAAATTTTCACTTGTCGTATATGGCAAGGTGAGCGTTGCTATTTAAGCCAAAATCACAAGTTTTACCTAATCGGCACGACATATATATATATATATGTGTATATATTTTATATATATATATATATATATATATATATATATATATATATATATATATATATATATATATATATATATAAATTATAGGGGAATAAGTCTGTTGAGTGTACCTGGTAAAGTGTATGGTAGAGTTATTATTGAAAGAATTAAGAGTAAGACAGAAAGCAGGATAGCAGATGAACAAGGGGGCTTTAGGAAAGGTAGGGGGTGTGTAGACCAAGTGTTTACAGTGAAACATGTAGGTGAACAGTATTTGGATAAGGATAAAGAGGTTTTTGTGGCCTTTATGGATTTGGAAAAGGCGTATGATAGGGTGGATAGGGGGGCAATGTGGCAGATGTTGCAGGTGTATGGAATAGGAGGTAGGTTACTGAAAGCAGTGAAGAGTTTTTATGAGGATAGTGAGGCTCAGGTTAGAGTGTGTAGGAGGGAGGGGGACTATTTCCCAGTAAAAGTGGGCTTTAGACAAGGATGTGTGATGTCACCGTGGTTGTTCAATATATTTATAGATGGGGTTGTAAGAGAAGTGAATGCGAGGGTCTTGGCAAGAGGTGTGGGGGTTAAAAGATAAAGAATCAAATACAAAGTGGGAGTTGTCACAGTTGCTTTTTGCTGATGACACTGTGCTTTTGGGAGATTCTGAAGAGAAGTTGCAGATGTTGGTGGATGAATTTGGTAGGGTGTGGAAAAGAAGAAAATTGAAAGTGAATATAGGAAAGAGTAAGGTGATGAGGATAACAAAAAGATTAGGTGACGAAAGATTGTATACCAGATTGGAGGGAGAGAGTATGGAGGAGGTGAATGTATTCAGATATTTGGGAGTGGACATGTCAGCAGATGGGTCTATGAGGGATGAGGTGAATCATAGAATTGATGAGGGGAAAAGGGTGAGTGGTGCACTTCGGAGTCTGTGGAGACAAAGAACGTTGTCCATGGAAGTAAAGAGGGGAATGTATGAGAGTATAGTTATACCAACACTCTTATATGGGTGTGAAGCATGGGTGATGAATGTTGCAATGAGGAGAAGGCTGGAGGCAGTGGAGATGTCATGTCTGAGGTCAATGTGTGGTGTGAATATAATGCAGAGAATTCGGAGTTTGGAAATTAGGAGGAGGTGCGGGATTACCAAAACTATTATCCAGAGGGCTGAGGAGGGGTTGTTGAGGTGGTTCGGACATGTAGAGAGAATGGAACGAGACAGAATGACTTCGAGAGTGTATAAATCTGTAGTGGAGGGAAGGCGGGGTAGGGGTCGGCCTAGGAAAGGTTGGAGGGAGGGGGTAAAGGAGGTTTTTGTGTGCGAGGGGCTTGGACTTCCAGCAAGCATGTGTGAGCGTATTTGATAGGAGTGAATGGAGACAAATGGTTTTTAATACTTGACGTGCTGTTGGAGTGTGAGCAAAGTAAAATTTATGAAGGGATTCAGGGAAACCGGCAGACCGGACTTGAGTCCTGGAGATGGGAAGTACAGTGTCTGCACTCTGAAGGAGGGGTGTTAATGTTGCAGTTTTATAACTGTAGTGTAAAGCACCCCTCTGGCAAGACAGTGATGGAGTGAATGATGATGAAAGTTTTTCTTTTTCAGGCCACCCTGCCTTGGTGGGAATCGGCCGATGTGTTAATAATATATATATATATATATATATATATATATATATATATATATATATATATATATATATATATATATATATATATATATATATATACATACATATATATACTGTGAGGTCACTGATCTCAGAGGTCAACTTGCTGCCTCCTAACATGAAGGAAAGCAAAGTCTTGAAGGTCATGTAAATAATTACCACAACAGAGATTAATACCCCTGATACCAAAGATAATTAAACAAGGATACCATAAGGAATGAAACCAGATACCAGAGGTAATTGAACAAGGATACTAAAAGTTTCATCAACAAGGATACCAAAGGTACATGAATAGTAAGCAATAGTAAGGTTACCAACGGTACATCACAAGACAACACAGGTACAACAGGAAGGATAACAGGTAGACACACAAAAAAAGCCCACGATACATTAGCAAAATATTCAGTAGATGAAATATTAACCCAAATATGCTTCTCACTGACAGAAAAATAAATTACAAAATAGGTTCGTGGTCCATCAAGCCAACATGGCTGTCTTCTCTGAAAACTCTAAGGCTTCTCAAACAACAATGATTTCCTTCATAGAGTCACTCCCCAAATCCTGATAGTAGGATTCTGACCAAAGGGATTTCCCTGAGGGAACTCCCCCAAGGGATTAGCCCCCCGACGAACCTATCTCAAGGATTTGTACCCGTGGGTTTCTTCGTCCGGAAGTGCCCGAAGGAAATTATTTTATAGACTTTTTCAGGAAAACTTCTCGAACGACCATTCCTGGACTTTTCAGCGGACGTTATTGCTCGCTGGTGAAAAGGGAGCATTTCTCAGAGAACTGTTTTTTATACCAAAGGAAATGGTTTATATATATATATATATATATATATATATATATATATATATATATATATATATATATATATATATATATATATATATATATATATATATATACGTCACTTACAAGTGAGGTCAAGACTAAAAACAAATAAAAGTTATTTTAATGGAGTCTCAGCAGATAATCAACAGAAAGAGACAACGGCAAGTAAGAATTTAGTGATACCAACGGAAGGCATCGCATACGAGAGCAAAAACTTAAAGTTTACTTCTTTCTAACGAAATAATATTGGTAATTTTCTAAAAAGTGCTGAAGCCCCGTATACACACTGGGTGTGTATACAATACCTTGCAACGACTGTGATTTGGTATACAGAGGAGAGACTGGCCGAGAATAACTGAACTCAGGAGGTCAGCGAGATATGGGGAACATGTCAGCGAGATATGGATAACATGTCAGCGAGATATGGATAACATGTCAGCGAGATATGGATAACATGTCAGCGAGATATGGCCAACATGTCAGCGAGATATGGCCAACATGTCAGCGAGATATGGCCAACATGTCAGTTAGACATGGGCAACATGTCTGAGACGTACAGTCACACACTATCGGTTGGGAAGGGGTAAATATCACCGGCAAAAGACAAAACCATGTTAGAAAATAATGACTTACGAACCAATTATCTTGTTGTAAGATTTACCCAGGGGTTCAGCACGTCGTGCCCTGAGTTATCTTGTCTGACCCACGCAGTTTTCTACTAATCTGAAATGTACTCATATGCAAGATCACCCTATGAGTGATTTAGATGGTTGAGTGATTTACGGTGCACTTTGACAGCATAGGTCACTTAGCATTCACAAACATAAAACATACAACACAAAAATAAAAGCAACAAATACAGAGCACAAATAAATACTATTATGCCAGCATCAATTACAAACGCCAGTCGTATGAATGTAAAATCTTGAAAACTTTCATTGCGTCAGCCAGTTGCCCTTCAAACACTGTTCTAAGGTTGACAAACTCCCTTCCCATGTTAAACAGAGTATCAGCACTCACAGGAGCTCCACTAACCAACTGCTACATTATTAATAACATGGTCAATTATATACTGCACATGCTCTTTTTTAAATCCTCACTGAAAAAAAAATCTAAAGTGTTTGAACTTCCAGTGTATACAATTTTATAATTATGTATGATTTCCTCTGTGTTAAACACGAGAAGAGCTGCATCTCCAAACTTTGTCGTAATAATTATGCGTTATAAAGATACATGCATACATGTATACATACATACACACAACCATTTAAGATGTGCTTCTCCTGCCCCTTCTCCCTATTCCTCTGAAGATATGTGTAAGCACATGAAAGAGCTAAGGTTTTATTTTTATTTCATATATATATATATATATATATATATATATATATATATATATATACATATATATATATATATATATATATATATATATATATATATATATATATATATATATATATATATATAAGAATGGGTGGGGACGAGAATAAGGAAACTGGTGCTTGAGAATAGCAATTAGAGTAAAACGTCATGAAAGTTAGTTCAGTGCCATTACGTTTTAATTATAAAAATGGAATGCAACCATCCTCCGCCTTTTATTGTAAATATTACAGTTGTGTAAAAGATAGTGCCGGGAGCTGTTTCAGATGATGTGCTGCAATCATCACCTACCTTATCTGTGGCACGTTCTTTAAGGCAGTGCCACATTCTTCAAGGCAGTGCCACATTCTTCAAGGCAGTGTCACATTCTTCAAGGCAGTGCCACATTCTTCAAGGCAGTGCCACATTCTTCAAGGCAGTGCCACATTCTTCAAGGCAGTGCCACATTCTTCAAGGCAGTGCCACATTCTTCAAGGCAGTGCCACATTCTTCAAGGCAGTGCCACATTCTTCAAGGCAGTGCCACATTCTTCAAGGCAGTGCCACATTCTTCAAGGCAGTGCCACATTCTTCAAGGCAGTGCCACATTCTTCAAGGCAGTGCCACATTCTTCAAGGCAGTACAACATTCTTCAAGGCAGTGCCACATTCTTCAAGGCAGTGCCACATTCTTCAAGGCAGTGCCACATTCTTCAAGGCAGTGCCACATTCTTAAGCATCATTCCAGGCAGTGCCACATTCTTCAAGGCAGTGCCACATTCTTCAAGGCAGTGCCACATTCTTCAAGGCAGTGCCACATTCTTCAAGGCAGTGCCACATTCTTCAAGGCAGTGCCACATTCTTCAAGGCAGTGCCACATTCTTCAAGGCAGTGCCACATTCTTCAAGGCAGTGCCACATTCTTCAAGGCAGTGCCACATTCTTCAAGGCAGTGCCACATTCTTCAAGACAGTGCCACATTCTTCAAGACAGTGCCACACTCGTCAAGACAGGGCCACACTCGTCAAGACAGTGCCATACTCGTCAAGACAGTGCTACACTCTTCAAGAGGGTGCCACACTCAAGAGGGTGCCACACTCTTTTAAGGCAGTGCCACATTCCCCCCCCCCCCCGCAAAAAAAAAGTTCCGCAGTGTTCAAGACAGTGGTGGCACACTGTTCAAAAAAAGTGCGACACTCTTCAAGAAAGTGCCACAGTGTACAAGACAGTGCCACACTGCGGACTGTAAAGTAAATTTGATGATGTGCACGAGAGGAAAAAAAAGTCTACACGACCTTGTACCTACACCTTCCCTTCCTCAGATCAACCCTGACTACCCTCCATTTCCCAGGCGTTGTATAAGTGACGAATTTAGTTTTTTTCGTGAATGTAATACATACACATGCGTGTGTATTCATTCATTTATATACGTGTATACATCTGCATATGTTTACTGTACCTTCCTGTATGAAGCATTCTGTTTCATACAGGAACGTCCATAAGTCGTCCATAAGTCGTCCATAAGTGTCAAACTTTTGGACGACTCTATTGAGACACCTTGCAGGACAATGTTTTCACTGCGATAATGTATAGCTTTATCCAATGTATTCATTATGGACACGAATAAATTTGTGTTCGTATCCCCTTAAACTGTGGGCAGTCATTTGCCTTCTTAGTACCTTTCATTTTTTTTCTACAGACGACTTAGATCTACCTACCTGGAGTCGCCCTGGAGGGTATTCCGGGTTCAACGCCCCCGCACCGTTTCACACTGAGCGAAACGTTGTCTCAATAAAAGTGCGTGTTCTTCGCTGTTCTTGACAGCAGTTGAGTTCCGTGCGAGACACGTCGCAACCTCTTAGAGGTAAAGGCTTAACTGTTAGTGAACTGTATGTAGCAGTTTGAGGAAGGATGACGAGTGAGGCTCAACACTGTGTATACAGCAAGCTATAAAACACTCGCTGTGGGTTACATTTATTCATGCTAAAGTCACGAGTACCACTAATGAATGACACACACGGCCCAGCAGGCACATATACAACACAAACACTCCCCCTACCCCTTTCTCTCTTTCTCTCTCTCTCTTTCTCTCTCTCTCTCTCTCTCTCTCTCTCTCTCTCTCTCTCTCTCTCTCTCTCTCTCTCTCTCTCTCTCTCTCTCTCTCACACACACACACACTCACACACATCCCAGTAGCGGTCAGTGAAGAGGCGGGGCCAGGAGCTGTCTATCGACCCCTGCACCCACAATTAGGTGAGTACAATTAGGTGAGTACATATAAGAGCATAAGAAAGAAGGAGCACTGCAGAAGACCTACTGGCCCATGCTAGTCAGCCCATACATACTTCTACGTATTCGAGACACGGTCAACGTGTTGATGAGGGCACTCTTAAAAGGCTTAACAAACAGATGAGTCACAAAGGTAAATGAGTATTAAGAAGAGGTATGATAAGGCCCACCAGGTCAAGAGAAAATGAACCCTGGAACGGCCAGGTAAGGAAGATCAGACGCTGAGACTCGTCTCCTGTAATCACAAACAGGTGAGAATACACACTGAATAAACCTGACTCGTCAAAATCAATGTTCACCTTAAAAATATATGAAAGTGATTTCTGACAAATTAAGCAAAATGTGAGCTGTCAGCGACAACTTTTGGGACCTCACAGTTACCTTAGCAACGGTGAAATCGATGGGAAAACATGAACAGTAGACTCAATATTCAGAGGAAAAATACACATTGCTATACTGAGAATCGCTCTTCAGATGTGTATATGTAATAAGGTAATGGATAACAGTCATTATAAGAGGGAAGCGTTAAATCCGCAAAGGTCATAGAGCATTTGGGGATTAGGAGACAGTGTTAATCCGATAAAAGCACCAGCATCAAGGTACCTTCCGTCCCCTTGAATGGTGGAGCACCAGGAGAACACCAGAACACCAGAAGAACACCAGAAGAACACCAGAAGAACACCAGGAGAACACCAGGAGAACACCAGGAGAACACCAGGAGAACACCAGGAGAACACCAGAACACCAGGAGAACACCAGAACACCAGGAGAACATTGTATTCATAAAAGACAATCAAGAATTTAAAGAAGAAAAGTAATATCTTACGAACTATCTGGAGTATTACCACAGAATCTAGATTCTGCCGGTGAAGGCAGAATTGTGCACTTAATAGCCATCCTATGGATGGTAGCGTAAGACCATATGGATGCACATAAGGCAAAGGAATCAGATCATATAAGAGTTAACCGAAGTACATCATCCCAAGAGTACATCTAGATATATGTCTACATCTGTTGCAATCAAATTTAGGATATTAGTTTTAAACATCTAGCATCTTATTTTCACAAATAAGATACCTTGACATACCACATAGTTATTATACTATCTATATATTCCTTAGTAAGTGGACACACAAGCACATAGTGGTCAAGAAAGTGGACATAAGGTTGAGGACATTAATAAGGCAGGACAGATGGTGTCATGGAGCTGCACATTCATATACTGATCCTCCTCAAACAGAAGAGCAGGCAGATATGAAGGGAAAAAATTACTTTAATGGATTACATGTGACGTGTGGGTTCCCACAGTGTCAGTATTGTTCCTCATATACGTGAACGATATGCTCAAAGAGAATCCTATGCACCGGTAAAGATAATAAGAACTAATATAAGCATGGAAAGACTAAGTGGACAACCAGAGATGATCAGACAAATAGTTACTGAAATTCAACCACGAGTAAAAAGTACTAATAAATAAGGATGAAAACAGACATGGGCTGCTGAAGTATACACTGGAAGGGACAATACTGGCTGTAACCTACGAGCAAGGAAGACCTTGAGGACAGTACTGTACTGAGCACGTCGTTCGAGACGCACATCAACAGCGTCGTCAGCGTATGCATGCGTATCAAACGTAACAATGATACCTAGGACCTTAACAAAGGGTCTTTTGGAACTGTGTATAGTTATGGCAGGGTATGCAGCACCGGCCTAGACCAGCACTCGAATATGTCAAGAAATTTGAGAAAGGCCAGTGTACGCAAAGACAATTAACAAGTTATCCTCTTCAGACGAATGTTGGACGCAAAACACGCAGGTCATTTGAGGAAGAGTGAAGTGTGTAGGACACAATGGTAACAAATCATCTTTAGAAGCATGTGGGACATATAAGAAAGTCATCTCCAGAAGTGTGTTGGAAGCAACAAAAATCCTCTCCAGAAGTGAGAGAGAGAGAGAGAAATAAGGTCATCTTGGGTAGTGAGAGGAAGCAAGAGGAGTGGCGGGACGAGGAGAGAGAGAGGCGTGCAAGAGGCTCGCTCCTGATGTGAGGCAGTGCATTACTCTTATCTTGCTGCCTCTAGTTGCCTCCCTAACTCTCTCGTCTCCCCAGACACCTACACTCTCTCATCCTTTTTACAACACCAAGATTTAGTCGAGGTCCTTCTCCTCCTGGGCTTCTTTGTCCTCGTGATCCTCACCCCTCCCGATCCTCTTTGTATTCCTTGTGATCCTCACCCTCCTCGAGATCCCTCCTAATACTCCTGGCCTTCGTGATCCTACTCTTCATTCTCCTGACCCTCTTCATCCTGATCCTCTTGGACCTTCTCCTGATCCTACTAGTCCTATTGGACCTTCTAATCCTCCCCCTCCAGATCCTCCTTGTAATTCTCTTAATCCTTCGATTCTCTAAACTGATTCTCCTTGTGTTTCCAGTCCTCTTAGTCTGTCTGCTCTTTCTTCCCGACCTTTGTGCTAGTAATGCTCTTGATGTCTCTCCTGATCCACTTCCCTTCGAGAGGCGTGCCTTGATGCTGGTGAAGGGCTCCTAATCCAAGGCATCAAAGTTACACTCCCCTTCCTTGAATCAAACCCCAGTTGCTATTTGACCCCTATAGGTTCAGAGCTATCCTATGAATTTAATAATAATAATAATAATAATACTGATGACCATGATAATGATTTTCTGGGACTTCTAATCTTCTGGGTGGTTCTCCTGATCCTCCTTGTATTTTCCTGATGCCCTTGGTTCTCCTGATCCTTTTCAAATTCATATTGATCCTCTTGGTCCACTTGATTCTTCTCGTATTTCTAATCCTCTTGGTCCTTCTGATCCTCTTGTGGCCCTCCCGATTCTTCTCGAATTTTCATGCTCCTTCTCCTGATCCTCTCGGGCCTCCTGACGCTCTCAGTGGTCTTTTTGATCCTTCTCTTATTTTCCTGATCCTCTTGGTCCTGATGCTCTCAGTAGTCTTCCTGATCCATCTCGCATTTTTCCTGATCCTCTTGCTTCTCCTCCTTATCTTTTTGGTGGTCCCCTGATCCTTCTCGTATTTCTGTTGATCCTCCTGGCCCTGATGCTCACCTTCCTCCCGCTGCTTCAAAATATGCCAGGCCTGGGAGAATATATTGCCACAATTACGTCCTACTTAAAACAACTTGTGAGATGTGTACTGAGACACAGGACGCAGCATCACACTTCCTCCTCCACCACCACTACTACTACTACTATTACTACTGTGCACTCTGACTAATATAGTACGTGAAGAACGTCTTGCTTTTCACGTTCTAGCTTTGCTAGATGCCGCCATTTCCAGCACGTTTATGTAATCCGATTTTCGCTCGTTAGCTCCTAATTCACTCTGAGTAATACAGACGAATAACCCAAACTCAACAGTACAGAAATATGATAAATATATTACATACATACACATTATATATATATATATATATATATATATATATATATATATATATATATATATATATATATATATATATATATATATATATATATATAAACACATCGGCCGTTTCCCACCAAGGCAGGGTGGCCCGAAAAAGAAAAACTTTCATCATCATTCACTCCATCACTGTCTTGCCAGAGGCATGCTCACACTACGGTTATAAAACTACAACATTAACACCCCTCCTTCAGAGTGCCGGCACTGTACTTCCCACCTCCAGGACTCAAGTCCGGCCTGCCGGTTTCCCTGAATCCCTTCATAAATGTGGGATAAATTAGGCTTGAATAAATAAATGTAATATGTCCTAAAATGAAAAAAAATGGTGGTAAGGGTTAAAACGAGTAGTTTATTGTAGCACACAAGAAGCTGTGTTAAAACGTCAAGAGTTGTGCTGGTCAGTCTCTAACTTTATAGACAAAACTTGTTACAAGAAAAATAGACTGGTTAAGCGTAAATCCCCTCGTGTTTCAAATACAGTATGCAGTAACCTCTCTCTTATAAAGCTATTGTATATACAGCGATTTTTTTTTTGCAACTGGTAAAAGGTGCATTGAAAAATGAATAAAAAGCACTATGAAAGTTTTTCACGTGATATTCAATAATGGAATCTTTTTTCAATGTTCTTCGCAACAAATGGCACTATACAGAAGAGCTTTACAAGAAAGCTTACTGCAAATAAATCAGCTTTACTCAGTTATTGTAACAAAAGCTGTATACCACAAGATCTTTATAAAAACCATACACTAATTATGCATTCAATAAACAACTTACTTATAAACCATATTATAGTCTATAAATCTTTTATTCTTGTTTTTTCTTATTTAATTTTACCGAAGATGTGTTTGTAAATGTACGAAAGTGCTCAAATGTACAGTGGTACCTCGGTTTTCGTCGATAATTCATTCCAGAATGCTGTTCGAGCGCCGTTACCGAACGAATTTGTTCCCATATGGACAAATGTAAATTAGATTAGTCCGTTCAGACCCCCAAAAAACACTTACAAAAACACTTACAATAATACACTTACATAATTGTTCGAGTTGGGAGCTGTACGAAAACCGAGGTACCACTACTGGTGGGCCCCGCTTTACGGCGTCTCACTAAAACAGCTGTTTCCAATTATTCCCATTCTCCACTTATTCAGACTTCCTACAATAAATATATTCAACACTCACTATAAGCTAAGGAAGAAAATATTTTAAGGTAAGTAATGTGTGTACTGTATAGGCATTTTTTAGGCCTAGCTCTACTGCTCATTTAACAAATGATAGTGTAAACATATTATTAAGATTTTATCTACATTCGAAAGCGGGGAAAAAAAAATAAGGGGGGGGGCCCCGGCGGCAATGTTTCACTTTACAGCGATTTTCGCTTTACAGCGGTAGCCCAGAGCTTAACCTGCTGTATAAGTGGGGCCCTCCTGAACAGCTTTTATTTATTTTTTTCGTTTAATTATAGTCACGAGTTTTATTTCAATTTCCTGACATGTTTAGTAATTGGTGTGACGAAGAATAAGCGACAATAACGTCGATTCTGCACGATAAATTGCGCAACAAATCGACAAGTCACTATAAAAGCTCATAACTCAGCGTAAGAATATTTTAGAACGACGTTTCACTCGGCAGTTAGCTTCAGAAAATAAAGCTCACTTCCGAGCGAAACGTCGTCTAAAATAATAGCGGTCTGTGTTACCTGTAACTTCGCTACAGCGATACAAAAATATTTCACGTAATATACAGACGTCACACCTAAAACAACAACAATAATCACAACAACGCCAGCTTGGAAAACTAACGTGCCAGCTTGGAAAACTATTGTGCCAGCTTGGAAAAGTAATGTCTCAGCTTGAAAAACCAATGTGCCAGCTTGATACTGTGTAAAGGTATTTCAGGGATCCATATACAGAAGGTCATGATTTTAATCAGTGGATGTAGTTTTAGAATCCTAACTACGCATACCTGAACTGACGTATATACCGCCAGATACACGTACGAACGAATATACATACGGACGGAGCGACGTACACAAGGTAAAAATTAAAATACCCTCTGTGGAGAATAGCAAAAAAAATTACAAGCTCTGACTTATTATTTTCCTTAAGAATGGAAGACATGTCGAGACAACGCTTAGGCAACATAACCAACCAGTCATCCCACATTTTTAATCAGACAACATTGGAGATTTTCCAGAGGTGGAGGCGAGTGTTGTGCGAGGCTGGAGTGATCAATACTCAGCACCGGTCCCAGAGGACGACACCTTGAAGCCACGTGAAATATTGCTGCCCTCTCACTACTAACACTAATTCCTAAAAGGATCCGGATCTTGCGTGTTCCACGAATAAGGAATCTTAACACACTAAATAAAACATATTATATATATATATATATATATATATATATATATATATATATATATATATATATATATATATATATTATATATATATAATAAATTTCAAGGCTTGTGATTTCTCACATTATCAACTAACTGTTAAAATAATCGGACAGCGGAAGGCTTATAAGGCTGAGATGTCACCTCACATATCTGAGGTGATATCTCAGCCTTATAAGCCTTCCGCTGTCTTATATATTACAGTTAGTTAATAATGTGAGAAATCACGGAAGCGCTTAGAAATTCACTATTGTTTTTAATAGTGGTTATATTGGATCTTGTGATATCACCTGTTTATTGTGATCTTATTGCACAATATATTTATATATATAATATTATATATATATTATATATATATATATATATATATATATATATATTATATATATATAATTAAATTAAAACTTTGCTAATGCCTTTAATTCAATCAAAAGAGATGATGTTTTAAGAGTTGTTGTTTACCAACGTTTCCCTTCCCTTCATACGTTCAACCACACCTGGTACGACACTGGATCAAATCTTATCTTTGGGGAACACGTAATCGACTCGATCTAAAATGTTCAGCAGGGCGACCTCCTCTCCCTTCCTCTCTTTTTCTTCTTTAGTCAACAAGTCACTGAGGACCCGGCCACCGGTGATCACATCTGGTTCGTAGGGGATTGTATTCGGTCGGGAGCCACAGTCTCAGAGAACATTAGAAAAATCAAAGAGAAGGTGGGAGTCTAGGCCTCTCCCCGAGCCTCTCCCAACGCGTACAAGTGTACTCCAGTAAACCCACCACAGAGCAAGAGCCGTCTTGCAGGAGTGCAAGTCATTAATCCCATTGACAGTACTTCCCTCGGCGCTCCACTTAGCTCCAGCATCAGTGAAATTCTATGGCTTTAAAATGGCTGAAAGCATTATGCAAGTGTAAGTATTCTAACACCAACAGATTGTGGGAACAGGACACAAATGGTGAAAAATCTCCTTTAGTGTCTTGAGTAATCATGTGTGTCTTATTCCCAGAGGATTGAATCCACTCATTCTCCGGCTATCCTTCCCTTAACAGTAGTATGGGTTATGATGCTCCCCATCCTACGAAAGTCCTAAAGTAAGCCAGTATGATGCCCTTCTAAAGTCCTTGTTGAAAAAATTTCTGAACCTTCCTCTTGACGAATCACAATGGCTGTAGACCACTGCGGTCATTACAGGTGGTGTGTATATCTCAAAATATATACACCCAGAGCTTATTTTAACGCCTAATATTGGGATCTAAGTGATGTTGACCGATGGTGTACCGGCGACACACAGCCAAAGCGAACTTCCTGTAGTAGACTTTAAAAACTAATAAACCAATCTTGAATCAAATTTAAATTCAAAATAATAAGGACCTTGTTATCTTGTTTTCATGCATCTTTATTTACAAAACCACAGTAACTGCCCTTTTACACATTACATATTTAAATAAGCATGACACACTGAAGCCTCACATCAGTTATTCAAAATAAGCACGAAACACTGAAGCCTCACATCAGTTATTTAAAATAAGCACGAAACACTGAAGCCTCACATCAGTTATTTAAAATAAGCACGAAACACTGAAGCCTCACATCAGTTATTTAAAATAAGCACGACACACTGAAGCCTCGCATCAGTTATTTAAATAAACACGACTCACAGGAGCTTCGCATCAGTTATTTTTTTATTGCAAAACCCGTATTCGTTACTGTCCCCAAATTTCACAGTTTGGGGTTATCAAACCGAATGGAGAAATATTGTTATTGGTTTTGGTGGAAGCGTTTATGGACATATAACTTTCACCAAGTGTTTCCACGGCTAAATTGCTCATGTCAATGCTATCTTTTACATTCTGAAATTTTTAATACAAGTAATGGCATACGAAAGAAGGAGGTGTCAGCCACGAAATTATCAAATGCTAGGCTCCTGGATTATTAAATGCTGGGCCCTGGGATTATCTAATGTAACCTGGGATTATCTAATGCTGGGCCCTGGGATAATCAAATACTGGGCCCTGGGATAATCAAATGCTGGGCCCTGGGATAATCAAATGCTGGGCCCTGGGATAATCAAATGCTGGGCACTGTGGTTATCGAATGCAAGGCTCTAGGATTATCAAATATTGGACCCTGGGATTATTAAATGCAAGGCCCTTAGATTATCAAATACTGGACCCTGGGATTATCAAATGCTGGGCCCTGGGATAATCAAATACTGGGCCCTGGAATTATCAAATGCTGACCTCTGGGATAATCATAAGCTGGGCTCTGAGATAATTACATGCTGGGCCCAGGTATTGTTAAATGTTTTGTCCTTGGTATTATTACATAAACAGTTAATATCTAAATAGACACTATCTACCCAGGCAGTGTGATGTTATCCCAGCCCCATCATACACTTGGGGTGGTGTACGAGTGTATAAGCTTCATAATTTGTGTAGAGTGTAAATCAATTTAAATCTCTCTCATTATCTGCTGGGCTAATGAAGGAGGGCGCAGCTGTTCTTAAAGCTCACTTATCGTCTCAGCTATGAAGACCTGCTAACATAACATTAAGAAAGAGCGCTGCAGCAGGCCACCGGTCCATGCTAGGTAGGTCTAAGTCACACCCACTTAAGGAAGGACCAAAGTGTTGACTTTTCGGCTGTTAAGAATTGGTGACCTGGAGTTTTAGTAGACTCTCTAAGGTAAATCTTATGTGTACTTACCAGGACACATATGATTAGTTACTTTTAGCTGAGGATGGTGCAGCAGAGTTTTTAAGAAAGCAGAGAATAGCAAGAGAGGAGATTGTCTCGAGAGCTGGAGACAGCCTGGAAGACACGTGGAGTACAACACTAGCAAGGATCTGGGAGAGTATATTGCGAGTGTGAGTCCAGACATATATATCTTGCCTTGCCCCATTGCCTCAAATAATACTGACTTATTTCTGTATAGGAATATTTGTAACAGTCAGTGTAGTAATCAAGTTTTAGAAATATATGGGTAAAACTTATGTGATTGCTGCAGTATTTTTGTAAACGGTAAATTTTATACTTTTCTAACCCTCCTTTCCTTATTTCCAAATTTTCCCTATTTCTTATTATATTTTGTAAAGGAACGAGTGAAGGATTCAGTGATTTGTGAAGAGTGATGAACCAGTGCAATGATAACCCATGACCAGGTGACACTACTGTGGTGAACCAGTGCAATGATAACCCATGACCAGATGACACGACTGTGGTGAACCAGTGCAATGATAACCCATGACCAGGTGACGCTACTGTGGTGAACCAGTGCAATGATAACCCATGACCAGGTGACGCTACTGTGGTGAACCAGTGCAATGATAACCCATGACCAGGTGACACTACTGTGGTAAACCAGTGCAATGATAACCCATGACCAGGTGACACTACTGTGGTAAACCAGTGCAATGATAACCCATGACCAGGTGACGATACTGTGGTCAATTATATTATTTTTGAATTAGGTCACTCAGGTTTAACGTAATGCTTAACTATCAACCTGACGATTTAATTTGCTAGACAGTCATCATCTAGTTAGATAATCATAACCTAGCTAGACAATCATCATCTAGCTAGATAGTCATCATCTAGCATTCTACCTAGCCAGTCATCATCTAGCTAGACAGTCATCATCTAGCTAGACAGTCATCATCTAGCCAGACAGTCATCATCTAGCCAGACAGTCATCATCTAGCCAGACAGTCATCATCTAGCTAGACAGTCATCATCTAGCCAGACAGTCATCATCTAGCCAGACAGTCATCATCTAGCTAGACAGTCATCATCTAGCCAGACAGTCATCATCTAGCCAGACAGTCAACAAACTTCATTTAATGTAAAAACTGCATAAATATTCTGTAAAAACGCTTACCCTTCGAAATAAAGCCAGGTGCTGTGTGACCCATAAGGGTTTAGAGTTTCCTAATAATAATAATTATAAAACAACAGTAATAATAATACAATAAAATATAATAATAATAATAATAATAACTGAGGGGGTTCATTATACTAAGAGACTCTGGTCCGAGCTAATTCCTGCTGAGTCAGTCACGGGCACAAAATTAGAACCGACCAACTAAAAAAGAAAGGGACGATAAAATTGAAAAATACTGAAAAAAATGACCAATTTCCCTGATTAGGACTTAACAAGGGACAAGCACAGAATACAACTGTCACAATTACGTTAAAACAATCACACGCAACTCGCGTACGCGGAGAATGTCACATAAAAAACCCAAGTTTTATTGGTCAGAGCGAAAACAGTCACTCATAATGAAGAAAAAGACTAGAGAGAAACTCCATTGCAAAGTAGTTAGACTGTTGGGTTTAGTCCTGACTCTTTCTCTTCTCCTTCAGTTCTTCCTCTCACCGGCTATTCTTCTTCTGTCCCCACTTCCCCCTCGCCCCTAGTGGGTCCTTACCTGAGAGTCTGAACTAACTAAGAGAAACTCCGGCTATTACAGTATACTATTCACGGAACTATAGAGGGGAAGCTTCATCTATGACACAGTATTTAGAGTTCGTAAATACTGTAGACACACACACATGCACACAGGGTCTATACATAGCTTTAACATGTACGATAAGGCAGTTGGAGCAAGGAGAGAGTGAACCTAGTAGTGACCAACGAAGAGGCGGGGCCAGGAGCTGTGACTCAACCCCTGCAACCACATATAGGTGACTACACACACACACACACACACAACAAGTGTTTTTACGTGACTAATTAAAAAAAGGCGAAGTGAAACGTGTTTGGGAGGAATAATAGCCAGCCGGCAGGGACACCTTGTAGTTTAAAAAACATGTATATGTATAGTACAACAGAAAAGTATTTAGTGGAGTGAAGAGAGAATACCAAGAGTCAAGTTGGGAGGAAGCGACAATCAAGGTTACTCAACCACCATTTTCTCAGATTGCTGAAGGTTTGTGCACGTATATAAAATAGAAGAGTCAATGGAGGGGAAGATAGTAGAGGGGAAAGGAAGAGGGAAACCCAGGCAGATAACTAAGGGATACTAGAGAGATATGACCGATCCCAATGACAATAAATCACTTTTACCCGACTTTTTGAGGTTATCCTAGGTAATTTACACTATGTATGATAATTGTACTTATGTGTACCTGTGCCTAAATAAACTTACACTACTGTGTACGGTATACATGAGGGGTAAGACGAGGTGGGAAGAAAGTGGGAAACAGGACAGGGAAGCCAGTAGCTGCAGGAAATCAGAGGTAAACATGTTAAAAGAGAGAGCTATGGGGGAGAAAACAGAAAATGGGACAGGGGAAACTAGAAGAATTAAAGTCGTTCAGACACACTCAAGTCTGATACATCTGTAATGACCATAACAAAAGTAATGTGATAAAATACGCAACATGTAACGAGACTGAACAACATGACGAGGGAGAAGCTGTACGATCAATGACAGTGTGAAACATCAGTGTGTATTGAGAGGAACGCAGTGTTATGTGAACAAATATTACGGTGCTCCTGAGCTGCTACAGAAGTGCAGTGTAAAAAGCGAGCTGAGGCAACAGTGGCGTCCATTACAATTTCTGGACTCAGTCAAGACTAGTCAGGATTTTTTTTTTATTCTTCTTAGTTTCATAAATTTGCATTCATGAGTGTTATATTTAGGTACCTCCGAGGGCGGACTTTTAAGAGGTTGCCTGAATATTTTTTTTTGTCCACCAAACTGTTGATTTTTATTTCGCTCTTAAGTCAAGAATGCCTCGTCCGATTGACTTTCAACATTTATGTATAGTAACGAGGATCATATTCTTCGAACAAATGGCATATGGAGGTGACCTTTGACCTAATTTGTTGAACCTATTCCAGCATCCTAGAAATGGAGCATTGTAAGAGATAATTTGAACATTTTATGTATAAAATAGAGTGAAATATTTATTTTATGTGATTTAGCTGGAATAAACTTCAGTCTACATCTTCTAAGTGACTTCAGTATTTAAGGTTGATGCATATTAGGGCCAGTATAACAGTACCCATTAAGTGTAGTTTTGCATGCGTGGCTGCCTTATGCACTACGATACACAGACCATTCTCACGTGTGTATCTCCGTATGTCAGGTGAAGACAGACTCCGGTGATCACCTTTAAAGTTTCAACAGTGGTGTATAGTGGGTGAGGTAAGCTAGGAAGATACTGGCAGAAAATGTGCCTCAGGTAAACAGTCTTGGTCCCCTGATGCTCCCTCCCATCACCCTACTGAAGTATACTAGATCAAGATGAAGCATGTGATAGAATAAGACAAACAGCTAACGTTAATGCTATGTAACTATCACATAAGGGTGGCAGCGCAATGTATTAAATTTTACTAATAAAATTAAAAATAGTTGACCAGGGTACCATAAATGGAAATAGTAACAAAATTGGAAAAAAAAAATATTAATTAAGAAGAAACACGAGAGCAGTTTTAAAAACAGAAATCTGAGCAAAAAAATTGTTCTGAATGAAATATATAAAAATTATATAAAAATGGTTTTTTTTTACTCAAAAATGTATATATAAAAATGGTACAGGGGCTGGAGGTAGAGAAAAATTTGTCAGAGTAACACAGCCCTTTGTAGCAGACCTGCTTCCCCCTGAGACTATACAGTAACTCACTCCTACCTAGCCCACACCCCCATACATATCACCCACCCACCACACATTGAACCCACACCATCATACACCACACCCACCCACTACCCACTAAACCCACACCCTCATACACTACAACCAACCACCACCCACTAAACCCACACCCTCATACATCTCACCCACCCACCAAGCCCACACCCTCATACATCTCACCCACCCACTAAACCCACACCCTCATACATCTCACCCACCCACACCCTCATACATCTCACCCACCCACACCCTCATACATCTCACCCACCCACCAAGCCCACACCTTCATACATTTCACCCACCCACCAAGCCCACACCCTCATACACTACACTCACAGAAGATACTTACTATTTCAATTAAACAAACACCATAGCAATAACTTGATAAATGAGACACTTGCCTAACCTATAGTCATGACCTACTTCCCCCTATGAATCTTTGCTATGGTGGCGCTGCCTCGGACTCCTCACCTGTCTCCAGTATATAAGCCACTTCTCCGGGTATATGATGTGTTTTTAATAAGTTGGACTGACCACATCGACTCCAGGTTGAGGGACTGATTACCTCAAACTCATCATCTTCCAACATTCTTCTCTGTATTGGATTAATGAAGTCAAAGACTGACGAAACTTTCCACAATAAAGATACCTAACTTAAAATAAAGGATATAGGATTAGCAAAATATTAGAAGCGTTAAGAAACTGAAGTCGAGTCCCATGTCAGTAAAATGACGCAGTGAACAGAAGAGGGTTCTATATAGCAACGTTTCCTCCAAACAGGAAGAACGTTTCACACGCATTACAGATCTCTGATATCTGCTCGATCTCCGCCTCTAAAAAAAATTATACGATACGTTAGGTTGAGGAATATTAACTTTTTTTAATGTATGGCTAATTAACTAACAATGACGAAATATTATAAGGCTAGGCTTGCATTTGGCAGTCCGGGACACAGTAACACATTAGAATCCCCCCCCCCGCACGCTATTTAAGTTGGATTGGTGCCAGGCTTGGCCAGACCAGGCTTGGCCAGACCTGGCCAGGCTTGGCTAGACCAGGCCAGGCTTGGCCAGACCAGGCCAAGCACATGAAAAAAAAATGGAAAGAAAGTACCAGCAGAAAACAACATACGCATTGCTTTCCTTGAACTGCCAGGAGTAAGAGAAAGAAAACGAACAAATCTACGAGGATCGGGGTAACGGAGAAATGCAAGAGCAGCGAAAGGCGAGATAAGAGGAAGCAGCAGGAAAAAAATAAATTGGAAGGAGGAAGACTAAGAGAAGAGGAAGAGAAGGGGGGAGAAAAGCGTCTCAAGACTAAGGGTTGGGTGCTCAAGGAGGAGTCGTGTGTGGGGGTGTGGGGTGCGACAGGGCCACTAAGGCTGACGCTCTCCATCACACTTAAGCTGGCTATTTTGCCTCATCCGTCTCACTGAGAGGGGATGGCACGTGGTAGTCCGCTTCTGGCATCCACACTCTCTCGTCTTCTGTCCACCACCACCTACTTGTTGTCTTGCATCACTTCTCTCTCTCTCTCTCTCTCTCTCTCTCTCTCTCTCTCTCTCTCTCTCTTATCTTCTCGCCACCATTTACTGCTAATTCACTTGTCTTCTATCCACACAATGGTCTGATCGCCCTCCTCTACTCCACCATCCTGCTCCTGCACATCCAGGATGGTAATGCTACTGTTGTTCTCCAAGGAACTGAAGCCAAAATTACAATAATAATAATAATAATAATAATAATAATAATAATAATGAGGAGAAAGGGAGAGGGGGTAGCAGTAATAATAGTAATATTAAAGCAAAAGAAACTTTTGTTGCTGCATTGGTGGAAACATTTATAACAGTAGTAGCAGTAAAAGCAGTGGTGGTAGCAGTAGCAGAAGTAACAATAGCAGTAGCAACAATAGTAGTAGCAGTAGCTGTACTAGTAGTAATATAATCAATTTCGTACAATTACGGTAGAAATCAATCTCCCCTTTAACCAGTACAATAAACCTGTCACAGTTAGGTACACTGATGTTAAAGATTGATGGGTGTTGGACTGTGTTGGTGGAGGTTCACCCGAGCAATGGCTGGCCCCACTGGCTTCCTATAATGCAATATTCAAACTTCTATAACCACGTGCAATCCCCCGTGGAATTTGTGACGAAAATTCCGTATCCTGCATACATTACCTAGTGAGTTTCTTGTTAAATTTGGAACAATGTGTTGGACGCTTGGAACAGTGAGTGGGACAGTCGTGCCCAACAGCTGCGGTGGATGTCCATTTCCATCCTGTGGAGTGTAGTGGCTAGTTTAATGTGTACCCCCATATTAATCCTGTGAACGGGGTGGCATGCTCCCTATCCATCCTGTCAACGGAAGTGGAGAGTTTACTGTGCAGCGAATATTCATCCTGTGGATGGCAGAGGCTGCTTTATTGCACACACTATATATTTATTCTTTGGAAGGTAAGAGCTAATTTTTGATGCATAATTTATCCATTATGTGAATGGATACAGTTACATGATTGTGCACCCCCTTTATCCACCCTGTGGACGGTGTATGGATGCATTAAGGCTTTTTAAGGAGTGACGGCTTCCTGATGTTGATATCACAGCCTGAGCCTGACGGATTAGTGGTGTGAACTGCACGATCTTAACATCATCCGGATGAGCTCCGGGTGCGTCCTCTCTCCCACCACGAGGATGGGAGTCCTCAACACACACCCGGGAGATAATCCTCACGGAACGAAACTTTAAAAGCTCCCATAGCTACTAGAAACCTAACCAATTTTTGATTGTAATAATGTTGGTAGAATTACCGGCAATATGTTAAGTAAAAGGACACAAGTAATTGTAATAATGTTGGTAGAATTACCGGTAATATGTTGGGTAAAAGGACACAAGTAATTGTAATAATGTTGGTAGAATTACCGGTAATATGTTAGGTAAAAGGACACAAGTATTGTAATAATTGTAGTTACGGCAATATGTTAAAAGGACACAAGTAATTGTAATAATGTTGGTAGAATTACCGGCAATATGTTAGGTAAAAGGACACAAGTAATACTATAGTGACATTTTATTGTGTAACCTTTCGTTCTTCAAAAGCTTTGTCAAGCCTGATCTCAGACCGAGCCGCGGGGGCGTTGACCCACGAAACCCTCTCCAGATAAACTCCAGGAAACGTTACCACAATAAAATGTCACATTAGTTGCACTTGTGTCCTTTTATCTACCTTTTGTTTCGAGACTGTAACTTTAAAGTAGAGTAGCAGCACACTCCTGATATTCAACCATAACATAAGATAACCACACACTACCGACGCTTCTACCATGTAACTCTCATACATAACATGGTAGCAGACCACTGACTATTTTTCCAGCAAAATTCCACAATGCAACTCATATAGAATAAGGTACGAGAGTACTGTGGATGTTCCGTATAAGTGGTCCAGTAGCTGTAGCACAACCACGCACGACCCCCTCCTCCTGATCTCATGAGCTCCGCCTCAGAGACAAGCCCACACTACCAACATAACGAGGTAAGACATATTGCTTAACACCACCGCCATGTCACCCAGCGAGACGCTTAAGTGCTCACAGGAGGCAGAGGAGGAGTGAGAGGGGAAGCAACAGCAGTAGATGGGAGTGATCCCCCAATGGTTGGCGTAAGGAAAAATGAAGAATAAAAGAAAAAGTGTGAAAGATAAGATAAGATTTGTTAGGGTTTTTAACCTAGAAGGTTAGCCACCCAGGATAACCCAAGAAAGTCAGTGCGTCATCGAGGACTGTCTGTCTTATTTCCATTGTGGTCCTGTCCCCCAGGATGCGACCTACACTAGTCAACTAACACCCAGGTACCTAGTTACTGCTAGGTTAACAGGGACAGCAGGTGTAAGGTAACATACCCAACGTTTCCACCCGCACCGGGGATTGAACCACGGACACTCAGTGTGTGAGGCGAGAGCGTTGCCAACCTAGAAGCTCATGGATACAAAAGACGACAACTGATAAACAGAAGGAAAATTAACAACAAAATACACGATAAATTAAGCTTCAATCTCAAGAACACAAAAACTAGAGCTTGTCTAAGTTCTTTAAGTTACGATAGATGGAAATATTAGTTACGTTCACGACTGTATAACTAGAGATAGAGATTTAATACACTTCGTCTAAAACAATAACTAAAAAAAAGCAAGTTCTACTGATTTACAAAAGCTACTTTTTTTTTATTAATCAACACTCAACAGCATTTCCATTTACTTTTTTTGTAATGCTAAAAAAATGAGGTTAAAGTAATAAGGATCCCCATACCGCCCGGGGATCAACAAACTCTCATTCATTAAATGATTGATGGTTTTGGGGGGAAGAAATTTTTCCCTGGTGGTTTTTGGGTAGTTTTTTTTGGGGGGGCTGAAAAACACTTTGATCAGCAATAAAATCTATGCTGTAAAATGATGACTCAAAATCAAATTAAGAAGCGAATACACAAAGATACGAAAATATTCTCAAGCACGCACGCACACGCACACGCACGCACACTTATGCAGACGCCTTTCAGCAAACTCTCACAAGAGAAAATAATTCTGTATGTTTTTCAATAATGTTTACTTCAAGAAAGAAGCTGTATAAATATTTTTATCCGATGGGAGACGAGAGAACGAAGATACACTGATCCGAGGATCTGGAGAGAGAGACAGAGACAGAGAGAGAGAGAGAGAGAGAGAGAGAGAGAGAGAGAGAGAGAGAGAGAGAGAGAGAGAGAGAGAGAGAGAGAGAGAGAGAGAGAGAGAGAAGAGAGGGGAAAAAAGAAGATATGCTCTCACATCGAGTCGTTCCTGCGGGTGGTTCGTGATAGGTTTACTGAACACAATGCCAGATGCCTCACCCATCCACACACCTGTCTTAATACACACTTGTTTTACCTGAATTCCTCACTATCTTCTCCTCGTCCTTCGTCTTCTCGCCTCAACTGAGTCCCGTCTTCATCTACAGTAGTCCTTTGATGTCAACTTACGTCACTGGACAAACAACCTGTCCTTCCTCCTTCTCCTACATTCCCCTACTTTATTAACATGTATTTCCTCTAAATTTATTCTTTCTAAACCGGTTATTACTTTACTTTCCTTAACACCGCCTCTCTACATCCCTACTCCCTCTGCCTAGAGCGATATCGTGATATCTCTCTTGCTGTCTGTCTGCTCTCTCTCTCTCTCTCTCTCTCTCTCTCTCTGTCTCTCGTCTCTCTGTCTCTCTGTCTCTCTGTCTCTGTCTCTGTCTCTGTCTCTGTCTCTCTCTCTCTCTCTCTCTGTCTCTCTCTCTCTCTCACTATACACTTCCCTTTCGTTCAACTTTAACGATCTCCCCTCCCCCTCTTTCCATTAACCAGTCTCTTTCAACCTTGTTCGCACCGCTTCACTACCTCAACTACCATTCCCTTCCCTAATCCCAACAAATCTCTATTTCTCGTGTTTTAAAGCGTATTTCCACCTCTTCATCTCCCTCCATATCTGTCTTTCCGTACTTTCTCCAGACTCATCTTTTCTTGTGATTATACCTTTAATCGTATACTCTCTCTCTCTCTCTCTCTCTCTCTCTCTCTCTCTCTCTCTCTCTCTCTCTCTCTCTCTCTCTCTCTCTCTCTCTCTCTCACTCGTTCAGAAAAAAACATGTTTTCAGTTTCCCAAACTTGTATCTACGTTCTCCACACCTTCATCCACGTTCTCCTTAGTTGTATCCACGTTCTCCACACCTACATTCACGCTCCCCACACCTGCATCCACGTTCTCCACACCGGTATCCACGTTCCCCTTCCTTGTATCCACGATCTCCACACCTGCATCCACGTTCTCCACACCTGCATCAACGTTCTCCACACTTGTATGCCAGACATCTAAAATTACAACTTAACATTACTAACCTTAATCCACCTCCCATCTCAGGAGAGAAAAATAAATAATCTTCTTTAAACGTTCTCACTGAACGGAGAAGGACTCGAACCTACGGCAAGCCAGTCTTACAACTAGCAGGCCAGTGCGCCATGGAGAAATGGAAGGAAAAACTGAAGACAGAGGAAAGATAATGAAAAATAAGAAGGATGCGGAAGAGAAGTAGAACAAGATATATTTATCGAGGATTTCGGGGATGAGGAGGGAGAAGATACGAAGCCAGAAGCGACCCTAGAAAGAAGCCGGGAAGGAAACACTGTGCCTAACAAGTCCATAGAAAGAACACTCTGCAGAACAAGTGCCGTAGAAAGAACACTGTGCATATAAAGTATCAGAGAAAGAACCCTGGGCATAATAAGTGCCACAGAACACTTGGCATAACAAATACCACAGAACACTGGACATAAGTGCCACAGAACACTGGGAATAACAAGTGCCACAGAACACTGGGAATAATAAGTGTCACAGAACACTGGGCATAGCAAGTGCCACAGAACACTGGGAATAATAAGTGCCACAGAACACTGGGCATAACAAGTGACACAGAACACTGGGCATAATAAGTACCATAGAACACTAGGCATAACAAGTGACACAGAACACTGGGCATAAGTGCAATAGAACATTAGGCATAACAAGTGCCACAGAACACTAGGCATAACAAGTGCCACATAACACTGGGAATAACCAGTACCAGGAACGTACAACTTAATTTCCTTCTTCATTCACTAAAAGCTAAAAAGAAATGTAATGTAAATCTTAACAAACTGGCAAAGAATTTACTATAAAACTTCTAACGAAAAAACACAAAAATGTTAGCCTCTTAAAAAGTAGAGAACAGGATAATACAAAGATGCGACCTTTTGTACACACAGAAGCCTTCTGTGCACCTCTTTGTAAGTGTATTCAGGTACAGGTACACAAATACAGTTACACAAATTATCATGCATTGGAATATGTGTAAATTACCTAGGATAACCCAACAAAGTCAGACAAAGTGACATATTTCCACTAAGGTCCTTGACTTATTTCCATTGGGGTCCTTGACTTATTTCCACTGAGGTCCTTGTCTTATTTCCATTGGGGTCCTTGACTTATTTCCATTGGGGTCCTTGACTTATTTCCACTGAGGTCCTTGTCTTATTTCCACTGAGGTCCTTGACTTATTTCCACTGAGGTCTTTGTCTTATTTCCATTGGGGTCCTTGACTTATTTCCATTGGGGTCCTTGACTTATTTCCATTGAGGTCCTTGACTTATTTCTATTGGGATCCTTGATTTATTTCCATTTTGGTCCATAACTTATTTCCACTGGGGCCCTTGGCCGGTAACCGTCAGCACTGCTCCTCCGACAGGAACCATTAGTACAGTACTTTGTCCCAGGAGAAGCCCAAAGGCCATTAGTATTCCTCCCTGGCAGGAGAGCACCGCTGATGGCGTCAGATCGTTGTCCATTTGTCAAGACATAGGGAAGAGAAGCAAGCGTGGTGCGTGAGGGGGATGGGTGGTAGGTGCTGGGTTTGCGGGTCTCACCAACAAACACATCAACGATATCCTCTGCTTCACTGGTCCCCTTGTACGACACAAACTCCCTTCCCCAAGACATTCACGGCGAGGCCACACACCACCTCGCTCACAATGGCGCTTATATTCACACCCAATATTGCCTTGCTGGCTACACGCTCCTCAGTCTCCTTCTCTTTTTTACTTTTTTTGTGGCTATCGAAAGAAAAAAATCCTTTTTTTCCTTCGTATAATTATTCGGAGAAAAGTAATTATCTATCTCTTCTAAAGCCACACATTTTAGGATATTTTAAAGCATTTTCCATTGATTCTCGTCAAAATCTGTTAATGGAGTTCTGGTCAAAATCTGTTAATGAGGTTCTTCCAGTGAGGTTCTGGTCAAAATCTATTAATGGCGTTAGATAATGTTAACAATTTCAGGTGTTCTGAGGTTTAACTTATGCATAATGTGTTCCACCCAGAACCTTGATACCAAGTTCATAAGACTGGTACCAACCTTCAAGTTTTTCTGCATATGTAGGCTTAATAAAATTCTTGTGATTGTGTTCTGCATTTCACTGTTTTTTTCCCACAGTGGTTGATTTGCATATTGAGATATCACCTTAATAACAACAAATTTCCGGCCAATTCCGCTATTTTTTATTTTTTTGGTGTGTGTAAAGAATAATCGCCTAGCAAAAGGCTTGAGAACAAACAGCAACAAACTTTTATATCAATGTTCATATTCCAGACACATCTTTTTCTTTTAAGGGAAGTTCTCAATAAAATAAAATAAAAGCCAACACTTTCTAGTCTTTTGTCCTTCAGACCATAAAAATATACTTAAAATTTAAATATTCTCCTTGATTCCTAAGTCTTCTCTCCCCAATTATTCAAGCAGCAATCCTGACTCAGTCAACAATATATCTAGCCAAAACAAATCAAAAGTTTCATCCTTAAAACTCCCAGCATCAATCCTAAGCCTTCCAGTTTCCTGCCTCGCTAAATTTGCCCTTGTCTTCTCCCTTCCCAACCTCCAGAGTTCCAGTCCTGGACTGTTGTGTTGAAGGCCGGTGTTTTCCAGGTCATGAGGTTGCAGCAACTTACTCCTACCTCACCCTCTTCCCCATTTCCAGTGTTACAGACCTGGGCTGGCGTTTTCCAGGTCTTGAGGCTGCAGCAACATTCTCCTACCACTTCTCCCCTCCCCACTTTTTTCCAGTGTTCCAGTCCTGGGTTGGTGGTTTCCAGGTCATAAGGCTGCAGTAGCATACTCCGACCACTCCTACCGCCCCCTTCCAGTGTTCCAGCCCTGGGCTTATGTTTTCCAAAACCTGAGACTGCAGGAGCTTACTTGCCTTCTCCAGTATTCCAGGGTTGGGCTGTATTTTTGAAGGCTATCATTTACCATGCCCTGGAGATGCATAAGCACACACATTCCCAGTGTTACAGGCCTGGCCTGGTATGTCGAAATCAGGTGTTTTCCAGGCCCTGAGAATGCGCCAATGTACCTCTTATTCCTCTTGATCCCAATGTTCGAGGTCTGGGATTATATTTTGAAGGCTGGTGTTTTTCATGCTCCGAGACTACAAACATGCACCCTCCCCACTTCCACCCTGTGTTCCATGCTGGTGCCCCCCCCACCTTCCACCCAGTGTTCCAAGCTGGTGTTTTCCAGGCGCTGAGGATACACCAAAATACACGTACGTAAGAGATCCTCGTTCAGTCCCGCCGCTGATGGTCGCTCTCCAGTAAGCATACGAATGACCGTTTTCGTTACCCTTTAAATTAAAAACTTCTCTTTCTTCCTAGAGTAAATTTTTTATTAAGACAATATGGAAAAGTATGACATTATTTTAACTTGAAAACACACGCTGAGAACAATATAAGTTAATACTGCTGAACACTGAAAATTATTTGTTTTTACGCTGGGGACAAGAAACTCATACAAAGGGAACATGATCCTCTCGCATGAAAACTATAATTAGTACGTATTTCTTTTTTTTGAACCTTAATAATATAATTGTAAGGAGGACGAGTTTTCCTCTATTGATCTTCCTCCTCACACAATAATAAACCAAGACTAGAGTTATATTTGGAAGGTTGCATCGACGGTATGCAGACAACTGGAAAGCCAAAATCTGTGACGGGCCAAATGGTCTGGTTTCAGCAATTCATTTCAATCTATGGCAACCACACGCTCTCCATTACAGCAGAACAAAGCCAATCCACGTGTGTGTGTGTGTGTGTGTGTGTGTTTGGCTTTTCTCTTTTTCTGAGTGCTTGCCGTCAGTGTTTGTTTAATGCTGAAGCAATGGTAGCGAGCACTACAGAGCACAGATGCTACAAAGACAGTGCTACAAAGACAGTGCTACACACTACAAACACGAAGCTACAGTACAGTGACAGCCTTGCACAAACGACACTACATACACACACACACACACACACACACACACACACGACGCTACACACTACAATGATACAACACAGATGATGCTACACAGATACTACACAGTACTACACAGATGAAGACATTACACAGACGAAGGTACACACTAGACAGACGATACACACTGCACCTATGACACTACATAAACGACGCTATACACTACATATCATCAACACTCAACACCCATATTCATCACAAACTTCTTCCAACAATTCTCCAACACTCATATTCATCACTCTCCAAGCTTCCTGCATCCATTATTCATCTCCCTCCAACCTTCCTGCATCCCTTATTCATCACCCACCTCTTTCCAAAATCTCCTACATCACTTATTCATTTCTCTCTTTCTCTCTCTCCCTCTCCGACATCCCTAACCTTTATTCATCACCCACCTCTCTTCAACATCCCCACTTTCATATCCTCCTCAAACATCCGCTTCTCCCAACCCCTACACACAGAGGAAGCAGTGTTGATGGGACACACGACGGCTGTACGAACGACAGCAGATAATCCAATCGGTTTCTGACAGCCTTGTGTGGCTGTGTTTGCCATCAGGGGATAAAACACGATTCACAATCACTTAATCTAATATTGTCGCAAAGGACACTGTTATTATTGCTGCTGTTGTTACTGCTGCTGCTGCTGCTATTGCTGCTGTTGTTAGTACTGCTGCTATTGTTGCTACTTCTACTACTACCACTGCTGTGGCTGCTACTGTTACTGCAACTACTGCTACTACTGCTGATGCTACTAGCACTCCAGCTAGTGTGTTATTAAGCGACTGTAGTGTCTATTATGCTGTCAGACGTTTCGCTTCCATTTACGTAAATTTATTTACGAGGGTTAAGTTTGCATGTATGTTTATGGAGGTTAAATAACCTACACTTAAGATTTTTCAGACATGAACGCACTGTAATGTGCCAGAAAACTGGTCTGAGCATACTATTACTACTACTATTGTACCTCTACTGTTATTGCACTATTTCTACTAATGCAAATATTACTATACTTCTAATACTACAGTTCATACTACTGTACTACCACTACTGTAATTCTACTATTACTATTTTTAATAGTACACACAGGACGACGATCGTCCACTACAGATTAACTAACCTTGCTAATGGCGAGGCAGAAATCACTGGTAATATGCCAGCATCGTCCACTCAAACGTTTATGTAATTATTTTCAATTCTAAGCACACTAATGATTTGACGACGGCAATACATTAGATATTATTGTTAATAATAATGTAAGTATAATAAATGAATTATTAACTTTGTAACCCGAGTGTTATCGTAGCTGTCGTGTTATTTGGCAACGGCAGCGTTAATAGTTTAACAGTGATAATATTTTAAATGTAGTATTTGTACTATAAAGGAAGTGTTAATATTTTAAGTTACATTAATACTGTGACTGAATTATTTATATTGTTCAACAATTCTGGTCGATGGTTAATGCAGCGTAGCACAGATAAAAGTGGAGATAACAAATGGATCTATTTCATCGTCTTGGAGCGCAAGAAAGCTTTGAAAATCGTACCTCCACCAGACTAATCCACAAACCTAGAAGAACAGGCACAAGCGAAAGGGCTAAACTGGTTTAGTGAATAATAGAATAGGTAGAAGGTATCTGATGCCAGAACTCAGTAAATGTCGGCCAAGAAAGTTAGAAATGTTGGGTTAAGAACTGTGTTGCTTTATCCACGGGGACACAACTTTTGACTACAAAATTCTTGGAGGTTAATCCCCAGTACACAGCGATCCACACCAGACTAAATGAAACTGCTTCATCATTCTACTGTATATAAAAGTATCAGTATGTCTGTGACAATAACAACAGAGTGATAGCTATACATCCAACACACAAGAATCTTTTAGTGGCTGGAGAGCCAACAAAGAGCCAGACTCAGTATGTACACTCACCTTTTATGTATTGCCAAGGGCGAGGGGAAGCCACAGGAGTCTCACTCCTTGAAAGCCTAGTGTAGGTACAGGATTAATTAAACCATACGAGGGAGGGTGATGAAAAATGAGAGAGCTGACAAGGAATGAACCAGACATGAGGCCAGGAGTTGAGAAAGGCAGGAGGAAGAAAGGAAGGAAAGCCCGAGAGGCTTGTGCTCATAAATAATGATTTGGAGAGCTTAAGAGAATAGAAGACATGATTAAAATACATGATGAAGGTGATTCCCAAAAATTTATTAAATGGGTTTAACAACCAAGAACAAGAGGAAAAATACACGTTAGAAATTATGGACTTGAGAACAAATTTAAAAATTACAAGAAAAATGAAAATGAACAAAATAGACAGAAGAGGATTCAAAGAGCTCCAGTGTTTTAAAGGTAAATTCACATAAGGACCAAATTAGGATACGAAGTTATTATTATAATCATAGGGGCGGGCTAAACCCGTAGGATAAGAAGTGCAAAGAGGGCCTGGGGACCTAGGTGGTTGTAAAGTTTACATTTATTCTTATAGCCATTCCAGTGTTAGAGCAGCTAATACTGTCAAGAAGCAGCGATGTAAACACCAGCTAAATATTTAAGATATCAGCGACTGTAGTGTATCACAGTGTTGTACTGTCAACAATACTAAGTATCTCAATCTTCAACAATACAAAAGACAGGCTCGTGAAGTTTCGCTCTGTGTAGAGCATTATCAAGTCATGAATTGATATACAGTGGTACCCCGGATTTCGTCAAGAATTTGTTCCAGAATGCTGTTTGAGCGCCTTTACCGAACGAATTTGTTCCCATAAGGACGAATGTAAATTAGATTAGTCCGTTTCAGACCCCCAAAAATACACTTACAAAAATACACTTACATAATTGTTCAAGTTGGGAGCTGTACGAAATCCGGGGTACCACTGTATCTCCATACAGAGCGAAACGTTGTCCCAATAATTGTTGTGTAACGTGTGTTTTCTCCACCAGTGATAGAAGTGTTGGGATGAAGGAGCTAGATCAAGCTTTTTAATTCCATATAAAATTGACGTTTCTTTGTTTCGACTTAAACATGAGGGTTGACTCCGCAGCAGAGGGAATAGGACTCTCAAGGATGTCCAGTATTCTCTTTTAAACACCTTCGTTGACATCAATGCTAAACACCGGGAAAGTTAGGAACCAGACTCATATCAGAACTCACAAGACACGAACCCTGGGAAATGACTGAAGAAACTACAACATATGACACTAAAGGAGAGGAGATTGAAGGAGAAATGTGACCCACCGTAGAGGATATTCAGGGATACCGACAGAGACAGTCTGTCACAGGAGGAACCACAGCCAGGATCACTTACGGGGAAAGTGGAGACTCGATTCCTTTAGCCTTAACTGACTGCATGTGCGAGCCTGACCCATGGCCGGGCTCCGGGAGTAGAAAGACTCTCGAAACTCATCAAAGGTATACAAATGCTCCCCCTCCCACACACACAAATCCTATACCTAATTAACTAATGCACATAAAAGGAGTTTGCACATTCTGAATTTTATTTGGAGGGGAAAAAGAAAACGATGGGGGAGATATATCCTCAGGAAGCAATTTACAAAATTATTTTCTAGACTCAATTTACAAATTGTTTGACAATTATTCACTGAGCTCTGCTTCTGAAGAGTCCATTTATAAGTATGAAAAGTCACTTTAATGTTATAAGTATGAACCATCGCCGTGACCAAGAGTGTGATAAGTAAACAATGATGGCTCATGGTTCCTGGTCCTACGCTACTACGCTGATGTTTTATTGGCAAAGTATCGCCCACACAGTGGGTTATATTGTCATAAACAGATAAAGCCCACTGTGTGGGCAAAATGTAGTCAATAAAGGATCGCATTATTCTGTATATATATATATATATATATATATATATATATATATATATATATATATATATATATATATATATATAATAATATATATATATATATATATATATATATATAAATATATATATATATATATATATATATATATATATATATATATATATATATATATATATATATATATACACACACCCAGTTTCAAAGCAATATATTTCACGAACGAGTTAATCTCTTTGAAACACTCCCACCAAGGTAGGGTGGGAGGTATGGTGACCTAAAAGAGAAGAAGCACTTTCACCACCACTCACTCCATCACTGTCGGACCAGAGGCGCGCCGATACTGCAGTTATGATGCCCCTCCAAACCACAAATATTCCCACCCCTCCTTCAAAGTGCAGGCACTGCACTTTAAACCGCCAGGACTCGAAGGACCTCTAGGAGACGTCTGTATATTTTTTCCTTGAAGTCATTTTATTTATTTCTCAGAGTCTATGGGTCCCTACATGACCAGAATCTCCAGCTACAGATCGCCATGTGACTAAGACCCGCGTCAGGAAACACTTGTCCTGTTTCCTAACAAACCTTACCTAACCTAACCTACTGAAGTTTGACTTAGCAAATAAACAAACTAAGTTGTCTTCGTGTAAAAGCCTGTGAGTATTATAGGTGAGGTTTAGTTATATTCTTGTGCGCCTCGCTCTCGGATATGGTAAAAATTCAGTTTTTCTCAGACAATTTTTCTAGCATTGCGTCAAGGAGTTATGAACAGGTTCCTTGCTGCTCCCAGTGCTGAAGGAGTATTTTTGAAAAATGTTGCTCACAAAACTGAGAGCGCTCAAAATATGGCCAATATCTTTTAATATATAGGAATCAAGATTGCCACTCCTCTCCATATATCACCAGTGCCAAAGCCAGGGTCATTGTGCGCCATGGTCCAATATTTGGGGAAGACTCGACATTTTACTGACGACAGTCATGTTTCACACATAAAGGAACATTTTCCCACCAGCTGACAGTTGAACACATAACTGGACTCTGCTCAGCTGAACACATAACTGGACTCTGCTCAGCTGAACACATAACTGGACTCTGCTCAGCTGAACACATAACTGGACTCTGCTCAGCTGAACACATAACTGGACTCTGCTCAGCTGAACACATAACTGGACTCTGCTCAGTCCACCAAGTAACTGAATATCTTGTCAAGTTGGACTTTGCTGCACTTATGTTAAAAACTCTCCACTGACCTTTTATGCTAATGATGCTATTATGGTAATTATTTTATGCATTACAAACCCACTGGTAGACTTCAAATTGACATTATTTATATCCTGCTTTTCTTTTAATCCAGAAAGTGCAGCCTAAGCTTATAAGGCAACGATCGCTTATTTTTTCTAATACTTTTTGAAAATGTGCAAAATATTAATATGAATAAGTGAAATATATATATATATATATATATATATATATATATATATATATATATATATATATGTCGTGCCGAATAGGTAAACCGGTCAATTAGCAAGAACTCATTTAAAATTAAGTCGTTTCTAAAATTTTATCTTATAATAATAATATCTTTATTTACTACAAGTACATGTACAAGGTATACAGGCCTAGCTGACATCAATGGCATACTACTATATAGAAAGCCCCTTATTATGCAGAGCATTTCGGGCAAATTAGGTCAGCTTTGTCCTAGGATGCGACCCACACCAATCTACTAACACCCAGGTACCCATTTACTGATGGGTAAACATAGACAACAGGTGTAAAGAAACACACTCAACGTTTCTACCCTGGCTGGGAATCGAATCCAGACCCTCGCCGTGTGAAGCGAGAGCGTTAGCCACCAGGCCACCAGATATATTTCTCTCATTTATGTTAATATAAAAATTAATGATTTTGTACCAAAAAAAAATAGAAAACTTACCTAACCTTATTATAATAAGCGCAATTTAATTTAGCCTAATCCAACTAAATATATTTTACATAAGTTTACAATAATTTAATAATAATTATTATTATAATCAAATAGAAGCGCTAAACCACAGGGGTTATACACAATGAAATATATTTTTTTCGTTAGATTCAGAATGACTTTTGCGAAATATTTTCTCTGAAAATTTGCCTTGTTTGTCCCCACTGACTATAGAACGACATTTATAAATAAAAAATGAAGTTGAAAACTCTTCACCCAGTTAACGTTAAAAAAAATATATACATGTTTTAAGCCTGTTTGGCTGAACGTCTTCAGCCTCACAGGAAAATAATATTTTTCGTTGCGAGGACTGATGAGGCCAGTAACTCGGGGTCAGTACGGGGGAGCGAAATATTGCTGGATAATAAAGCAATTTAAATTCTTCACGCTTGATACTTGCAGTAAGCCAGCTTGACGGTGGCTTAAAATATTCCCTGTATGGTGTGTGCACCTCACTGAGGGCCGCTGCTCCACAATACGCCACGGGGATTTATTCTACTTTCCATGCATCACTAAACTGGCGCGGCTCATTCAGCTCAAGTGTTGGAGGCTTGATACTCCGTCTACTCGCTACTCAGCTATACTAGCGTACAGTTGAGTCTTCTATTTTTCCATGTCTTATTAATCCACTTGTATTGTGTGCCATCAGGTTATAACTTCTCTCATATACCCCCCCATCCTTCCCCATCCACATTGTGCTAAATTCATCATTAATTACAACAACAACAAATCGTTTAGACAAAGAAAACTTGTATGCATAATAAAGTTGAAGAATTAGACAGATAGATAACTGAGTGGGTCTTGCACATGAGTATTGTTAGGGTAGCACTAAAAGTGGGTTGGGCAAATGTTCTGTTAGTGGGTTGGTATTGTAAAAGACCTGCCAAGTATGGGCCAACAGGCCTACTGCAGTGTTCCTCCTTTCTTATGTTAAACTTAGAAGATTAATTGATCCGTATATTTCGATCCCTTTCTGGGCTCCTCTTCAGCTGAAGAGGATCCCAGGTGATCGAGATATAAAGAACAACTAATCTTCTGAGTTTGTGTCTTCATGTGGGTTAGTACTGAGCAGCTCAGCAGATAATTACACGAGATTCAGAAAAAGCAGTGGCAAAGGAAACACTGTTTGCATTAGCAGGCAATCTATCATGAAAAACGTCAGAGGTGAAGGGCCAGGAGCTATATCTGCCTGTTTCGTATACCTACTCATCTCTCACTCATTCACACCTAAAGAATATACACGTGTCTCCAGTATAATTACGTTATTCTAGTGCTATTAAACTTGAGGTAATCATCACACCAGAGTAAACACAGACTAAGAAAGATAAAGCGGGAACAAGAATTCAAGGAAAATGAGGATCACAAATTGGAATTTAGGACACAACACAAGCATGAACAACATAGGTGGTAGAACAGGATCAGCAGCAATAGCTGGAGGAACACTAATAACTGAAGCAATAAAAGCACAATAGCATGAACAGGGGAAATAGAAGGAACAGGATGAGGAGCAACCAAAACGAAAAACAACAGAAATATGAACAGTAGTTGAAATAAGAGGATTAGGAGAAGCAGCGAGGGGAAGACAGATGCAGCAGCAGGAACGTAAGAAGCAAGAGAAGTAGAAGTAAGAGGGTCATAAACAGCAGCAGTAGAAGCACTAATATTTGCAAGAGGAGAGTAAGGAAAATAAACAGGAGAGGAGGAGGAGGAGGAGGATGAGAGGGAGGGAGCACCTGGCCATCAGCAAGAGAGGAAGATCGGCCATGGCTAGGTTTTACTGTGCTCTAAACTCCCACCAACTTGCCTCCAACCGACTCATCATGAATAGGGAATTTCCCCCGGGGCTACTATTTCTGCTCCTTTTATTCTATTCATATTCAAGTTAAAGAGCCTATGGCCATGCAGCAAGAAAACTTGGTGGCTCTTTTGCATATTAACTCTCACTCTCTACCCCCAAACTTTTCTAATTAAAATCTTTACATTTGCAGAGATTCTCAAGGACCTGTTTACAAAGCAGATTAAGTGAGTACAAATCGAATGTTGATGTTGTGTTGTGTAGACAATCAGCGTGTCTTCCTTCCCCAGGAAGTGTGTCTTCCTTTCCCAGGAAGTGTGTCTTCCTTTCCCAGGAAGTGTGTCTTCCTTCCCCAGGAAGTGTGTATTCCTTTCCCAGGAAGTGTATCTTCCTTCCCCAGGAAGTGTGTCTTCCTTCCCCAGGAAGTGTGTCTTCCTTCCCCAGGAAGTGTGTCTTAGTTTCCCAGGAAGTGTGTCTTCCTTCCCCAGGAAGTGTGTCTTAGTTTCCCAGGAAGTATATCTTCATTTCCTCAGCTAGTGTGTCTTCCTTTCCCCAGCCAGTGTCTCCCTCCCCAGCCAGTGTCTCCTTCCCCAGCCAGTGTCTCCTTCCCCAGCCAGTGTCTCCTTCCTCAGCCAGTGTCTCCTTCCCCAGCCAGTGTCTCCTTCCCCAGCCAGTGTCTCCTTCCCCAGCCAGTGTCTCCTTCCCCAGCCAGTGTCTCCTTCCCCAGCCAGTGTCTCCTTCCCCAGCCAGTGTCTCCTTCCCCAGCCAGTGTCTCCTTCCCCAGCCAGTGTCTCCTTCCCCAGCTAGTGTCTCCTTCCCCAGCTAGTGTCTCCTTCCCCAGCTAGTGTCTCCTTCCCCAGCCAGTGTCTCTTCCACCAGCCAGTGTCTCTTCCCCCAGCCAGTGTCTCCTTACCCAGCCAGTGTCTCTTCCCCCAGCCAGTGTCTCTTCCCCAGCCAGTGTCTCTTCCCCCAGCCAGTGTCTCTTCCCCCAGCCAGTGTCTCTTCCCCCAGCCAGTGTCTCCTCCCCAGATGCTGACCATTCTAGTACCCCGAGTGATAAACGTACTGTTTTCAACGCTGCCTTTTTTTTTTCTCAGCCACCTCTTTGCCAGACGTATCGCAGCCTTTTTTTATTTGATTATTTGTTATTAAATACAAGTTTTTTACAACTTTATGTAGGATGAATGCATGCGCGCGTGCATGCGCAACAGCGTCCCGGGCATTTCAAGAGAACACTAAAATTTATAGGATGATGATTGAGTAATAAGGTTAAGAGACATCAACAATGTTTGTTGACTTGGTAATGGTCCAAGTCGGACCGAAACGTCGTTATAAGTTTCGGTCTGCTATGCGCGGGTTATTTGTGTATTGTTCCAGTTACGGTATTGTGACTAGTTTTTATTGTTTGCTTTCTTACCTGTAGTGTCCGTCAGGACAGTTGTCTCTCTCTCTCTCTCTCTCTCTCTCTCTCTCTCTCTCTCTCTCTCTCTCTCTCTCTCTCTCTCTCTCTCTCTCTCTCTCTCCTTGAATGGATTACGCTCGCTTTTCCTGTCTTTGTTATACCGTACATTATGTAAGATTCAGATAGATAGTTAGTTGGGGGCTGTCGTGTGTGTGTGTGTGTGTGTGTGTGTGTATGTGTGTGTGTGTGTGTGTGTGTGTGTGTGTGCATACTGGTTCTTACGTACAGATCTGTTTGTGTACTAGTAAGTGTATACATACAAATGTATGTTTGCTTGCTGGTATGAGAGTGTACATACAGAGATATTTGTTCGTTGAGATACTTAGATACAGGTCTGTGTGTGTGTATACATTTAAGTGCTGATGTATAATTATTAGCATAACTTCTACAGATGTGACCACACTGACACACTAACACTCGTGTGAGAACACACAAGACTCTCAAATTTACTCTTTCTCTACATCAACTCTTGCAAAATTCCTTCTCCTCTTCAAGTATAAATTCAAGATTTTTCCCTCTCTTCACAAGACAAATTTCAGAATCTCCCCAGACTTCCCTGCGCCAGGGTCGTCGCAGCGCAGAAGCCGATTAACAATGTGTTTATAGCTCTTTACGAGGGAGCGAATTTCCTCAGCCTTCAGGACAAACATGCACTATCAATATTTATCAACCCTTCCTAGACATTTAAATCACCTTTTCCACCATTCCCCAACTCTCAAAAATACTCTTAATATCATCTATGAGAAGTGCTAAGTTTGTTTTCATTCGTTATGTAGTATTTAATGACCAAGATCTGCTGCTGCTGCTACCATTGCAGCTCCGTCTGCTGCTGCTGCTGCTGCTTCCTTTGTAGCTGTGTCTGCTGCTACTACCCTTGCAGCTCTGTAAGCTGCCGATAAAATATGTACAATCACGTGAACCTATACATCTCTACATGACATTCCTGCCAGTAAAACCCATTACGTACTCTTCCGTACTCAACCCGTTACACAGACGAAATCTTTGGTTATGGTATCTCGTACCATCACCCCAATACACAGAGAACACTGTACTGAAGAAACTTCTATTTTTCGCGCACCGTGTCTATACTGAGCTGTCATCTGAAGTACGACACAGTACGGTCTCCTGGAGTACGACACAGTACGGTCTCCTGGAGTACGACACAGTACGGTCTCCTGGAGTACGACACAGTACGGTCTCCTGGAGTACGACACAGTACGGTCTCCTGGAGTACGACACAGTACGGTCTCCTGGAGTACGACACAGTACGGTCTCCTGGAGTACGACACAGTACGGTCTCCTGGAGTACGACACAGTACGGTCTCCTGGAGTACGACACAGTACGGTCTCCTGGAGTACGACACAGTACGGTCTCCTGGAGTACGACACAGTACGGTCTCCAGGACTGTAACTCACCTCTGTGTCCGACTGGCGAAGCCTGCAGTGAAAGGCTTGGGCGGGTGTGTCACTAGCACAATGAACTGGACCCAAATCTCCAACCAAATGGGATGGAACACACAGACATCACCTAAGGAATGGTTTATTAGACATAACAGGGAAAACAGTAAATAGGTATGTGGTACCAGCCTACATCTTGAGGGAATGTGAAGAAAAACGGTGTTATCTGAAGTATGTAGTATTTAGGATAGTCCTTCCCGAAACGGGTTACGCAGTACATGAAGAGTTGTTTGAGAGGTTGGGATAAAGGGACATGGATGGGAGTGAGAGGTATGGGAGTGAGAGGTATGGGTGTGAGAGGTATGGGAGTGAGAGGTATGGGAGTGAGAGGTATGGGAGTGAGAGGTATGGGTGTGAGAGGTATGGGAGTGAGACATGGGAGTGAGAGACATGGGAGTGAGAGACATTGGAGTGAGAGACATGGGAATGAGAGAGATGGGGTGAGAGACATGGGAGTGAGAGAGATGGGGTGAGAGACATCGGAGTGAGAGACATGGGAGTGAGAGAGGTATGGGAGTGAGAGGTATGGGAGTGAGAGACATGGGGGTGAGAAAAATGGGAGTGAGAGATATGGGAGTGACTTTTTTACGAGTGTGGAGACGTGTCGGAGACACAGGTGGCATTACGACATTTATTAAAAAAAAATAGTACGACTGCTAAACCTCCTGGCGGGCGAAACATCTCATTAATATACTCTCTAATACCACTATTGTGTATTTCTGGCATGCCTCTCTTGACACTACAATAACACTGCAAACTGAACACTGCTACAATGACACTACCTGGCAGCTCTTACTGAGACAACGACTTTATAAAGCTCTACCTGAGCGAAACGTTGTGTCCTTACGGTCTCCTCCACACACGTTATATTCAAGTATTTTACTGTATGTTTCGTTTTGGTTATTTTATCCCCAGCATATTATTTATTTCCTATTTATTTGCAGTTTAAATCTGTTCACTGCAATCGATTCTCCCCTCGTACGTTCTTCTTGGGCGTATTCACAATATATGCCCTTTATTCACAAAATAATATGTCCTTTATTCGCAACATATGTCCTTTATTCATATTATACGTCCTTTATTCACAACATACTATGTCCTTTATTCATATCATACGTTCTTTATTCACAACGTACGTTCTTTATTCACAACGTACGTTCTTTATTCACAACGTACGTTCTTCATTCACAAATTGCTTTCAGTTCTTTCCCCACCTGCCTCTTCAATTTCTCAAGCACTCTTAGCTATGCTCTGGCTCCCTTGATTCCTCTCAACTCACTCTTGCATCCTCTTCCTTTCCCCGCCCCCTCGCTCTCTCTTATACTTTCTCCAGTCACTTTCATTTAATCCTTCAGCACCCTCCCACGCTCCCTCCCACTATTTACCTAACATTCTCCAACACTCTCCTCAAAACACCCTCCCACACTATCCCAGCACTACCAGCTTACACACACACACACACACACACACACACACACACACAACACACACAACACACACAACACACACAACACACACAACACACACACTTCTCCCAACACCGCGCCAACCCCCTTCCCCCACACTCCCAAAAGACTCCCTACACGCTGCCTGCCACACCCTCCCACACACTGCCAATCCCCTCTCAAACACTCCCAGCACAACCAACACTTTTCCACACACTGCTAACACCCGACCACACACTACCAACACTTACCCAGGCTTCTCTGGTGGTGAAACGCGGTGTTCTCCTCTAGAGAGCACGGTGTTCTCTTCTAGAGAGCACGGTGTTCTCTAGAGAGCACGGTGTTCTCCTCTAGAGAGCACGGTGTTCTCCTCTAGAGAGCACGGTGTTCTCCTCTAGAGAGCACGGTGTTCTCCTCTAGAGAGCACGGTGCTTTCTTCTAGAGAGCACGGTGTTCTCCTCTAGAGAGCACGGTGTTCTCCTCTAGAGAGCACGGTGTTCTCTTCTAGAGAGCACGGTGTTCTCCTCTAGAGAGGCACGGTGTTCTCCTCTAGAGAGCACGGTGTTCTCCTCTAGAGAGCACGGTGTTCTCCTATAGAGAGCACGGTGTTCTCCTCTAGAGAGCACGGTGTTCTCCTCTAGAGAGCACGGTGTTCTCCTCTAGAGAGCACGGTGTTCTCTTCTAGAGAGCACGGTGTTCTCTTCTAGAGAGCTCGGTGTTCTCTTCTAGAGAGCTCGGTGTTCTCCTCTAGAGAGCACGGTGTTCTCCTCTAGAGAGCACGGTGTTCTCTAGAGAGCACGGTGTTCTCTTCTAGAGAGCACGTGTTCTCTTCTAGAGAGCACGGTGTTCTCTTCTAGAGAGCACGGTGTTCTCTTCTAGAGAGCACGGTGTTCTCTTCTAGAACACGTGTTCTCTTCTAGAGCACGGTGTTCTCTTCTAGAGCACGGTGTTCTCTTCTGAGAGCACGGTGTTCTCTTCTAGAGAGCACGGTGTTCTCTTCTAGAGGCACGGTGTTCTCTTCTAGAGAGCACGGTGTTCTCTTCTAGAGGCACGGTGTTCTCTCTAGAGAGCACAGGTGTTCTCTTCTAGAGAGCACGGTGTTCTCTCTAGAGAGCACGGTGTTCTCTTCTAGAGAGCACGGTGTTCTCTTCTAGAGAGCACGGTGTTCTCTTCTAGAGAGCACGGTGTTCTCTTCTAGAGAGCACGGTGTTCTCTTCTAGAGAGCACGGTGTTCTCTTCTGGAGAGCACGGTGTTCTCTTCTAGAGAGCACGGTGTTCTCTTCTAGAGAGCACGGTGTTCTCTTCTAGAGAGCACGATGGCTGCTACACAGATCACTGTGTACACTGTACCAATTTTTAATACCTTGAGAACAGTGTTCAAACACCTCGCTATTTTTTTCTTCCTTCCCTTACACGCTCATTATCACCTTTCTTCCTTCTCTTCTATATTTATTCTTTTTCCATTCTTCCTTTCCTTCTCACCTTATTTATTTCCCTTATGCCTGCTCCTTTTCTTCCCCCATCCTTCTGGCCTCTTCCTCCTCCACCTCCTCTCCCCGTCTTTCTGCTCCAGTGCCACTTCCTCTTATTTTTCTTCTCCCTTCTCGTCATCCTCCCTCTCCACCTCAATCTTCTTGCTCCTACTCTTCTACTTTTCCTCCCCCTGTTATTATTCCTTCATCTCTCCTCTTATTTTTAACCTAACTCTTCCTTCCCTTCTTCCTATTTTTCCTTCCCTTCTTCCTACTTTTCCTTTCCTTCCTCCTCCTGTCCTTCCTTCCCTCCTGCTTCTCCCTCTTTTCTCAGAAACGTTTTCGCTCACATTTAATTCTCAAGAGTGTTTAGTAATACAATATATATATATATATATATATATATATATATATATATATATATATATATATATAATATATATATATATGAATGATACAATATGCATGTATACATATACATATGTATATGCATATTAATGGCTCTATACACACACAGAGCACTACTCATACTGCGGGGGTAAACACACTCCCATGAAGAGAACTAAGCAATAGCATTCATCATGTTAGTGAACATACAACCGTGAAAATAATACTGAGCAGCTTAACTCACATCATGAGTGAATGTACTGCCATAACTGTGTTGGGAAGCGTCAATCACCATGCGAGTGAACATAATCTCTTTAGAGGAATAACTCTTTACAAATTATCATTACTAAATTTACCCAGATATCTTGTTAATGTTTATACTATTACTAACAAGAGTCATAGCACCAGGTCGTGTGTATTTAACACCATTTAAAACACTCTTGTCTAAAAATCAACATTGTTCTTGGTAACACTTGCATATATATAACTTATTTGTTTTTCTCTCCAGGTCGTAAAGTAAATATATTGAACAATGAAAATACAGGGAATAACAGAGAGCCTTTAAACACACACAGGGTTCCAAGCTGTACAACTATGAAGGCAGTTTTGATAATATAAGGGAAACCTATATTTTTACCATAGTGCTGAGATGTGTATACACAGCCAGACTCAAAACCTGTATAACTGCCGCTACTACCACACAACACACTACCCCACACAACACGCACTGTCATATTAACCTTCCTATAGTTACAGTTATCTTTAGTGAAAATTCAAAGGTGATCAGATGAGGTGTCCAAGTTATAAGTGAAAACTTGGCTTATGTTCTTATGTTACCAAAGCTTATTCCTTGGGTAGTATTGAAAATGGGTTGGGCAAATGTTTTTGTTAGTGGGTTTGGGTTTGAGAAGGATCTGTCTAGTATGGGCCAGTAGGCCTGCTGCAGTGTTCCTCCTTTTCATGTTTTTAGGCTAAACAAAAATTCAGCCAACCAAAATAAAGGCCTACTTTGCTACATGTGCCTTCATAATCCTGAGTAGTTGAGGTAAGGTTAGGAACAAGTACCTAACCCTCTCAACCATAAGAAGGCGAATACAATACTCCAAGTCCTTATGTACTGTGTAAACAGCTGTTGCCGAAGATGACTCAGACGAAAGAATGACAAAACAGACTTTTTCCATCACACGATGGAACAGGATGGAACACGATGGAACAGGTAATAAGAAATAAAAACTGACTAGGTTGATAAGACGGATCGAAAACCAAGACACAATATGTAGAACGTGATTATAGCCGGACAACGTTTCGCTCATGACTTTATCAAGCCATGACTTGATAAACGTTCCACCCTGAACGAAACGTTGCCGCACTTCCGGACATGTGCCTGTCTTTTATTGACAATTTTCTTACTGTCTATAACCAGTTTCAACCCTCCTCTCTCCTCCAGTGTTACACTACGCTATTTTGACTAATGGTTCATTCCCTGCTTCCAGTATTCTCCTCGCCCTTCACTGCTCTTCTTACTATATTCATACATCATTTCCAGGTCTCCTTCTTGCCAGTCTTTATACCGTCATCTCATCCTACTTTAAATACTTTAAATCATCTATCGTCTTTCCAATGCCTCTTCCTCTTTAGCTTCAATTTCCTTGATTGAGCCTCCCTCCTACCTCTCAACTTTCACCTTATACACCTGAGACCAGTTTTGAGCGTTGTTCTACCCTCTTAGCCTGGCCTGAGGCCTGGTATTCCTGTTGATTTCCTGCTGCTTTTAGCTGCCTGTTGCCCCACATAGCCATCACAGCCTGCCTGATCTGGCACTTGGAGGAGGATGTTTTCTTCTCTACTTCATTAGTCCTTCCGCCACCATACCAACCACAAAACACCCTCGGTCTCTACTAAGAATCCGTCGCCGGCGTCTAGAATCACTAAGTTAGTCATCACTTCTGCCTCCAGCATAACACCGTCCCTTTCACCCTACCGACTTCCCCTCTCCACGCCCACACGTGTTCAGAGAAAAACAAAACATGGGCGCCTCTCAACCCTCTTATCCTGGCCAGTTGTAACATTCGCCTTCACTATAAATATATAATAGAGCGGAAGAATATAAGGAGCTTACGAATAACTATATCACAAGATTTTGAGGTCAAATATACTATCACAAATGCAAGAAAAATGATAGGCTGTATAACATAAAACTTCAAGATATGCCAAGCCCCTGATACTTTTGAAGACACTTATACTCTGTACTTTAATACTGCAGTTCACTAACACCCCTATTTAAGGCAAGTAAACCTGCACATCTGAAGAAAATAAAGATCTTTTACTGTCTGTATAAAGTCAGTCAAATATCTAAATTATTAGAAATGCCTAAAGTCCCTCAAACTTACCCCTTGGAAAGCAAGTAAGGAAAATTACTTCTACTTGGAGGGATATTCCGGGGGTCAACGCCCCGCGGCCCAGTCTTTGACCAGGACTCCCGGTGGATCAGGGCCTAAGCAACCGGGCCGCACTTAATCCAACGTACAAACCACAGCCCGGCTGATCGCTTACTGACTTTAGGTATCTATCCAGTTCCCTCTTGAAGGTACCCAGGAGTCTATTGGTAATCCCCCTTATACATGGTGAGATGACAGACTCCAATCCTGCTCACTGATATTACTCTTGATATAGGTTTGACAGACGGTGGACAGTACCATCAATGAAAACAGTGCAATATGTACACTAAGAGGTAACGCAATGAGTATTAAGGTTGCAAGACTTTTTACACAACCTTCATCAAGGGAAATTACCAAGAGACCCCTGAGCGTTTTCAAGAAGGAACTTAACAAGTTCCTGGAGTCAGTTCTTGATTAGTCGGGTTGCAACTGTGGATTGCGTGCTGGTAGCACCAATAGCCTTACAAATCAGGCCATCAAAGGGCGTGATGTGGAATTGGGTCACGCGGGTGATAACCCTGGGAGGCATCAAGAGGCAGACATGTAGACCACAGACGTACAGACTGAGAGGTCATAATTACGCTGTTTCATCCTCTCTTTCACCTTTCCCAGGCAATCCTTCCCCTCCTCCCTACCAAGATACATCCTTAACCCCCATCATCCTCTCCTCTCTTCCTTACTGAACATTCCCCTTTCCTTATTACCTCTTCCATTCCCACTCTCCCTTCCAACTTTATTCCATGTAAATGAATGGTTCAGAGAACCGACAAGTTGATAAATTAGACACATATGCAACATTTGGGTATCTTTATTGAGGAAACTTTCGCCACACAGTGGCTTCATCAGTCCATACAAAGGAGAATCGTGAAATCAGGAGGAGTTTGAGGTAATCAGTCCCTCGGCCTTGAGTTTCCTCAATAAAGATACCCAATTGTTGCATGTGTGTCTAATTTATCAACTTCATTCCATATCCTTTCCTGTCGCCTCCTACTTTTCTCCTGTTACCTTCAAGTAATTCTCTCTGCTTGTCTACCCACGTAACCTTGATGGGTAATTTTTTAAAGCCGCTAAAGGGCTCTTATTCCAAGGAGTGGAGCTACTCCACTTTTCATTGGATCAAACCTAATTACGTCCCATTCTTCAAGCGCTCGATGACCCCAAAGAGTTTAACGTTCCCATATAATAATAATAATAATAATAATAATAATAATAATAATAAATAATAATAATAATAATAATAATAATAATAATATTAATAACAATAATAATAATCCAACGTCTCCTCAGTTCTCTTTAAGTCGCTGGAACGAACCTACGAAGTTGCTGAACCCTTGTTTGAATACTTTATGATATTTTCATTGCCCTACTGAATTCTTCCAGCTCGGGCTGACACTGCTGATGCCTCCCAGCTTTGGCTGACACTGCTGAAGCCTCCCAGCTCGAGCTGACACTGCTGAAGCCTCCCAGCTCGAGCTGACACTGCTGAAGCCTCCCAGCTCGAGCTGACACTGCTGAAGCCTCCCAGCTCGGGCTGACACTGCTGATGCCTCCCAGCTCGGGCTGACACTGCTGAAGCCTCCCAGCTCGGGCTGACACTGCTGATGCCTCCCAGCTCGGGCTGACACTGCTGATGCCTCCCAGCTCGGGCTGACACTGCTGAAGCCTCCCAGCTCGGGCTGACACTGCTGATGCCTCCCAGCTCGGGCTGACACTGCTGATGCCTCCCAGCTCGGGCTGACACTGCTGAAGCCTCCCAGCTCGGGCTGACACTGCTGATGCCTCCCAGCTCGGCTGACCTCGATGCCTCCAGCCGGGCTGACACTGCTGATGCCTCCCAGCTCGGGCTGACACTGCTGAAGCCTCCCAGCTCGAGCTGACACTGCTGAAGCCTCCCAGCTCGAGCTGACACTGCTGAAGCCTCCCAGCTCGAGCTGACACTGCTGAAGCCTCCCAGCTCAGCTGACACTGCTGCCTCCAGCTCGGGCCTGCTGCCCAGCTCAGTGACATTGCTGAAGCCTCCCAGCTCGGGCTGACACTGCTGATGCCTCCCAGCTCGGGCTGAACTGCTGAAACCTCCAGCTGGCTGCCTGCTGATGCCTCCCAGCTCGGGCTGACACTGCTGAGCTCAGCTCGGCTGACACTGCTGAGCCTCAGCTGGCTGACACTGCTGAAGCCTCCCAGCTCGAGCTGACACTGCTGAAGCCTCCCAGCTCGGGCTGACACTGCTGAAGCCTCCCAGCTCGAGCTGACACTGCTGAAGCCTCCCAGCTCGGGCTGACACTGCTGAAGCCTCCCAGCTCGGGCTGACACATTTCATACTTGCCACAAGAAATCCATCCTGAGTGATGGACTATGAGAGGACGACTTATGTAGCACTGTAGCAGCACACTGCTGATGTGTCTAAATTCGTTTAGTATTAAAAACTAAATGTTTTCTTCACACTCATCCCTACTCCAGACTCCTCCCTCCCTCCCCCCCTCCCCTCCTCTCTCTCTCTCCTCCCTCTCTCTCTCTCTCCCTCATCTTAACAACAGATTCGCTTCCCTCTCACTGACCCTCAGTACTTCAACACAGCAAATTACGTTGTGAAATGAATCTATTAGCTGGGAATCTCCCCTTGGTAGTTAGTTGAGGACACTACCAGAAGCCTCTTTCCTCCCCAACCTCCCTCTCCCCACAAGAGTCCCTCCCCTCCATACACCCTCTCCTCCTCGACAACCCTTCCTCCCCTCCCATCACAGTCCCTTGTCCTTAACCTTCCTTTTCCTAGTCAATCCCCTTCAACAGAACCTACACATCCCCCCTTCCCTAAACCCACTTTTTTCCCCCAACTAAAGCCTCGCCATCTCCACCATGGCGCCTCAACCTCCATCATAACCTTCTGCCCCTACACCACGCTACCTACACCACGCTACCTACACCACGCTACCTACACCACAGCTCGCAGCCCACCACTCCCACTTCCCCTCAACAAACACCCCCTGCCCTCCACCACTCCAACAAACACCTCTTGCCCTCCACCACTCCAACAAACACCCCCTGCCCTCCACCACTCAAACAAATACCCCCTGCCCTCCACCACTCAAACAAACACCCCTGCCCTCCACCACTCAAACACTCCTGCCCTACACCACTCCAACAAACACCCCCTGCCCTCCACCACTCCAACAAACACCCCCTGCCCTCCACCACTCCAACAAACACCCCCTGCCCTCCACCACTCCAACAAACACCCCTGCCCTCCACCATCCAACAAACACCCTGCCCTCCACCACTCCAACAAACACCCCTGCCCTCCACCACTCAACAAAACCCCTGCCCTCCACCACTCCAACAAACACCCTGCCCTCCACCACTCCAACAAACACCCCTGCCCTCCACCACTCCAACAAACACCCTGCCCTCCACCACTCAAACACCCCTGCCATCCACCACTAAACACCCCCTGCCCTCCACCACAAACCACCAAACACCCACTGCCCTCCACCACTCCAACAAACACCCCTGCCCTCCACCACCCAACAAACACCCTGCCTCACTCAACAAACACCCCTGCCCTCCACCACTCCAACAAACACCCCTGCCCTCCACCACTCCAACAAACACCCCTGCCCTCCACCTCACACCCTGCCTCCACCACTCAAACACCCCTGCCCTCCACCACTCCAACAAACACCCCTGCCCTCCACCACTCCAACAAACACCCCCTGCCCTCCACCACTCCAACAAACACCCCTGCCCTCCACCACTCCAACAAACACCCCTGCCCTCCACCACTCCAACAAACACCCCTGCCCTCCACCACTCCAACAAACACCCCTGCCCTCCACCACTCCAACAAACACCCTGCCCTCCACCACTCCAACAAACACCCCTGCCCTCCACCACTCAAAAACACCCCTGCCCTCCACCACTCCAACAAACACCCCTGCCCTCCACCACTCCAACAAACACCCCTGCCCTCCACCACTCCAACAAACACCCCTGCCTCACACTCCAAAAAACCCTGCTCCACCACTCCAACAAACACCCCTGCCCTCCACCACTCAAACACCCTGCCTCCACCACTCAAACACCCCTGCCCTCACCACTAAACAAACACCAAACACCCACTGCCCTCCACCACTCCAACAAACACCCCCTGCCCTCCACCACTCCAACAAACACCCTGCCCTCCACCACTCAACACCCTGCCTCCACCACTCCACAAACACCCTTGCTCCATCCACACTCAACAAACACCCTGCCTTCCACTCACTCAACAAACCTGCCCTCCACCATCCAACAAACCTTCTCTCCACCATCAAAAACCCTGCCCTTCCCACTCCAACAACACCCTGCCTCACTACGAACAAACACCCTCTGCTCCACTCACTCAACAAACAGCCCTGCCTCACATCCAAACAAATACCCCTGCTCACCATCAACAACACCGCTTCCTCCACACTCAACCTGCTCTCACACTCAACACCCTGTCATCACTACAGCCCTGCCTCCACTACTTCAAACAAACTACCCATGCTCCTCCACACTCCAACAAACCCCTGCCTCACCATCCTAACAAACACCCTCTTCCATCTAACAAAACCTGCCCTCACACTCAACAAACACCGCTTCCTCCACTACTAACAAACACTGCTCCACCACTTCTGACCGTTGCTCGTCATCCGTCAGTTGGTCAACTATCACATCTACTTGTTCCTCCCCACGCTACTGTTTTTTGTTTATATTTTTTTCCCATTGCTCTTTGTTTTCTGACTCAAGTCCCTCTACGTCAGTCCTCGGAGCCACCGCTTCTTCCAGTCTACTTCAGTCCTCGGAGCCACCGCTCTTGTTCGTCGTCTCGAGCCGTTTTTACGTCAGTCCTCGGAGCCACCGCTTCTTCCAGTCTACGTCAGTCCTCGGAGCCACCGCTTCTTCCAGTCTACGTCAGTCCTCGGAGCCACCGCTTCTTCCAGACTACGTCAGTCCTCGGAGCCACCGCTTCTTCCAGTCTACGTCAGTCCTCGGAGCCACCGCTTCTTCCAGTCTACGTCAGTCCTCGAGCCACCGCTTCTTCCAGTCTACTTCAGTCCTCGGAGCCACGCTTCTTCCAGTCTACGTCGTCCTCGGAGCCACCGCTTCTTCAGTTTACGTCAGTCCTCGAGCACGCTTCTTCAGTCTATCGTCTCGACGCTTCTCCAGTCTATTCATCCTACACGCTTCTTCGTCTCGTCAGTCCTCACCGCTTCTTCCTTACGTCATCTACGCTTTCCGCTCTCTCTGAGCCTTTATCTCTTCACCGTTATATCTACCACTGCTTCTTCAGTCTACGTCAGTCCTGAGCCAGCTTCTCAGACTACGTCAGTCCTGACCACGCTTCTTCCAGACTACGTCAGTCTCGACCACCCTTCTTCCAACTACTGACTCCTTATACCTTCAGATCTTCACATTATGGATGAAACCCACAATTTACGTAATTTTATTTTATCTTAACATTATTTTCTTCTCTCTCTCTTCTTCCTTTTCCCTCTCTTCCTCTTTTCTCTTCTATTCTCTTCTTCTTTTTCCTCTCTTTCTTCTTCCTCTCTCTTCTCCTTCCTCTCTCTCTCTCTCTTCTCTTTCTCTCTCTTCTCTTATCTTCTCTCTTTCTCTTTCCTTCCTTTTTCATACTACATCACAAATAACACACTACACCACACCACACCATCACACACCCCTACACCATCTTCCCCTTTTCTGTTCCATATTTTTTCCCCTCGTCTCCCTCTTTTCCTTCTCATAATTCATGTCGCTCTCTTCTATTCCCCTTACTCTGCTTTTCCTCCTTTTTTCTTCCTCTTGTCCTCACCTCCTCCTCCTTCTCTCTCTCTCTCTCTTCTCTCCTCTCTTCTCTCTCTCTCCTTTCTTTTCTCTTATCCCTCTTATTTTTCTAATCTCTTCTTTTCGCTTTCCTCTTTTATTCTCCTCTCTTCTCCTCTCTCTCTCTCACAATTTTTTTCATATCCTTATTTTCAAAAATATTTATCGATTTCACTTTGTATTCTCGTGCTCTCTTTATCCTTTGTTCCTGATTCTATCGCCTCTTTTCCCCCTCCTGACAACCCTTAGTTAATTAGCAGATGGTTACCATACACATCCCAGAGTGCACCAGAGTACACCAGAGTGCACCAGAGTACACCAGAGTGCACCAGAGTACACCAGAGTGCACCAGAGTGACAGAGTCCAGAGTACACCAGAGGGCACCAGAGTACACCAGAATACACCAGAGGGCACCAGAGTACACCAGAGTACACCAGAGTGCACCAGAGTACACCAGAGTACATCAGAGTACACCAGAGTGCACCAGAGTGCACCAGAGTACACCAGAGTACACCAGAGTGCACCATAGTATACCAGAGTGCACCAGAGTACACCAGAGTGCATCAGAGTTCACCAGAGAGCACCAGAGTACACCAGTCGCAAGGAAGAGCTAAACCCGCAAGGCTCATAAAATTTCTGGGAATAGGGTCAATTCCAAGGAACGGGAGAGTAGCTCAAATATCAGGGATCAGGAGCCCCCCTTTACCGACATCAAGGTCGGGGAAAAAATTGTATCTGCAGTTATTGCCCCCCTTCTCAAGAGGCTCTTGATCCAGGTAAGAGGAGCTATTCTTCCCTTCCCAGCATCGGACCTGTCTGCCTCTCATGCCCCATGCACTCCTTGACCCCTATGGGTTTAGCGCTTCCCGTGATTACTACAACAATGATAATAATAATTGATAACAATAATTGATAGTAATCATAATTGAAAATAATAATAATAATAATTGATAATAATTGATAATAATAATAATAATAATTAATAATAATTGATAATACTAATTGATAATAATATTAATTGATAGTAATAATAATTGATAATAATATCATCATCACAATTCCTGCCACAGGAGATGAGGAAAAAATAGAAGTAAGAATTATAGGAAAAAGTTGAATGAAGACACAGCAAGTGACCGAGACCATAGAGCTGAACACTTCAAGGCTGAGGGACTGACCACCTCAGACTTACTTCAATACTGAGACTGACCACCTTAAAGTTACTTCAAGGTAAGTCTGAAGAAGGTATGTTTGTTCCACTTATATTCTCCTACTGCACTGCTCTATCCCCCACTTATATTCTCCTACTGTACTACTCTCTCTTCCAATTATATTCTACTGTACTACTTCTCTTTTTTTTATACTAGTCAAAAATAGTTTATTACAACACTGCTACCAGTCAGTCCTGGATTCATCACTGTAGAATTTTTCCAATACTGTATAACTTTGCGTATTAGTCATATATGTGCGTGGCAATTTACAAAAGTTTGTAAAATCTGTGTATGCTATATAAGCGTATTTTTTGAGATATATTTGTTAAATTAACTAGAGAATTCTAATTGCTAGGCGTACTCACCTAGTTGTGGTTGCAGGGGTCGATTCACAGCTCCTGGCCCCGCCTCTTCACTAGTCGCTATTAGGTCACTCTTCTTGCTCCATGAGCTTTATCATACCTCTTCATAAGGCTATGTATGGATCCTGCCTCCACTACATCACTTCCCAGACAATTCCACTTCCTGACAACTCTGTGACTGAAGAAATATTTCATAACATCCCTGTGATTCATCCGAGTCTTCAACTTCTAATTGTGACCCCTTGTTGCTGTGTCCCATCTCTGGAATATTCTGTCTCTGTCCACCTTGTCAATTCCTCTCAGTATTTTATATGTCGTTATCATATCCCCCCTATCTATCCTGTCCTCCAGGGAGGATGAGGAGTCGAGGGAGGGTGATAAGTCGAGGTTCGTTAACACTTATTTTCTTCTCAGTGTGCTCATAGCTACCCTGCTTTTCATAAGAGGTATCCAGCACTCTCTGCCAAGCCCCTTGTGTTCTTAAGTAGTAATTTCGGAGTGCAGGTTTGGGACCAATCCCTCCAGAATCTCCCTGGTGTAGATTATTATGCATCTTTCTCGCCTACGTTATAAGGGGTACAGTTCTAGGAACTTCAAGCACTCCTAGTAATTTAGGTGTTTGAGTTATACAAGCTGTGACGGTTCTCTGTACATTTTCAATCTCAGCAATTTCTACTACTTTGAAGGGGCCGTTAGTACACACCAGTATTCCGGCCTAGAGAGAACGAGTGACCTAAAAAGTGTCATTAATGGTTTGGCATTTCTTGTTTTGGAGTTTCTAGTTATCCAGCCTATTATTTTTCTTGCAGATACTATATAACATTGTTGTGCTCCTTGAACGCGAGGTCTTCTGACATTATCACTCCCAGATTTCTCACATCTGACCTACGTTCTGTTGAGCGCTTTGAGCTTGTCTTTGTACTCCAATCTTGTTTTTATTTCCTCCAGTCTTCAGTGACGTAGTAACTGAAATGTATCCTCACTAAATATCATATTGTTGTCAGTAGCTCACTGGAAGACTTGGTTTATATCACTTGGAGGTTTGCTGTCTCTTTTATATATTCCACGCTTATACAGATTTTACATTTCATCTGTAAATTATGATACACTGCTATGATTTATGTCCTTATCTGTCAGAACTAAGAATGAGGAAAACAAGTGACTCTTGGGAGAGATATTTTCAGTGTAGCATACTCTGATTTCACTCTGTTTACTATTACTTTTTTTTTTGCTCTGTTAGTAAGTTTAAATATCTATCTGCTCACCTTCCCAGTTTTTCCTTTTGCACGCATTTTGTGTGCAATTACCCCATAGTCACACACGTCAAATGCTTTTGCAAAGTTAATTTATACTACAGATGCAATTTTCTTGTCTTCAGGTGCATCCAAGACCATGTCGTAATGGTCCAATAATTGGGAAAGGCAGGAGCGACCTGTTCTAAATCCATGTTGACCTGGATTTGTGCAGCTCCTGAGATTCCAGGTGACTGGTAATCGTACTTCATGAGACCCTTTAACAGATCTTGATAATGTGGGATGAGAGGGCTATTGGTCAGTAGTTACCTGCTACCTTTGTGAAATGGGGCAATATCAATCACCATTAATGGCAGTGGGATGACTCCATTGTCTAGGCTTCTTCTCCATAGATTATTTAAGGCACGTGATAGAGGTTCCTTTCAGTCCTTGAGTATCGAGTTGCACGAGTCTGGTCGTGGAGTGCAAGGGCATGCAATCAATGGCCTCTTTAAAGTCAAGTGGGGTTAGAGTTATATCAGAGATTACGGAGATGTCTGCAGTATTTTGTCTCATTCATGAGGAACTCATTTGGATAGTCAGTCTTAAGGCCGATTAGTGGTTCATTGAATACTGTGGTTCTGGGGGTTAAGTATTTTACTCATTACTTCGTAGTCGTCAGTGTATGTCCCATTTCCTGGCTGTGTATGTATCCCTGTCAGTGTAACTTTCCCTGTAAGTGTATATACCCCTGTCAGTGTTTATATGTACCCCTGCCAGTGTATGTATACACCCCTGTCAGTGTATGTCCCCCTGTCTGTAGGAAGGATACTTTGATAATATCCATATGAAATTCCCATTTTTCTCCTGTCTTTAAAAAATCGATCATATTCCTAATAATCCCGACCTAATAATCCCTACACGGAGTACCTTGATAATAGTGCTGGGCTCTTGATCCAAGTAACTAACTCTCCACCCCTTCCACGAATAAAAAAAAATGATTGTCTCCAATTCCCCCCCCCCACCAGGCTTTGTTCTGACCCTTTGCGTTTAGCGCTTCAAGTAATAACAGTATTAAAGTAATATTCACTGATACCAGATATAGTAAACACTGGTACTACCAGATATAGTAAACACTGGTACTACCAGATATAGTAAACACTGGTACTACTGTAGACGCTATTTGACGCTCATTTTTTCAACATTCTAGAAATTTATTTATCAGGACCAACTGATGTATGTTTATTAAATGTTTCAAAATATTTGTGCCACTTTACACTGAAAATGTAACGGGAAAATGTGAAGGCGTGTTATGGGAGAGAGAAAGTGTCATATTGCATGAGTGTTAAAGTGAATGTTAAGTGAGTGTGCGAGTGTTTAAGTGTGTGTGTGTGTGTAGTGTGTGTGTGTGTGTGTGTGTGTGTGTGTGTGTGTGTGTGTGTGTTAGAGTGCGAGCGAGAGTGAAAAAAAAAATCATAAACATCTGGCAATGATTTTCTGCGTTATATCGGTTCCTGTGTCTAATCATACATCTAAATTAAATTTTGCTGTTATTTACACGACTAATTCTGGTACCATTTCCTCATTTCCTGTGTAAAGTGGAAGCACTCTACGAGGGCAGGACGTGGGCTTGACCCTGCCTGGCCGTGCATGACGTTTACACAGCACGACGCCAAACTTGGCTGACCTTCCCCAGGGAGAGAACCAGCCACCCGTGAGGGAACACTAACGAGGTCTTGTTGTAAATATGTGAGCACAGTGTGCAGGTAACCTGCTCATTACTCACACGGGGATTTGGGAAATATATCAATAGGCATATTTAACCTGTAATCTTAATGTTGTTAGGCTTATTCAGTCGCCTATTGTGTAGACGAAAAGTTTTTAAATAAAGATACCTAACTATTGTATGTGTGTCTTACCTAACAACCTGTCGGTATTATATACCATTTTAATATTCCAGATAATATGGGTTTGCATTTCAGGTCGTATGTAACGATAATGTAATTATCATTGGTGGTTTAAATGTCAGTACGTGGATACACACACACAGGAGCTATGACTCGACCCCTGCAACCACAACTAGGTGAGTACACACACACACTCACATGCAGAACAACCCTTTACTTGGGCAGAGTTTTTTCAACGTTTCGCTCTACTTAGAGCGAAACGTTGTTCAAATAAAGGCCTGTTCTACATACTAGTATTGTCTTTTTCATATATTGACATTACGCCCTGCAACCAGCTGGTCTTAATCCCGTGTGCACAAAAGACACATTAAATATATTTTTATTTATCATGTACATCTTTATAAGGCAACAGGAATGCAGTAATCACCTGTGAATGATACTAATAATTACAGATTGATAATCAACACTGTCAATCACGTAACAATTTTCAAAAAATAGTGATAATGGCTCTACTTTATATGTGTGAAACCAATGATATGGCTGACTGTAGCGTTACATATATCAACTCTCGCCACTATACTAAATTGTTGTGGATTTCAAAATAGCCAGCGAAGTGTAAAACTGACAAGAAAAAAAAAGGTATTAAATAAAAAAAAATATATTATAAAATAAAAGCACGAAAGGATCATTGTTTACATGTGGGAGTCGCATCATGGTTCAATTCCTGCAGATGCCTATTTTTAATAGGTTAGGTTAGGTAACATTTGTCAGGAAACAGGACAAGGGTTTCCTGACGCTGGTCTTAGTCATATGGTGACCCACCACTGGAGCTTTACGTCATCTGACCGAGGCCTTCCGCTGGTTTACCGGTCCACCCCTTTAAAAATTATCATCATTATAACCATTTTATTATATAGCTAGTTGTAGCTTCAGCAGTGGAGATATGCTAGTGGTGTCCCGTCTATATAACACGTTGAACATAAAAAATCAAAAATTCCCTTGTTTGAAGCACTAACTACCTGCTCGTTCAATCTGTCCCATTTTCTAAAACTATTTGTAATTAACGTGTTCCCGGTATCCCTTCGGTTTTACCTTTGTCTTAATTTGCATGTGTGATATATTGCTGTCTCTCTTGGGGGTAGGGGGTTATTAAAAAAATCTTCATTATCTGTTCTTTCAAATACTTTCTTGTTTTTGTATCTTTTCCGTCTATCATCACCGTTGTCACTCCAGTATTTACCGTCTATCATCACCGTGGCCACCTCCAGCATTTACTATCATCACCGTGGCCACCTCCAGCATTTTCTATCATCACCGTGGCCACCTCCAGTATTTACTATCATCAACTTGGCCACCTCCAGTGTTTACTGTCATCAACGTGGCCACCTCCAGGGTTTGCTGTCATCACCATGGCCACCTCCAGTGTTTACTATCATCACCGTGGCCACCTCCAGTATTTATTGTCATCAACGTGGCCACCTACAGTATTTACCGTCTATCATTAATTTTAGCTCTGATGTCCACTGTGTACCTCATCTTTGAACCTTATATATGTGATCCACATATTATTTTAGGTGAAGGCGCCACACAGCTGCTGCATATTGCAATTCTGGCCTAATATATGTTGTAAACAGCTTTATCAACATTTTTCCATCGACATGTTTGCAAGGCAGTTTATAGCTAGCCAGGGTAGCATACGAGCTTCACACAATTTATATTCTCTCTCAGTCACATTTTTTTTAATTAGCAACTATGGTATTTTTTTATGTGATCTGATCTCGCTTTCTCCCATTTCCATTACATGGATTTTATTAACTTTTATTTTCAACGTGCGTCTGTCACTCCATTTGTTCAATATTTAAGTCATTTTTGTGAAGATTTATAGTCATTTTTATTTTTCATTTGGCACAAGATTTTTTTTATTCATCCGCAAACAAATTTATATAATTTTCAGTGCCTTCTGGTAAGTTAGTAATAAAAGTTAGATAATATTGGGGCAAATACGGCACCTCACTGGAAAAAAATTGCATAAGGAAAAACATTAGGGAGTCATTTTTCTTATCAATGTTTGCATTTTCCTCCCAACAAGTCTCTTATTCATTCTTTTATATTTATATATATATATATATATATATATATATATATATATATATATATATATATATACACTATCAAATTTCTTCATGAACAGTTTATGTGACAATCAAAATAACTTAATAGATTTGACATACTGGAATTTGCAGACCAAGACCCGAATTGTTTACCAATAAGTAGGTCATTCCTCCTTACTGTCTATTTATTTACAGTACTATATTGATTTTATGTGTGGGTCACACCTTTCCTCATTTTTCATTCTCTTGTTTATCATGCCAATATTTTCCTTTCTCTTTGTTTTACGAAAATTTTCCTTCACTGTGCCAAACTTTTTTTTTACCAACACTGCCTTTACCTTTTACGAGTCTGTTGTCTGTCTTGCTTCATTACCATTCACTCATAAATCTCTGTCTGTCTGTCTGTCTGTCTCTCTCTCTCTCTCTCTCTCTCTCTCTCTCTCTCTCTCTCTCTCTCTCTCTCTCTCTCTCTCTCTCTCTCTCTCAACCAGCTTGCTTCCTTGCCTCCCATATCAGCTGGCTTCCTTGCCTCCCATATCAGCTGGCTTCCTTGCCTCCCATATCAGCTGGCTTCCTTGCCTCCCATATCAGCTGGCTTCCTTGCCTCCCATATCAGCTGGCTTCCTTGCCTCCCATATCAGCTGGCTTCCTTGCCTCCCATATCAGCTGGCTTCCTTGCCTCCCATATCAGCTGGCTTCCTTGCCTCCCATATCAGCTGGCTTCCTTGCCTCCCATATCAGCTGGCTTCCTTGCCTCCCATATCAGCTGCCTTCCTTGCCTCCCATATCAGCTGGCTTCCTTGCCTCCCATATCAGCTGGCTTCCTTGCCTCCCATATCAGCTGGCTTCCTTGCCTCCCATATCAGCTGGCTTCCTTGCCTCCCATATCAGCTGCCTTCCTTGCCTCCCATATCAGCTGGCTTCCTTGCCTACCATATCAGCTGGCTTCCTTGCCTCCCATATCAGCTGGCTTCCTTGCCTCCCATATCAGCTGGCTTCCTTGCCTCCCATATCAGCTGGCTTCCTTGCCTCATATCAGCTGGCTTGCCTCCCATATCAGCTGGCTTCCTTGCCTCCCATATCAGCTGGCTTCCTTGCCTCCCATATCAGCTGGCTTCCTTGCCTCCCATATCAGCTGGTTTCCTTGCCTCCCATATCAGCTGGCTTCCTTGCCTCCCATATCAGCTGGCTTCCTTGCCTCCCATATCAGCTGGCTTCCTTGCCTCCCATATCAGCTGGCTTCCTTGCCTCCCATATCAGCTGGCTTCCTTGCCTCCCATATCAGCTGGCTTCCTTGCCTCCCATATCAGCTGGCTTCCTTGCCTCCCATATCAGCTGGCTTCCTTGCCTCCCATATCAGCTGGCTTCCTTGCCTCCCATATCAGCTGGCTTCCTTGCCTCCCATATCTGCCTCACTGTTTTCTTTCCAACCATTATTTTCCTCTCCTTTCTTTCCTCTTCAAATATTCTCTCAGCATCTCCTTCCCAGTTTTATAACCCCCTCATCTCTCTTCCTTCATTTTTGCCCTTTATCCCTCGTTCTTTTTCTATTTTTCAATAGTCTATTTTTCTTATCTCTTCTCATTATCTTCTTAATCGTTTCCTTGCCTTTGATCTTTTCTCCTCGCTCTCTTTGGTTGGTAGCGAACTCAGCTCACACACTGAGTGTCCATAGTTCGATCCCCGGTACGGGTGGAAACATTGGTCGTGTTTCCTGACACCTGCTGTCTCTGTTCACCCAGCAGCAGGTAGGTAACCTGGGTGTTAGCCGATTGGTGTGGGTTGCATCCCGGGGGATAAGATTAACCTAAGTTGCCAGAAATACTCTGCATAATCATGGGATTCTGTATATGTCATTGATGTTAGCTATGGTCTGAATAAGTTGTAGAAATAAAGATTATTATTATTATTATCTTCACTCCCTGCCTCCTAGTTCTTTCACTGCAGTTCCTAAGTTCACTATGCTCCCTCCTCCTCCGCAGTCATTGCCATCTGCATATCCCCCAATTCCAAGAATCCTTCATTCTCTTATATCCTTCTCTTTCCCAGCTGCTGCCACCTGGTCAACCCTTCAGTTTTTGTCCCCTCCCTTACTCCTCCTTCCTTCTCTAATACATTCAGCAGACTCATTTTTCCCCTCTTCTACTCCTCCTTTCCTCTCATACCCACTACTGGCTGTTATTTCCCCTCCTTTCTTCTCTTCCTGTTCCTCGGATCTCCAACATGATCGCTGATATTGCCTTATTTTTATCACAGTAGATCGTTTCATGAAGAACGGTTAATGAACCCTTGATACCAATGTATCAGCTACGTTGACGGGGCCGCGGGGGGCGCTGGCCCCCAGAACACCCTCAAGGTGTAAGTCTCAGTGACCCAACTCTGGTGGCATTGGTCTTTCCAGAATTACACTAAGTACAATAAACCTGACTATACTGGGAAGTTAAATACACTAACACATACCAATCTTCCGGGATCTAATAAACACAGTTTCACAAACACTAAATCATTTCCACACTTACCTATCCTATTCGGTTTCAGGCAGAAACGGATACCGTCAAAATTAGCCGATACCCACCAATACTAGTATCTGTATTTCTGCACACCTGTAATGACACGTACTAAATCCGTGGGAAGGGAGGGGGGGGTCATACAGTACCTGGGGAACTAGGAAGCGATAAGGTTCGATCCATGAAATGGGAGGACATTTTTTTTACACACCCACAGTTGTAACCGGCTTCAAGGAGCCTAATTTGAGAGGCTCTCAAATCGAAGACTCGATAAAGCTCACTCCTTGACACGATTGCAAACAAACCATACCACGGGTGGGGATAGAACCCGCGGTCAGAGAGTCATAAAACACTCGTGTCGTTATACCCAAGCTGGATCTCCTCCCATATCATGGTGTTATTATACTCAAGTAACAATGCAAAGTTACGAGTCATGGAACTCCAGTTAAGTTCTTGAAGACACTATTTTACATTACCGTTTGCGAAACAAGTTAACACCATACTCTACTGTGTGAGTTAAACTGTGTGGGTCATTTAGAGGCTAGATCCTCCTTTCAGTAATAAGCTAATAGCTCACGCGACCTTAACAAATTCCAAGGATCACAGACTGTAGCATTTATACCTCTTAGATACACTAGACAGACTTCGTCTGCTGCTAAGACCACAAAGGACTATACAAATATCCCTCCAGCTTTGATTTTTTTTAGGAAAATGGGTTATAACCGCAGTGTGCTGTCCTTCCAATGTTAGAGACGAGGATTAAGTTTTTTATTACTTACCTGAACCGGATACAGTGTGCTAGTACGCTATGATAGTTACATAGTGGGGAAAGAAAGCCACGTATGTTTCTCCAGTAATATTCAATCACACAGAATGGTGATGTTTGTGAGCCTGTGTTGACAGACTTCAGAAGGGCAATAAGGATATCGTCAAACATTCCATAAAAACTCAGCAGTTTCCACGGGTATCCTTCCAGCAGAGGAGTATTTTATTTTATCTCACACAGGAGAAATGGAATTAATTAAGCTATCTTTATCATTATAGAGTAAGACAGCAATGGCATAAGTAAACTAAAGACCACTGATATACATGATACATGAATGATACATGAATGCATACATGCGTCATCCTTGCATCACCCAGTGTGACCGTCACACATCACCCTGTGTAACCATCACGTGTCACCCAGTGTGACCATCATGAAATAATGAGTGGGACAGTGGAGGAACGAGGGATATGACAAGGAAGAGACGGTGGGGTGTGACGAGGGGAAAGGACGATGGGAGAAGGGAAGGGATGGCGGCTCCGCCTTTCTCTAACAAACCAATTAGGCAAGAGATCATTACTTGTTCATGTTGTGTTATGGTTCCTGGTTTTGCTGCCCAACATATGGCGTAGTAAGGGAGTGATGCGGTGGCTTTAATGTAAGAAGGTGGGGAGTGGAGAGGTGGGGAGTAGCGTGGTGTGTAGTGATATTACTGGTGTACTTATCACTGTACTTGCAGTCCTTGATTCTATGCACTAGGATGAATCAACCAGTGGCTTCTGTATATCTCCGGATAACAAACTTCAAAGTCTCATGAGATGTGTCTCATTAAATTTATTAAATTTAGTGACCCCACAAAGTTTACGTTTTAATTACAGGTTTCGCCCAAAACCCACACTTAGAAGAACCCTCAGACGACGTTTCTGTTAGTGGGATGGAATGTGAAGGTCCTGCCTAGAATGGGCCAACAGGCCTGCTGCAGTGTTCCTCCTTTCTTATGTTCTTATGTTCTTATGTACATCGTGGATCACTGTCAAGTTGTGACTCGACAGTGGTCCAAGAGAGACCGAAACGTCGAAGTGTGGATTTGCATGAATAGTTTCAGCTCAGTACTGAGACTTGTTTACGCTTTCAGAAAGGTTGTTAAACCTTCTAAAAACAATCATTAACATGTGAGACCCAACCAATGACAATACTATGCATTTCGGAGAAACAAGAACGAATCCGAACACACGTGAATGAGAGGACACGGACAGAGCACAGACACCCTAGATATGAAATAATGCCACTACTCTGGGATACAATCAAGATAGTGTCAGAGTTAACATAAAAAGTGGAAAGGGAAAACAGTTGAGGATGAGCCTAGCTAAAGACAGTATCTGAAATATTATTATTGTTAATCGCTAAAAGTATATGGGTCATACAGCGGCTAAGGCACCGGCTACAAGTCATTTCGTTCGTTCGTTCGTTCGTTCGTTCTCTCTCTCTCTCTCTCTCTCTCTCTCTCTCTCTCTCTCTCTCTCTCTCTCTCGTTGGCACCAAGAAAATGGATGCTGCATCTCAAAGCGACTAAGTTAGGAGGAGCCTTGTTACTGAATTTTATCGTCATTCGACACGACTGGCTTGGTGTTAAGGGGTGTTACAAGTGACGTTTATAATGTCAGTAACTGCTAGGGGGGTTAGAATGCCAGTGGTTACTAGTTACAATGCCTACTAGGGTGTTAGAATGTCAGAGGTTGCTAGTTACAATGCCTGCTAGGGGTTACAATGCCAGTGGTTACAATGCCACATCCACTATAGGGTGTTTACTTAAAGGAACCGGAACACACTAATGACAGTAAGGCATTGAATAAAATACTCTGAGGTCACCATACGACCGTCTTCAGCTGATCACTCATCACTCTAGAGATCGAACACCCAAGCGAGTTCTCCATAAGACTCGAAACACGGGTGACATCACCATTTCTGAATCAGTTCTGCTCCCAGTTGACTTTGAAGACATCGATAGTATGCCCATGTATTCTCCCTAGGCCCAGACTCTTGGAACTTTATATTCATAAAAATATGTAAGATATCACTAACTCGGGGCCTTCGGTATTCTATAGAGATGGAGCCTGGACACAGGTGTTCCCACAATTATTAAAAAAAACACTGATATTGTGCCATTTACCAAAGGTGACAGAGCAGTCGCGATAATTAGACCATAAGCTCTAACATCAAGACCTTTGAACGGATCCAGGCAGCATGGGTTTAGGGCAGGTCGCTCCTGTCACAACTGCTACATCATTACGGCATTTTTTGGATGCACTGGAAGATATATATGCTCAATGCTTATGCCGTGGGCAATGATTTGGCAAAAGTCTTCGACAAGTGCGACCATGCTATGATAGTTCACAAAACACGTGGAAAATAAATAACTGGAAATGTGGGCAGATGGATACTTAACTTCTTAAAAAGAACCCAGAGAGTATTATTAAACAGAGACAAGTTGAAGTCTGCTTGTGAAAATTCCTTGTATAAAGAGTTCTTTACCTGCATGAAGAGAACCTTCCTCACACCTGAAGCAATGTATTGAAACTGGATATCACGAGTGTTGATTACCTGCATAGCATCATATAATGTACTTGAGGAGGTAAACGTCAAGAAAAAGTCGGAACTAAGACTCATGTTAGAAATGTTGTACATAGGAGCCGATTTGACAAGAGTATAATGCTGAACAAGAATTCTTTTTAATGCCAGCAAAGATTTACTTCCACCTACAGACAAGTTATATTAAAGTAATAAAATCACAGAACCGAAGCTGCAACAGTTCTTAATTACTCATAAATTGGTAATGAAATTTGGAAGGATTTCGATTCATCCTGAATCCTTCAATTGCATCATGAACGATTTTTTTTTTGCAATGTCACTAAACAAGGAACTAATGAAAACTGTCCCGCTCACCACCAACTCCTGAGACCCCGAGTTAGTCCACGTTGATTAATGTATTTATCCAAAGCACTAACCCGTTTGTGTCGTTCAAGAAGGTAAAGGAGTTACAGGAAGTATAATAGCCAGACTCTCCCAGTAATCTACGCAGAACAGAGAGTTCCACCGTGTCTCCCTTTCGACCAAGTGACCCCACACCATCTTTACTTTATAGACTCTCCTCTCCTAATTTGTTAATTATAAAATTAAACGTTAAAAATAATGTTAGTCAAGTGCGAGTGAAATATTTAATACAGATATGGGAAAACGTATATTTTTCCAAATAAAAGTATTAATAAATAAGTTTCCGCGCTACCCCCATGCGTCACATGAAATACACAACGTTTTATTAACAGAGAATATAGCAATAAGCTTTTATTAACAGTGAATATATCAATATTTTTTATTAGTTTTACTAAGAGCAAATAAGCCGAGCCAGACTCAAAGGCGACTCGATACACCAACTGCCGTGTTATTGACTCGATACAATGAAAAAACTAATTTGTTCCTTTGTGAACATAGAACACCAGTGTCTCGCGTCAACATCGTATGGCATTCATCAACGTGGTGTTGCCTTCCATCTCGCTACCTAAACATCGTGTTGTCTCTAGTGTTTATCCACACACACACACAAACACCTGCAGTTGATTCCGGGGATCATCGCCCCCTGTGGACCGGTCTCAGACCAGGCCTTCCGGTTGACGGCATGATCAATCGCGTTAATTCTCGCTACACACAGTCCGACGTATTTACACATATTCAGCTGATCAGGATTTTTTTGTTTTAAGAACTTACCAGGTGTCATTTCGACGTTATTTACAATGTGTAGTCAATTGTTCCAAGAAACACCTAACTCACTTCACAACACACCCATTGGAAATGAAAACTAAACATTTCAGTTAATTCTGAACTATTATCAAATCGCGTATCTACAATTTCTGAATTACATGCGAATTGTTCCACGGTATTTGAGAATCTTTTTAGCACCTAAATTACTGGAAGTGAATGAAAACATAATTTATACGTGGAAGATACCAGAGGGACTGGACTCAAACTTGTACTTTTAAATCACTACAAATAAATACCTCCAGTGGAAAGCTGGGAAGCAGTCACTTACATACTAGGCAGAAGGCCTTTAAAATAAATGGTGAGGATCTAGAAAGATTATGTTAATGAACATAATTAAAGCCAGGTCCGGTTATATTAACATAAAAACCCAACACCTAGATAATAACAAAAAAAAAAAACAGGAGTGGAACTCCATACTTACAGATGTGGTGGGAGCAGAAAGTCAAATGGTTTAAAACTCGCTAGAAGGATCGACTTGTTAACTCGCACCAGGTGGGAGTTAACAAGTGGATGCTCCACCTCTACTCAACAAGCATTCACCCATTTATACTACCACCATCATTCATTCATTTATCTACTCATTATCTATCAAACCTTTCCCTCACAGATATTTAATAACAGTCGAAACTTATGCCTCACTCACTGCTCTTCCTTCTGCACTGACTTTTTTTTTTTTTTTTTTTTTTTTATATTTTATTAAACATAAACTTACATACATTATTAACATACCTTGAACCAAATATAACAAACCAAACAAATTTACATAGTAAAATATGAACTCATTCAAAACGTAACTTTTCTTTAACAAATTTAAATAACATCATAAAACATAATATATTATCCAAACATTAAACAATAGCAAACATCAAAACGAGCATCAGACACCAAAAGTGTATTTATTTATGACAGTGCTATACATTCTTATTATCAACTTGCAACTAAACAATTTAACTCCAAACCACAAAATAGATGAAATCTGCTCAATAAACCTAAAGAGTACAACACATCCACCACACCTGGTTATTACACCCAAAAAAAAAAATTGGCTTTAACCAACAACAAAATGTGACAACATACCCACACCCAACCCGAGCCAAAAAAACATTATAAGCTCTCACAAAATAAAGGATCAACTGATCACTATCAGTCATACACAACATAGAAGCCGTACATTAAACCCTAAACATAAAGGCTTCCAAACAACATACAACAAACCATTCACTCTAATTGCTACAAAATATTTACCCATCCATAAAAACTTCCACTTCCCACACATTCCATCCTTTCACACTTGACAATACAACAAACCAAACATCTCATAACACTTCACCACACAGGGTAAAGTTAGCAAAACCAAACCGAGACCTATACTACCTCAAACACCGTACCAAGATCTCAACACATAAGGCTTAAAACAGAACCTTATAAAAACATACCGTGATTCTTGCATAACACCAAACACACATTCATGTCCACAGGAACACAGCCAAACCAGAAGGAAACCAAAACCCTCCCACCCCTAAGAACTACAGCTATACCCCCCCTCCCTACACCTACCACACATCACCAAACACCCCACCCACACTAATATAACCTCAATAACCCCTCCACTGTCAAAACTCTATACTCTGACGGAAAAAAACTCTCCCACCTCCCCCCATAAATCTCCCTATTCCTACATTTCGTTCTAAAAATTAGGGCAGCCAAAGCTTTAACCACCACCCTCACCTCCAAACCCCTCATACTCCAAAACACGAAAATATAATCCAAAACAATGTACGTCAATGCCCTGCGCACACTTTTCGAGTAATCACCCAAATCTAAACTTAAAGCACGCAACACGGACACACCCCTCCCACTAATCAAATTCAACACCCCCCCTACCCAATCCCTCACCTTTCCCATGTCCCTACAAAAATACACCACATGAAATGCCGTCTCCCACTCCCCACATTTATCACACTCCCCATTATTTGTCATACCCATCATAAAAAGCTGACTCTTTGCTACCAAAATCCCATGCAAAAACTTAAAACCCACCTCCCGAACACTTGGACGAACCTTAACCTTCCTAAACCACCACCAAATACTCTTCCAGTCATACAAAGGAAAGATTCCTCTCCCCTCACTACCCCTTACCCTACACCCACCCTATCCAACCTACTCGCTCGCACCTTTACCGAATCCCGAACCACCATAAGGAACCGAAGGACCCCCTCACATCCCACCAACTCTCTACCTCCCCACCACTTCCTCGCCTCCCTCATCACCCCACCTATGCGCCTACCCCCCTGTCCCCCAGTAAAACGAAATTCCTGTTTCAAAAAAACACTGCGCAGCCTCAGTCTTAGAGGAACCAAACCCAAACCCCACATTGAACTCTAGTTTCCACCACCTCCTTATTTAACCAATGCCTACCCTTCCCCACACAAAATTATAAACTCCTTTTCCAACCTACGAACATCCCCTCCAACAAAGGTAAAACTGCCGCCCTAAACCATAACTTACTGTATACTAATACATTCACCACAACAACTCTTTGTAATAAAGTGACCTCCTTCACCCCCAACCCTTCATCCTATCCAAAGCTTTATCTACCACCTCCCTAGAATTCACCTCCCTTGCCCTTACTAGATTACCACAAAACACTATACCACAAACTTTCAACTCCTCTACGCAAGACCATCCTCCGTACCCCCAACGCTCCCCTATCCAACTTCCTACCTCTAACAAAACCGATTTACTCCTATCAACACTCATGCCCGTCACCTTACCAAACCTCACCACCAAATCACTGATCCATCGTAAACATTCACTAGATGTTACCAACAACGTGGTATCATCTACGTAACCTATTATTTCAGCCCTGCACCCCCACCCTCCCCCTCCCTTGCTCCCCTTTCTCAACCAACCGAAAAAAGGGTCCTGCAAAAACGCAAAAGGATCTGAGATAAAGGACATCCCTGACGAATACCTCTACCCATACTTACTGCCCAACTAATCCTGCCATTAATTTGTACCTTAAGCAATGCCTCAGCATATATAAGTCGAACCCAACCCACTATTTCCTCACCAAAACCCTGTCTCCTCATAATCTCCAACAATGCTCCCTATGCACCCTATCATAAGCCATAGCCCAATCCAAACCTAACACACCTCCTTCACCACAATCTTCTATAAAACCCTTAATCCTCCTATGTCCCATTCTCATACTCCTCCCTGGGATCCCAAATTGCCCCTCATGCAACCAACCCTTCAAACCCCTCTTAAGCCTATTTGCCAAAATCTTTGCGAAAATTTTATAATCTGTGCACATCAAAGCAATTACTCTATAATCCTTAAGTCCCTTAGGTCCCTCACGTTTAGGGACCAACACCACCACCCCGGTTCTAACTGACTCTGCAAGCACCTCCCCCTCCCTCATTTCATTAAAAACCTTTACCAAAACCTCTCTCAACACATCCCAATACATTACATACACCTCACCAGGCAAACCATCAATCCCTGGTGTCTTCCCCATACGTAGTCCTTTTACCGCCACCCAAACCTCCTCCTCAGTAATTACCCCACCTAACTCCTCATCTCCTCACCACTCACTCTCTCCTCTATGCTACTTAACACTTCCTCCCCATACAAGCATCCCCTCCTCCCTCATAAATTTTTCTCATACCACAATTCCGCATACCCACTCATCGCTACAGTCGTACTTAAAACCCTACCCTTCTTATACCCCCCCAAATTGTCCTCAACTTCCAACGACCCTATTGTCATACCTTCTCTCCTCCGACGAAATTGCCTCAGAACCACCGCCGATGCCTTATCACCCCACAACACTTCATCCATGCCACTCCTGACTCTTAACGCTTGAAACCGATCATTCTGAATATCCCTTAAAGCTACCTTAATCCCTCCAAACTCTCTCCACTTCCTACCCCCTCCCCTCCAGCATCCCTCAATAACCCCTCTAAATACCGTTGATACCCAAATCTATATCGCGCATCTTCCCTACCCACCTTTTCAAAAAATCCTTAATGACAAGTTTCCCACATTCATTCCACCACTTAGCCACCCCAACAATACCCGACCCCCCACAAAACCTTCCACCACCCCTCAAAATCCACCTGCCACGCTAGCCTCTTCAACATCCCTACATTGAGCTTCCAATAACTTTGAAACACCTGCACTGCCCCCTCCCACCCTAATTGTGCCAAAACACCTTTATGGTCCGAAAACCAACATCTATGCATTCCACTTTCTCCACCGCCACTACTTTTGAAACATATATCCTATCTAAACGGGCTGCATACTGTCCCCTACTAAACGTATACTCCACCAGGTTATTCCCACCTCCCACTACGTCCACCACCCCACTGCACACAAAACCTCCCTCAAGATCCTCACAACTTGCCCCGAACCCCTCGGTTCCACATCCTTGAGTCTAATAATACAATTCCAATCTCCCCCTATGATAGCTACTTGAGGCAAACCCCTAAAGCATAAATTAACTCTTCCCTCACAAAATTATCCTTCACACGCAAAATTGGTGCCGCCGGCATATAAACCCCAATAAAACTAACATTAACCACTCCCCATCTACCATCCACCCTAACCCTCTACCCCCTCCCCTTCTTCCCATGACCCCAAAACAAAAGGACTACCCTCCCTCACCCCCACCCCCACCCCCTTTTAAGCCAGCAGACCCCCCCACAAAAACCTGAAACCCCTTCAGAAACAACTCATTACCCTTCCGAAAATTATGTTCCTGGAAAAATACTACGTCAATCTTAAACCTACATAAGGTATCCTCTACCCACCTACGCTTGACCTCATTCCTGAGGCCATTCACATTGATACTTAGACACCTGAATTTAAAGGCATTGGTTTACCAATCTGTTTCGCTTGCTTCCTGTCATTCTTATCAGTTGATCCAACCTTAGTAACACACTTTTTATCACCTGCCACTTCCTTATTTACTCTGGTACAACCATTTCCTCTAATACCAGCCACATTACCACGTACCACCTCTGACCATACCTTTTTCCCGGTCTCTGCCCAGGAGTGAGGATGTCATTTTCCGCCTCCTCCCCAGTTCTCTTTCTTGATTCCACCCTCTCCATTTCCTCCTCTACATCCTCCTGCTGTCTATGGACCTCCACATCCACCTGTACCACAGTCGCCGTAGCTCCACTACTTTCAATCTGGTCCAAAGAAGGCAGCAAAGTCTCCACCTCACCACCCACACCCCCCCCATTCTCCAAATCCATACTCTCACCTCCCAACATCTCATTCAAATCCTCCAATATAGCAGCCTCATTTACCACACAATGATCATCCTCCTGTTGTTCCTCAGTCTCCTGAGGCGGCCGCTGATCCTCCAAATTCCTCTCTTCTCGAGTCTGCATCACTTCCTGTTCTGCCTGCTCCACTTCCTCACTCCACTGCCTTCCTTCCGGTTGACTTTCCATGGCACCATCCTCCAGTACCACGCCCTTACGCTCCTCCACACACTTGCCTGCAGGTTCGCCATTCCCACGTCGTCGATCCTCCCGTCTCCGCACACACTCAGCCGCCATATGTCCAGGCTGCCCACACAATCTACATGTACGCACCTGCCCTTGATATGTCACGTATACCTGTGTACGGAAACAATCCACCATTACATAAGATGGTATGGGCTTGCGCAATGTCATTTTTACTGAATAAGTTCCCTCCAAAAGACCTGCATATAGCCCTGCGCCCATCTGCCAATATTGACTGCATGAATGACACCAAATACCTTAAAAACGTCGCGGACGTCCTCCGGTCCCATTTCAAAGGGAATATTCTGGACCTTAATCCATTTGTAGACAGCTGACACGTCCCGTAAACATACCTCTACACCAGGATTTACCATCATTCGTTGATCCTGATATGCGTCCACCACCCTTTGATATGCTTCCGTGCTTGCAAATTTCACAAACAGCCTCTTTGCACCGTTAATCGATATACCATAAAGATCTGCAAGTGTCACATGGTATGTGTCGCGAAGAACAGCAGGTAATATCACATCCGCATTCGTCGAGTAGACCGCTCCTTGTATAAACTCAACACATACTGTGTTAACTCGCCGCCGGTAGCCGTCCACCATCTTTGCTGAAAATATAATTTCCAACTGCTACCACCAGGGGCTGACCAACACGTCCGCACACCACCAGTGCTGGACGCGGAATGTTACTGCACTGACTTGTGGGAAAACATGGATACGTTTCTGGGATGGCAGCGATTGAAACCCATCTGGTTAATAAAGTAATCCAGCGCATCTGATTGTGATTTACTCCACAACGTCCTAATTCAACAACTGTACCTAAGTGACTCATAAGAAGAGCAGTCTAATTAAACATGATATCTGTATAATGTTGTATACTCTTTATGTTTTGTGACGAAGCTACTTACGCTACATACCAATGGGTGTGTGTAATTCGCCTGTCAGGTTATTATATTATTATCTTTAATAACTTCTAATTTGATGTTAGCATTATGAGTCACTTAGCCACAAATGAAAGCGACTCATTTAACATTGCTCTTTGTGTCTGTGGTAAGAGGGTGGGTAGGTGGGTTTGAAGGTGGGTTGGGAAATGAGTGGCTAGGTGGGTATGCGAGTGGGGAAGTGGGTTAGTAATTGTGTTGGTATAGGATAACTGTGGGTTACCCTTTGTTAGTTATAGCACTATACTGTCTCCACCATTACAAGAGCATCAATATTATTATTATTATAATCATGGGGGAGCGCTACACCCGAAGGGATTATACAGCGAAGAACATCAACAACGTACTTACTTATCTTTCTCTCGAACTGTAGAGTTCTCGTACTTTGTCATGTATGATTTGTAGAGTGGGTAGAGGCACTACAGAGACTCTGGCTCTTCCACTCTCATGCTGTTTAGTGGGTCACTGAACAATGAGTCACAAAGATCGTTCAAGGAGCGACTCTGAATGTTTCGCCCAAGTGTAGAAACATTCGGTGTTGTTTGCTATTTCTTGAAGTGCTTTTAGTCCCTCATGCTCCTCTTCCGTCTGGTAGGAAAGATTTAGTTTCTTCGTCGTAGCTTATCTCTCCTTCGTTTTGATACATTCTCATTTTCAAGCAGCTTTCTAACCCCTTTTTTTTGTACATTCTTCTCCGTTCTCTTTCACTGGCCGGTCTTCTATTTGGCTTTCTCAGCGGCACACATTTATACAGACCCTGTAAGCCTCTGTATTCAGCTTTTCAATGATCTGATCTTTATTTAAGTCACAATATCTCCGCTGTGAGTTCCTTGGTTAAAGCAATATATTGTAACATTATTCTTAAAACATCTATGTGCCCTCAATCGTTTTAAAACCTCAAACTGTGTATGGAATATCTGCGGATTTTCTTAAATAAGGATTACTACTGAGCTCGGTGACGGTGATTAAACTACCAAGATTACTGATCTTTCCTTTCTGTCTCACCAACACTTACATTTACCACGATGTCCCGTGGCTTGGTTGGCAACGCTCTCGCCTCACACACTGAATGTCCATGGTTCAATCCCCGGCATGGGTAGAAGCGTTGGGCATGTTTCTTTGCACCTGCTGTCCCTGTTTACATAGCAGTAAGTAGGTACCTGGTTGCTAGTCGACTGGTGTGGGTGGCATCCTGGGGGACAAGATTGAAGGACCACAATGGAAATAAGACTTCTTGGGTTATCCTGCCTGGCTAACCCTCCGGGTTAAAAATCCCAACAAATCTTACCTTTACACAAAAAAACCCGCACATAGAGAAAAACTTACAACGACGTTTTGTAAATGGTCCAAGTCGGACCGAAACGTCGTCGTAAGCTCCTCTCTGTTATGTGCGGGTTATTTGTGTATTGTTCCAGTCACGGTATTGTGCCTTTTTGTTCTTTAATGAAGAACGAGTGAGAAACGAGCCTAACAATAGAGAACGAGTGGGGAACGAGCCTAACAATGGAGAACGAGTGG
>WNWK01002199.1:147500-222827 GCA_009830355.1 Cherax destructor
ATATTCGTTCAGTGCCTCTCCTGTCTCCTTTGTGTATTCAGCTCTCAGTTCTGTACCTTTATTTCCTCCTCAATTATTCAGCTCTCTGTTCAGTACCTTTATTTCCTTCTCAAAATATTCAGCTCTCAGTTCAGTACCTTTATTTCCCCCTCAATTATTCAGCTCTCAGTTCAGTATCTTTATTTCCTCCTCAATTATTCAACTCTCAGTTCGGTACCTTTATTTCCTCCTCAATTATTCAGCTCTCAGTTCAGTATCTATATTTCCTCCTCAATTATTCAGCTCTCAGTTCGGTACCTTTATTTCCTCCTCAATTATTCAGCTCTCAGTTCAGTACCTATCGGTATACTCTGCTCTCTAACAACATCGTATTCACTGATAAACATTTCTACAACATTCTTTAAATTAATATTAGAATCACTTCTCTATACAGTCTTCCTTCATATGTTGTCATTTAAACAAATCCATTGCTAAGTTATATTTAAAATACTCCGTGATAACTTTTTCCAGTCGTATTTGAATTTGTATTTAATATTTCTTCATCCTAGATAAAGATTAAATCCAATAGTATTTTGTTCTCTCTAGTTACTAGTATACAAGATGGCAAGTTCTTGGGGTTAACGTTTTGTCTAGCCGTTATAGCTTGACAAAACTCCTGGAGGGCGAAACGTTGCCACAATAAAATGTCGCATTAGTTGGACTTATGTTATTTTGCCTAACATATCGCCGGTAATTATTACACTTTTGCTGTACATTTATGTAATGAATTTTATTTTCGTTAGAAAAGATTTTGTAAATTCATGCACCATACTTATTATCTATGTATAATATAATACCAATATAATAATATAATACCAATATAATAATATAATACCAATATAATACCAATATAATAATATAATACCACACTTAATATATATGTATAATATAATACCAATATAATAATATAATACCACCCTTAATATCTATGTATAATATAATACCAATATAATAATATAATACCACCCTTAATATCTATGTATAATATAATACCAATATAATAATATAATACCACCCTTAATATCTATGTATAATATAATACCAATATAATAATATAATACCACACTTAATATCTATGTATAATATAATACCAATATAATAATATAATACCACACTTAATATCTATGTATAATATAATACCAATATAATAATATAATACCACACTTAATATCTATGTATAATATAATACCAATGACTGTTTAGAAAGATGTATTATGTGTTTCTTCAACATTAAGTAAACGAAATATTGAACGTAAGATTAAAAAACATACATGATAGAGACTACACAAGCACAAGTTAGTGTTCAGCGGAACAAAGTTAAATTTTATTGGCTAGTGTTATTGTATGTGTGTCTTTGTTGTTTCCCTAGATACTAATTCCAATTTCCTAGACGCTTTTTTTTAAAATTTCTTCCTTTTAGCTGTTAATGCACATGTTGTCTAGTTCTTCCATCTAGTCAACACTAGATTCAATACTGATAGTTTATTTCCTTCTCTATTTCGGCTCGTTCTTCTTGTCAACACTAGATCGAACACAGTGTTCTTCCTTTTCTCTAGTAATTGTTACACTTGCTGGTACATCAATGATTCAGAACAAAACTTATAAAAAAAATTGCCAACAATTTTCAACCCCAGCGTAACAGAGCATCCAATCGACCCTCAATAATTGAAAACCCCAATAACATCGCCTGTATTTTTATATTTTTTTCATGGTAAACTACATATTACTACCTTTGCTATTTCGTATAATCCTTTATTGAGTGTCATACTGCTGTCGTATTATTATTATTATTATTATTATTATTATTATTATTATTATTATTATTATATGGTGGGTGCAGGTGCTCTCTTTAAGTTGACTACGAAGCTGCAAGAGTTTAATATATACGACCTTAAACCGTAGATAAATATATAAAAAAGTTTCGGTAATTAATGGCTCTGGCTAATATTACAAACTTAGGCTAAAAACTATTTATAACGTCGCCGTTACATTACGTTAAGTAACGAGTTCGGAAGAGAGAGAGAGAGAGAGAGAGAGAGAGAGAGAGAGAGAGAGAGAGAGAGAGAGAGAGAGGGAGAGAGAGAGAGAGAGAGGGGGGATGGGCCGAGGGTAGCAGTGATAGGATTGAAGTGACTGGAGGTAGGATAACAACTCTTAGTCTGTAAGGCTATAAGTACTAAACTCATTCGGATTTAGTGCTTTCTTGAGAATGTACTACTAAATAATAATAATAAAATAGAAGGAGCAGCAGGAAGAACAATAGCAACAGCAGCAAGAACAATAGCAGCAGCTGCAAGAAGAATTGCAGCAGCAGCAAGAACAATAACAGCAGCAGCAAGAACAATAGCAGCAGCTGCAAGAACAATAGCAGAAGCAGCAAGAACAATAACAGCAGCAGCAAGAACAATAGCAGCAGCAGCAAGAACAATAGCAGCAGCAGCAAGAACAATAGCAGCAGCAGCAAGAACAATAACAGCAGCAGCAAGAACAATAACAGCAGCAGCAAGAACAATAGCAGAAGCAGCAAGAACAATAACAGCAGCAGCAAGAACAATAGCAGCAGCAGCAAGAACAATAGCAGCAGCAGCAAGAACAATAGCAGCAGCAGCAAGAACAATAACAGCAGCAGCAAGAACAATAGCAGCAGCTGCAAGAACAATAGCAGCAGCAGCAAGAACAATAGCAGCAGCTGCAAGAACAATAGCAGCAGCAGCAAGAACAATAACAGCAGCAGCAAGAACAATAGCAGAAGCAGCAAGAACAATAGCAGCAGCAGCAAGAACAATAACAGCAGCAGCAAGAACAATAGCAGCAGCTGCAAGAACAATAGCAGCAGCAGCAAGAACAATAACAGCAGCAGCAAGAACAATAACAGCAGCAGCAAGAAGAATTGCAGCAGCAGCAAGAACAATAGCAGCAGCAGCAAGAACAATAACAGCAGCAGCAAGAACAATAGCAGCAGCTGCAAGAACAATAACAGCAGCAGCAAGAACAATAACAGCAGCAGCAAGAACAATAGCAGCAGCAGCAAGAACGATAAATGCAGCAGCAAGAACAATAGCAGCAGCAGCAGCAAGAACAATAGCAGCAGCAGCAAGAACAATACAACAGCAGCAAGAACAATAGCAGCAGCAGCAAGAACAATAACAGCAGCAGCAAGAACAATAACAACAGCAACGACAACAGTAACAGCAGCAGCAACAGCAAAAACAACAGCAGCAGCAACAACAGTAGAAACAGAAGCAACAGCAGCAATAACAACAGAGGAAGGAGGAGGAATAAACAAGATCCCTAGGTAAACATCTGCGAGGACCAGAAATCGTCACTATAATGAAGGATTTCCATAATGAAATCGAGGAAGAAACCTCCGGGGACTGTCTTGGTAGAAGTGCTGCTCCCTTATGTGTGATTACCCCAATTTAAGACTTGTTCAGAGCAGCTCTTACCTGGGGTGTGTCTGGGAGAGTCCAATAGTTCCTCCCTCAGCAATGTTGAATTACAGGAGGAGGGACCAACTAGCACAAGTAAGAACATTAGACGTAAAATGAGGGTAGCAAGCCTACTGGCCCATGCTAGCCAGGTCGTCATATCCAAGTCTTCTATATATACTGTTTGCAGTATATAAGCACCATCTCCACGAGTATGCTACACTTTTATCAAGATTGATGGATTGATTACATCGACTCCAGGCTGAGGGACTGATTATCTCAAACTCTCCCTCATTCACCACTGTTTTATGCACTAGAGTCGGACTAGACTGAAGAGACCACTAGCTGTCGAAGCGATTCCAGAATAAAGATACCCAGATCTTGCACAAGTGTCTCATTTATCAAAGTGTCGGTTTTCTAAACTATTTACTGAGACTCTTCTCACTCAGATGATGCACAATGCTGAATCAACTAACTTCCTCCCTCTTGCAACGGGAGCATAATAAATGTGTTGTAATTGCAACCTACACACTTCGCTCCCGATTACAGCTGGTAAATTTCGCCTATCTTCCCGACGTTTGCAACTGCACATCAATCTCAATTACTAATTTTTTGGGGGTGACTGGCAAATGGCGCTCTGCTCTTGGTCTAATGTTTTGTAATAGTGTAACTGATGCCCTTAAATGGCTTAATTGACAAGTGTGAGTCTTTTAGAGGTCGAGTGGCGGGAGCTGTCGTGGAGTCGTGTGTAGGAGTCGTGGAAGCTGAGAGTCGCGGAGGCTGAGAGTCGTGGAGGATGAGAGTCGTGGAGGCTGAGAGTCGTGGAGGCTGAGAGTCGTGGAGGATGAGTCTCGAGGGTGAGGGACACGTGAGGCAGCAGTCGCGGAGAGTTAGGGACGCGTGAAGCAGCAGTCGCGGAGGGTTAGGGACGCGTGAAGCAGCAGTCGCGGAGGGTTAGGGACGCGTGAGGCAGCAGTCGCGGAGGGTTAGGGACGCGTGAAGCAGCAGTCGCGGAGGGTTAGGGACGCGTGAAGCAGCAGTCGCGGAGGGTTAGGGACGCGTGAGGCAGCAGTCGCGGAGGGTTAGGGACGCGTGAAGCAGCAGTCGCGGAGGGTTAGGGACGCGTGAAGCAGCAGTCGCGGAGGGTTAGGGACGCGTGAAGCAGCAGTCGCGGAGGGTTAGGGACGCGTGAAGCAGCAGTCGCGGAGGGTTAGGGACGCGTGAAGCAGCAGTCGCGGAGGGTTAGGGACGCGCGTGAAACATACAAACACGCCACTAAAGATCTCAAAAACAGAAATGACGCACAAGTCCTCAAGTGACTTATGAAAAGTGAACATGGAACCGATTAACAAAAGAATGCAGGGGAATGAGCTAAGTGGTAGGGGAGAGAAAAGAAAGGAAGGGGATCGTAACACAACGAAGAGAATAAGGGAGAGAATGTACGAGGGGAGAAAGGGAGAGGGTATAAAGAAAATGAAGGAGGCGAGAGAGAGGTAGGGAGAGAATGGAGGAGGGTAGGAAGAGAATTGAGAAGAGTAGGGAGAGAATTGGAGGAGCGTATGGAGTGCTAAGAGTTAGAATAACAAGGGGGAAAGCCTTTTCAAGACCCACACTGTTGAATGGGTCAGAAATGGGCTTACTGCATGTGCCTTTACAGATGTAGTGACAGTGCTTGTGCCTTCATCTGTTTGCTGTGAGGCTGCGTGTAATTGGGGGAGAAGGGAAAAATAGAAATTCCTATTTTTATGCCTCTGTTAGCAATGAATCACGCTTTGAAGCCGTGTAATTGGCTGACTATTTTAAATTCTTGCATTTGGCTGACCATTCATTGCAAGTTTTTGCATCTGACTGACCATTTACTACAAGTTCTTCCATTTAGGTGACCATTTAAGTTCTTGCATTATGCTAAAAGTTTGAAGCCAATAACACGAAACATTCTCCAGTTATCGCGTGTAATTCAACAATTCTTAAGTTTATTAAATGGAAAATGTTCAAATTTGCCCCTACACAGCCTAAACCCAAAAGTCTTCACAAGATATATCAACCGTTAAGGACTCGAGCACTTCAGAAGAGGCATACTCAAATTATTTCAAATAAAAACAAAACACTATTTTAAAAATAACATTTAAAAATTGGTCCCCATATACAATAATGCGAAGTGTTGAAAATTTTGAAGTTGATCGGAAGCTTTCTGAAATTATCGCATAGAAACCAAAATCAGGAACGGGTTTACGCAAGAGATACGCTTGTGACGACGTTTCGGTCCGATTCGGACCATTTACAAGTTACCTGTGAATGGTCCAAGACGGACCGAAACGTCGTCATAAGCTCCTATGTGAGGGTTATTTGTGTATTGCTCCAGTCACGGTATTGTGCCTTTTATTGTTCCAGTCACGGTATTGTGCCTTTTATTGTTTCAGTCACGGTATTGTGCCTTTTATTGTTCCAGTCACGGTATTGTGCCTTTTATTGTTCCAGTCACGGTATTGTGCCTTTTATTGTTCCAGTCACGGTATTGTGCCTTTTATTGTTCCAGTCACGGTATTGTGCCTTTTATTGTTCCAGTCACGGTATTGTGCCTTTTATTGTTCCAGTCACGGTATTGGTCCCTTTATTGTTCCAGTCACGGTATTGTGCCTTTTATTGTTCCAGTCACGGTATTGTGCCTTTTATGTTCCAGTCACGGTATTGTGCCTTTTATTGTTCCAGTCACGGTATTGTGCCTTTTATTGTTCCAGTCACGGTGTTGGGCCTTTTATTGTTCCAGTCACGGTATTGTGCCTTTTATTGTTCCAGTCACGGTATTGTGCCTTTTATTGTTCCAGTCACGGTATTGTGCCTTTTATTGTTCCAGTCACGGCATTGTGCCTTTTATTGTTCCAGTCACGGCATTGTGCAGTTCTTCAGGAACTGCTTTATAAAATCGAGGGGAGTGGGACCTGCACATGCCATTGTTTCCACGAACCTTACCCTAGTTACAACAGCGTTGATCAGACGAGGCCTTATAAACGTAAACCCTGTAAAAAAACAGAAACACTTCCAGGTATCCCTTCGAGGATACCTAATAAAGGAGCACAAAGACTAACTCCATTCAGCTACTGTGACGAAGTGGGAGAAGGGGAAGTTATGATTAACGATCAGTAAAAATCCTCTTCACTTGGAAATGGCTGATCACCCTCTCGCTAATCACTGCCTCCCCCACCCAGTGTTTGGACGGGATGGGGGTCGAATGGGGAGAGAGCAAATCATACTCTGCTTCCATGGGCTTTCTTTATATTACTTTATTTTACAAACTTGGAAACGCCTGCAGTGTTCAGCCCTATTATATACGAGGATTCGAACCTGCACACCCTGTATCAAAGTACGCAGCCCTATCGCCACTCAGACAGATCCCAGGTATCTCAGGTATCATCTGGGATCTGGCTGAGTGGCGAAAGTACTGTGTACTTTGATTCAGAGTGTGCAGGTTTGAATCCTGTTGTGGACTTAGAAATAATATTTGTAAGTAATTTCGCCCATTTGCGAACTGTTAAGCATGATAGTTATATTGTGGTAACAACTGCTATATTCTCTGATGTATTTCATCACACAGGATGAACTACATACATGTAATGAAATCTGTCCGCTTAAGCTGACAATATTGTCGAGTCTTTCAGCATGGGCTCAGTAGCTATGAGCTTAAAATCTTTGGTTCCGTCACAGCTGGAGTTGTTATACAAGAACTGTCATCTCTATCAACAGATTATCCTACACACACAGGTGGACTGCAATTGAGAACATCATAGAAGAAAAGACAGACGTGGCAGAATTATTACAGTCGTGGGGAAGCACTAAGCTCACAGGGGTCATACAGCCCCTGAGAGAATGGGAGGCATGCAGGTTCGATCTAACGGGAGGGTGAGTCCAATTCCTTGGATCAAGATCCCCCCTCACAGGCATCAAGAACCCTCCGATGAGGGGCGCACGTGGCAAAACGACCTTTTTACCGGGACAATGTTTCGCTCTCTGTAAACCTTTGCATAAAAGCAAAACACTGTCTTGATAAATACTCTTCATTACTACTGATGGTAATAACCCACTTGTTTCTAAGGATATAATTCTTAGTTGGGGTGTAGGAGACTAGGGACGAGAGCAGTTACTTCAGGTATACCTGGAGGGTATTCCGGGGGTCAACGCCCCCGCGGCCCGGTCCATGACCAGGTAAAAAATAAAGTATACCACGGGTGGGGTTCGACCCCGCGATTCGAACTCACGATTTCGTGGGTCATGACCAGGTAGTTTACCCTCCCCAGCTGTATAACGCATTGAGTATCACACCCGACGTGTTTAATAACAAGCTCTGTGTATATCACTGATATTATATACTGACAAGTAATATTTTCTTTACCCCTTACGTCTCTCCACTCTATATAGAATGCTCTATTTCTACCCATCATTCTGAGAATTAATCAAGTCCCTGTTGAACGAAATATCCTCTTAGTGAAATACCAGATCTGGGTTAGATCTCAATAATACGAAGTCTGTCGTCGTCCTCCTGGGGATGAATACTAGGAGACTTCAACTTCCGCATATTTTTCATTTATAATTTTTACTTTTGCGACTGCCACCTGGATATTAATAATCCCAGGTACGGTTCAAAGATGTCGACAATTCACAAATCAGCGCTATCCGATGTAAGGTAGATTACACGACATGGCAATAACGGCAACGGGAGTGTGTGTGTGTGGGAGAGAGAGAGAGAGAGAGAGAGAGAGAGAGGGGCAGAGACAGACAGAGACAGAGAGAAACACAAAAACTGCCGTCGCATCTCTCAACTCAGGGACTTAAAAATAATCCTGACAAATCTTCAAGTCTACTTTGACTGCCATTAAATACAAATTACAACCATAAAAAGGCTAATAAAAGAACGCTCCAAAAACAGTGACTTTAGCTAAAATGTAATCTAATTGCTGTTGACAATTTTAAGTGAGAGAAATTTACCAAAATTAGCTTCCGAACTGAAATAACTAAACAGACAAATAAACAATTTAACTAAATACGCAGGTAAAGGGTTGCTAAAGGTTATGAGAATTTGATGTGTTTTCCCGAGAGCGTTTACCATACAGCTTGGGGTCATATTCCTAAATGGTGATGGGATACATTATTCTTTTAGTAAAAGTCATTCCTTAACGGTGCTGGGGGATGCTTTATTCCCTTAATAAAGACCCTTAAATGGAGAAGATGAGGTGCTTCATTTTCTTGGTAAATATCACTTATCCTAACGTTGCGTGATATCCTTCACTTTATCCGCAGAATCCAAATCCTTTAATGACACTCCTCTAGCCACTCCTGTTTCTTGTAGATCTATCACGCATTCCTCGTCTAGATTATATCATTATCACTTCCCAAAACTACTGTATTTAAGAAGAATCAAAGTCACGGTACCGTGGCTGCAACAATCAACAAATAATCCGAACTTGGAGAAGGATCCTTTGATTGTCATATGACCTGATAATGGTATAGGACAGACCGAAACATCTCAGAACTCCCTCGTAAGTGCGACTGAACTGTGAACTGTAGTTGGTCGATTCAATAATACTTTAAAACCAAAGAAAAACTCACTATCATTAAAGCCATACCGACACATTTTTGTCAATATTATGTATACATTTGTATCCAAATATTACAAATGCAGGATCACGGTCCATTTATACACAAGTTGTATTTCACAGGAGCGATTTAAGCCGGTCGTTAAGGAGAAAACTATGGAGGGTCTTAATGCACTCTTTCTTAGGGGTAAGGAGGCATTAAGAGCCAAGTTGAGATTGAGTAGGATGGCCCAACCATCGGCGCTCAACCAGAGAGAGCTACGGCACCAGTCACCGCCTACCACAGCTGATATGCTGAGGATCCCCAGACCTTCCCTCTGCCTGCCTGCCTGCCTGCCTGCCTGCCTGCCTGCCTGCCTGCCTGCCTGCCTGCCTGCCTGCCTGCCTGCCTCCTCCTCATCTGTCTTCCTTCCTCTATAATGCACAGTAAAAATAACAAATGAAATGTACGAAAATACCACATTAACGCATTTTTTTGCATAAGTTAATTCATAAAATGGATGGATGCTGGACAGGTTGATTTGCTTTAATTCAGGCTAAGTTAGATTAGCTATAAATGATAGGTTAAGTTAGTTATGGATGCTGGTTAGATTAGATTAAGTTAAGTATTGCACATATGTCTCAGTCACCAGCTTGTGGGAATTATATCTCTGATCGAATAATATCCATTGAGATAACAGCGTAATAATCTTCTCCACAGTGGTCACACTAAATATACATAGTAAGTGGCGAGATAGGTACTAAGAAAACTAAATATGTTTTTAATCTTCTGTTCAAGTGTTATATTTAAAAGTGAGGTCCCACTGAAGACAACACTGAATTTATGAGATGGACAACCTTGGTCTACACCAGCCAGCGATATTGTATATACAATGTATTCAAACCAATCACGTATTCTGTCTAAACCAACCTTATGTATTATCTACTCAAATCGATCACGTGTGTCCATTGAAACCAGTCTTACTTATTTACTGCCCAAATTAGTTATTATTATGTATGTCTTAGAGGATCCTAATCGTAGCTGTAAGTACGAGCTGTAAGAGTCAACTTAATTCTATCATCCTATTTATTTGCTGAATCAATCAATAACACATCAACAACTAGTGAAAAGAAATACTAATCTTGGAAGAATAATAATGAAGGTGTCCCCTTCTAGACGCTATGTTAGGCTAGGCTGGTGTCTGGCAGTCTCGTCTTGCCGGAAGAATGAAACTGGTAGCCAAGTCATTGAAGGAAAAGTATGGAAATGCACGTATGAGAGAGACAAGCTTACATTTCAAGGCTACGATATCTCATATCTAGCACTTTCATGCAACACTAATGTCTGGGATCTATATAATTAAGCACCTCCCGTGTAACATCCAATATAGTGCTTCCTGCGTTCACAAACAGCCTAGATACAACTCAACATTCTCCATAATTGTGCCGTGTGTTTAACTTAGTTAAACACACGGCACAATCTTGCTTTTAAAGTTGTACATATTTTCTGCAAGAGTGTTTACTTCATATGTCTGATTATTCTTGGCACCATAATTTGTTTCTCATACAAGACGTACTAAATACGTCGACATTATTTATAATTTCTTATGTGCAACAAATAGTTATGACGTTTTCCATTTCAACAAGCCCTAGCTGCAATATGCAATTTCCTAACCCGGTGCTTTCCATAAATGAAACAAGGGGTCACCTAATTTCATAACCGGTATTTTTTTTGGGAAAACAGAAATTTATATATTATTTATTTATAGATATATGACCTCCAACTCGCTATCACGATCAATTTTATATGTTATCCAAAGCTGTTGGCGTTGAAATATCAAATGTCGAGCTGTAGTTATCGTCCAGTTATCAGTAAGTAAAAATTGATAAAAAGCGCATCATGGAATACCTTCCTGACGACAACCATGAAGACAATAACACGCAGACCAACAAGCATATAATACCACACACCATTTTATGTCCAATCTTATCAGTGACTTAATAAAGTTCTTAACAAAGAGAAATGAAATACTTTGCAATCTTAAATGGTGTGGCTGATCATCCCGCCGTATATAGTTGCTCACAAGACACTAAAACCAAACTTTTGAAGAGAGTAATCTAGGGACCCACCAACACAAACACGTTCTCTGTTTACCAAGTAATATATACCGCGGTATCCATCGGCAGCGGAAATTTACACTCCCACTAATGTCCGCTTCAATTCTTCTGTTTATTCATTGACAGTCGTTCATATATATATATATATATATATATATATATATATATATATATATATATATATATATATATATATATATATATATATATATATATATATATATATATATATATATATATATATATATATATATATATATATATATATATATATAAAGTTTCTTCCTTTACATTTAGTAATATATACAGGAGAAGGGGTTACTAGGCCCCTTGCTCCCGGCATTTTAGTCGCCTCATACAACACGCATGGCTTACGGAGGAAGAATTCTGTTCCACTTCCCCATGGAGATAAGAGGAAATAAGAACAAGAACTAGTAAGAAAATGGAAGAAAACCCAGAGGTGTGTGTGTATATATATATGCTTGTACATGAATGTGTAGTGTGACCTAAGTGTAAGTAGAAGTAACAAGACATACCTGAAATCTTGCATGTTTATGAGACAGAAAAAGACACCAGCAATCCTACCATCATGTAAAACAATTACAGGCTTTCGTTTTACACTCACTTGGCAGGACGTAGTACTCCTGGTGGTTGCAATCTACCAACCTACTATAAATAATATATATATATATATATATATATATATATATATATATATATATATATATATATATATATATATATATATATATATATATATATATATATATATATATATATATATATTATATATATTATATATATGCATTATACTCAGAAAAATTATATATATATATTCTATACATGTAAATTCCCACCGTCATACTCACAAAAGCACAAATGCATCACTAGGCTACCAATTAAAACACACAAATGCAAAAGAGCCAGTGAATGCCTATACAATGGAGTGTTTGAAGCTCTTTTTTTCTGCTTCACATAATCCACTCCACCTTTTTGATTAATGCTAACAAATCTCGTCCACAGTCAGCCAACAGACAACCCTCAGTCAACAGCATAAATACACACCACTCAGTCCTTCTATTTACAGCTAAATTTGGCCATAATTGGCAACAAAAAATAAACAGTCAAACGCACGCACGCAGACACATGCGGACGTACAATCATACAATTTAATATTATAAATTATTGCTGTGCATACTATGGTCTTTCAGATTACGGTATTGTGAATTTGTATACAATGATTTGAAATAAAAATAATTATATTATTATTAATAATAATAATAATAATAATAATAATAATAATAATAATAATAATAATAATAATAATAATAATAATAATAATATTATAATTATTATTATTATTATTATTATTATTATTATTATTATTATTATTATTATTATTATTATTATTATTATGTTTATTATTATTACTATTATTATTATTATTATTATTATTATGAAGTATTAACCGATTCTGAAGAGAAGGCGTCAAATTAGGGGGTGAAATATTTGAATGGGAGAAGGAAATTAATTGGTGAAATCACCCAAGGACTAATTCTGTATTGTATACTACGTTTAGGCTACAGTAACAACCGACAGAGGGGACAGAGTGCTGCATTTAAATTACCTGATACCTATTAGTAGCAGACATTTTGTAGATACAAAGGAAAAGTATCAGTAAACCTCAACAGGACCTAGACAGCTCACGGGGCAGTCAAACAAGTGGCTACAAGAGGTCAACACGGGTCACGGGTCACGAAATTACTTCGAGGGAAAAACGAGAACAGAAATAGGTTTACTCCCGAGAATTTTTTTTTTTAGAAAACTCAAAGAAAAACAGCTTAGGAGCACAACAAACTTGTCCCCCGAAATGTGCATCATCAGAATTACATCCTCTGTTTACACCAGAATTTACATGAGAATATCTTCCATTATATATAGGAAACCTCCAAGGAGATTTCAAGAAATTTTTTCAGTGACCTGCAGAAAACTGAATATTCTTTAACAAAAATGAGTTTCATCATGTCTATGAAAATAATATGAAATTAAATAGATTTTAAAATACAAAAAAAAACGTGTTGTTTCACAAAGGTATAGGAGACCTGGTAGTAATGTCAGAATAATTGTTTTTTTTCAACGAACCGGCGGAATCCCACCGAGGCAGGGTGACCTAAAACCGAAAGTTTTTCTTTTAAAATTTAGTAATTTATACATGAGAAGGGGTTACTAGACCCTTGTTCCCGGCATTTTAGTCACCTCTTAAACACGCATGGTGAAGACAATATTATATATATATATATATATATATATATATATATATATATATATATATATATATATATGTGTGTGTGTGTGTGTGTGTGTGTGTGTGTGTGTGTGTGTGTGTGTGTGTATGTAATCTACGTGAGAAAGACTATAACATTTTTATGAATGCATAAAAAATATTTAGGTTGACATGAAAAAAATTGAACATGATATATAAGCTTCATTAAGATGTAATATGTAAACGTAATGACCACCATTATTTACTCACAAACTGTTGCCACAACATTAACCCACTTTATCTTGTCTACATACTGTCTAATGTATGGAGGTGTGGTCAGTGAGGTGACTGGTTCGGTCTAATGTATGGAAGTGTGGTCAGTGAGGTGACTGGTTCGGTCTAATGTATGGAAGTGTGGTCAGTGAGGTGACTGGTTTGGTCTAATGTATGGAGGTGTGGTCAGTGAGGTGACTGGTTCGGTCTAATGTATGGAAGTGTGGTCAGTGAGGTGACTGGTTCGGTCTAATGTATGGAAGTGTGGTCAGTGAGGTGACTGGTTCGGTCTAATGTATGGAAGTGTGGTCAGTGAGGTCGCTGGTTCAGTCTAAGTTATGTCTACCACAAATTTGTTGGTCACAATATTGTGATTTACTTTGGGTATTTAAGGTATTTCTGTGTGTGTGTGTACTCACTTAGTTGTGGTTGCTGGGGTCGAGTCATAGCTCCTGGCCACACACACACATACACACACACACACACACACACACACACACACACACACATACTTACAACAGGCCTAGTGTCAAATCGACATGTGCCTAGGACAAAATGGTAACTAATTAACTAACACACACAGTATGTCCTACGAGGAGAGGTTAAGGGAAATTGACCTGACGACACTGGAGGACAGGAGAGATAGGGAATACATGATAACAACATATAAAATACTGAGAGGAATTGGCAAAGTGGACAGAGACAGAGATAGGACACAGCAACAAGGGGACACAGTTGGAAGTTGAAGACTCAGATGAATCACAGAGATGTTAGGAAGTATTTCTTCAGTCACAGAGTGGTCGGGAAGTGGAATAGTTTAGGAAGTGATGTAGTGGAGGCAGGCTCCATACATAGCTTTAAGAAGAGGTATGCTAAAGCTCATGGAGCAGGGAGAGTGACCCAGTAGCGGCCAGTGAAGAGGCGGGACCAGGAGCTATGACTCGACCCCTGCAACCACAACTAGGTGAGTGTACACACACACACACACACACACCTGAGAATGCTCAATACATCCTCAAAGTTTTCAGACTCGTATTAGAAATCTTGAAATTTTTTGCCAATTTAAGCGTAACGAAGAAACAGAAAAGGGAATAAACACATACTGTAATAGAGTTGTGTTGGGTGTTAAAAACTGCCACTTAGCACAGCCCGAATGATCAGGCTACCAATCAGGAGTCGCGGTCTGGGACCAGGCCGCGGGGGCGATGACCCCCGCCCGTAATAGACTACAGGTGGATCAAGCCGCTGTATTTTTTTCTGTTTTATTTCAGTAGTAAGGGATATTCAGCCAGTGTTACCATACACTTCCGGCCATCATCAGTCCTCGGCTAATGCTATCATAGAGTGGTTGGTTAGTTAATGGGGTTAGAAGCCTATCAACTACACTAGGGGCATTAAGGATGCACGTAACCCTTTCACCAGCAGACAAGAATACTTTAATCCCTAAAAGAGGGATTAAAGTCAATTCTCAGTGTGTATATACAGCAAGATTACACCTCTCGGTGTGTATATTCTGCGTGTGTATGTATACCCAGGGGCTTTAAACGTGTACTATTTTATGTCATCTAATTTTGTAAAAAAATATGAATAATACGAAGAAAAAAAGATGAAAAAGAAAAAAAACTATTAGTAGTAGTAGAATACATCTGGATGAGCAAGTGGAAGCTCCAGTGAGTTGTGTCTGGGAAGCTCCAGCACACAGTGAGTTGTGTCTGGGAAGCCTCTTCTTGGTGGCACTCGCTGTCCACCAACAGGATCCACACGCTCTCCAGATCCACCCACTAAGTGGAGACTTCAACACATGAGGCTCACTCGACCACGTCTGAGTCTCTTGTATAGAACTTATACCCTTAAATAAACGTAGTTGATATTTATCACCACATAAAATTATTATTTAGCTTTAATTACTTAGCATTATTAAACTTGTCAAGATTTAAATAATAAGATATTACAAGGACCACAATGAAAATAAGTCACTGTGTGTGACTTTTTTTGGGTTATCCTAAGTAACCTACATATAAGCTGATATGTATGACAAATTATGTAACTGTATTTATGTGTGCCAGTACCTGAATAAACTTACTCAGCGCACATGTAAATACGGGAACATACTGAAGATTTAATATGAGTATTCTTATGTGACAAGTATGAAAGTGGTGGAACTGGTACAGGAGAAGAGAGTAAACCATAGTTTACTCTCCTCTTGTAAAACAATCACCTGTTTTCCTTTCCTCTGGCATCAAGCCTCCCCGTAAGTCTGTCTGTCTGTGTACATCCCTGCACATTCGCTGTCAATAATTTTTTTTAATGAGTTGCAACACCTAGGTCTGGAAGATAAGTGTATGGTTAACCAAGTGTCTCCTCGTGTAACTAATGTGTCACCACTACCACCTGCACCATCAGCAATTACTCCCATACCTGCAGGTGTGTTAACACCCTCTCCAACATATACCATATCAGAAGGTGTTAACACCCTCTCCAACAACTACCATACCAGCAGGTGTGTTAACACCCTCTCCAACAACTACTATACCAGCAGGTGTTAACACCATCTCCAACAACTACCATACCAGAAGGTGTGTTAACACCCTCTCCAACAACTACCATACCAGAAGGTGTGTTAACACCCTCTCCAACAACTACCATACCAGCAGGTGTTAACAACATCTCCAGCAACTACCATACCAGCAGGTGTTAACACCATCTCCAACAACTACCATACCAGCAGGTGTGTTAACACCCTCTCCAACAACTGCTACCATGTATAATATTGGTAGAATTACCGACAATTTATTAAGTAAAAGGACACAAATGCAACTAATGTGACATTTTATTGTGGCAACGTTTCGCTCTCCAGAAACTTTGTCAAGGTAACGGCTTGACAAAGTTTCTGGAGAGCGAAACGTTGCCACAATAAAATGTCACATTACACACACAACCCGCTCCCTTTTATATGTACGGGTTGTGTGTGTATTGTTCCAGTCACGGTTTTGTGCCTTTTTTGTTATTTATGTCACATTAGTTGCATTTGTGTCCTTTTACTTAACAAACTGCTACCATACCTGTATGTCAACATACATCATTATCATTAGTTACTCCCATACATTTTTATCACATAGTTTATATACTTCAAATAAAACATTATCAACAAATATTATAAAATGTCAACGATATATCTCACTATGTACATTATAGGTAACTTAACACTTACCCTTGTTTAATGTAAATTTTGAGTGCACGTACAGTTGTACACTCTATGGGTGTGTAATAATGCACTTGTTTAGTATCTATAAAGCAATTATATTAATACTTAATGTTAATTGGAAACTAGATATTATTTTATAATTGTTTGAAATTCGAAAAAAAAAAATATATATAAATATAGCAACTATTCCTTGAATTATAATTGAAAGTCCTCAAATTCTGTATTTAGCTTTGTTTAAAAAATTACCTATAAAATGTGTATAAAAGTGGTGATATGTACAGGTCCTTAAAATGTTCATATATGTAAACATTTTGCATGCACCATGACACTATTGCTAGTGTTTACACCTCTCCTTTGTAAATATACTTCTCACTGCAACTATTATCATCAGTTTCACTAAGCGCGTGTTACAGGCTATTCTCAGACATGGTAATGCTCGTCAAAGTGACGCCAACTCTTTAACGAGATCTGTAAAACCTGTACCCAGTATGTAATGTCTGATGAAGTCTTCATTGTCTTGCGAAAGTCTTCCAGCTCCGGCTGATAGACAGACTTCATTATCTAGAACAGGGCCAGCTACCATATGCCACGAGTGCCTAATTTTGACGCAAGAAAATTTTCTTGGCATGCGGCATTCAGTACGGTATAGTTCCTATTTTTTCACCAGACCAATATTAATAACACACACACATACATACACATAAAGATATAGAAACACTTTCATCGTAATATATGTATTGAGTATCACCTCTAGTGCTAACTAGGGACCCACAGCCTCGGACAGAAGAAGCGTACTTCAGAGAAATATATAAAAGTTTCTCTCTAAAGCTCTTTTAGTATTTTTTTTTGCGACATGAAAACACTATCTCGAACAATTAGTCCAGCTCCCATGAAGTAGGTTGTGTGCCAAGGATGATGCAAGCATTTCCTCTTTGGATCGCAGTTCTGTCTCTGAAAAAGACAGCTGAAAACTGTCTTTTCCAGAGACAGTGTTGTTTTCCATGACAAGTTTGTGACCTAACTTTGAGAAACTCGAAGGCATAGATATCTTATCTATATAATTTTATACAATAAAATTTATATAAAATTTATCATAGTTATATGAAATAATCAGAATATTTAAAGCAATTTCTGAAAATTCTCCACAATTTAGACACGCCAAGATCTGTCAGTCCTAATGTAGTGTACAAGACACATTCTACGTGATGGAGTATGATAGAGAAACATATTGTAGCTAGATTTTCCTCACACAAATGTAGCATGAACAGAATATTGTAGGCACACAAAGGTTTTTAATTATGTGACTCTCAAATAGAATAAGGCAGCTCCTCACTACATATGCACGTTTAAAAAACAGGAGCAAGGTCAGCAACCCGGTGATTGTGGCGTGTTTTGAAGCTTCCCACTCAATATATACTGTATTCTTTACTCTTGATCTTATCTCCGCAAGTAAAAACTGAGAAAATTACCCCTCTTGGTTTAAAGCTCACTAAGTATTCGCTCAACACCAAAATTCCAATATTCAGAAATCAAATTCTAATAGCTTTAAACTAAATAATACTATTACTATCATATACACTAACATACTATTACACACACACACACACTTTGTAATTGTTGATTCCTGGAATCATGATAACATTCTACCTCTTTACAATCTGGCCTTTGTGTGGAAAACTGACTCCCGAGATACGTATAGTTACAGACAATATCCACTGCTAATGGTAAAAAATCAGAGAACATCTTAAATTTATGTATACATATTAAAGGATTTAATCAAAATAATTAACATGAATTTAACATTCCTAAAGAAATCTGAAGAATTTTTAAAAAGGCCCAACACCGTTACTGGAACAATACACAAACAAATGTTAACTAGTACACACATACTAGTTAATGGTCCTAATCGGACCGAAACGTCGTCCTAAGTTTCAGTCTCCATTATGCGGGTGTAGGAGCTTCTACAACACAGCCTAACTTCAAAATATAGTTACTGTAACCTAAATTCTACTAAATTTATGTACAGTTAACGGTTAATGGCAGAATTACATGAGGGTGAGGGCAACGTCTGACATAGTGGAGGATATACCGTCATTCCTTAATGCGTTGAAAACAATACGCTCATTATGTACGGTATATGGACGGCCTGCAGCAGCTGGCAGTGCGCCTCACAGCAGCAGCAACAGCAGCAGGGACACAAGGAGTGGTAACAAGGGAATGACTTCCTAATTAACAGACTGAATCTAAAGAGACAAACATATACTTTCTGCTTCCTCGAGCGTCTCTCTCTCTCTCTATCTTCACTTACGAATACATTAAAGTAATGAGAACATTTGCATCAACCACACTCGTTATACCCCCATGAGTGTCACGTTAAATCTGGAGCCTCTCAAATAACTTATAGGTCAACGATCCGTTAACGTATACTCATAGTGTTCTGGGAGGTGTGGTGCTGATAAACCCCCGTCGTCAGAAATACACTGTACAAACTGTCAAATGCCAGATCGTATTTTCAGTCTTCATGCTACTAGACAGCCCACCAAATTAATATTAATCTAAAGACTTGCATTTATACATACATGCCTCAAATATATCCTAAATCTCACGAGAAGATATAGAAAAACAATGTTTTCATGCATAAAGTCACGTAATGCAGAGCAAGCCTCCATTTTAAGCGTCTAAAATAATGGCTGGCTCTGCATTACACGTCGTTGTACCCACTTATCGGCTTGTTGCTCCAGTCAACACGATGTTTGTGCATAGTTTCACGTCACAAAAGACAATGCAATGTACAGTGTTTGTTTCAAGTCTTATCTTCTCCAACACACCATCGTTGCAGCTCACTCTCGTCAGCGGTGTCAGCCTCATCAAATTTACACCACAACACGTCCTGGTGGCGTCCATCCTTGACAAGTTAAGGTACCGTCACTAACGCCAGGTATTGTTGTTGGGCCATGGGAGACCTGCTGCTGCATTACCTGTTGCAGGGGCATATTAACTACTGTAGGAGCGTATTGCCTTTTGCAGGAACGTAGTACTTACGTGTTATTTGTTGCAGGATGATTTACCTTTGTCATGGACGTGATAGTTGTGTTAAAGATACATATACAAGACAACTTGGACAGAGTACAGTGACGGTCACAAATATAGCTACTGGAATTCAACCCCAGAAAGTACAAACTTATGCAAATCAGGGAAAGTTGAAGAAGCTCAGAGGCGAGGTACTGATTATAAGAAAGAGGCTGCAAATTTTGAACACCCGAACTTGGTTGTGAAGACAGGCAGTTTAAAGGGCAAGGATCGTGAACAAATGACTCGCAGTGATCAAGGAGTGGAACGACGTAGACGAGGTGGAAATAATCCCCTCTTAACTGCACATGACTTAGAAAAAATACGTCATATGCCGATACTTAACCCCCGTAACCACACCTTGCTAAGTACAACTGGTTATATATAATGTCCAGTCGCATTACAAAGAGCAAAACGTCGCCTATAATGAAGGTTTGCTCTACAGCAAGTGTTCATCATACAATGAAGAAAGTTTCAGTATCACAATAATTTATCAAACGTTTATTATAAAAGTGACAGAAAGAACATTTGTGATACCTATATGATCTTTCCCTTTTGCACAGCTTAAGCAAAGAAAAAAAAATTAAAGAAAAAAAAAAAAAAAGAAAAGGCTGTAATAGGAAAATGACGAAACATAAACGTTCAAAATGTGAACGTGGGTGAACAAGAGAGTCCACGAAACGTAACCACAACAACATGGAGATTAATTATTTTTGCTTTAGTTCGTGAGAAAATGTGAATTAAGCCACGGATCAGCTATGACGTTCCAGCCCTCGGATTCTCAACCAAAAACGAATAATATCCCTCTTATGATGTCCACTAACACAAGTATATATATTCCATTAGCTTTGAAACTCTTATGAGACGAGATAACAACAGCAACAACAGCCTGGTTGACTAGGCAAGCACCAGACGAGCCTGGCCCATGGCCGGGCTCAGAGAGTAGAGAAACTCTCGATACTCTTCAAAGGTATATCATATCATACAACAAGTATGCCATACACCAAACTGTGTATATTTCCATGTTACTGCAACATGATATATTATACCGAGAAGTTGATAAATAATTCACATTTGTATTCAACAATAAAGATACCCGAATATTACAAATATATCTTTATTTATTCACTTTACATATTGCCTCCATATAAAAGATTTTCCTGTCGAACTTTTCCACATAAAGTGGATTCTCTTTCTGAAGTTTCCCCATACAAATATGCTTTACGATATCAAGTTTGTCACACAAAATGAATTTTCTACGTAAATTTAGAGTGCGGACTTAAAAACTTTAAGTTAAGCCCACAAACTGGCTTTCCGGCCCCAAGTTTACTGCAAAGACCTGATCTTACTCTCCAAGTCAATCACACGAATTTACTTTCTGACCTGAATCTTGCTGCTCAGATTATTTATTGCTTATCAAGTGTTTTTTTGTTTAATATTCCTTTAATTAAAAAAACAATCAGGAGCTCAAGGTTTTATATTCCAGATGAGATTACCTTGAGATCACCTTACCTTGAGATCATCATACCTTGAGATCACCTTACCTTGAGATTATCTTCCCTGGGTTACCTTACCTTGAGTTTATATTCCCCGGGGTTACCTTATGTCAAGGTTACCTTGCCTTCAGGTTACTTCACTTGAATTTCAGGATCTCCCGGTTGCTAGCCTGATCGACTAGGCTGCTGAAGAATCAGCCACAGTCCAACGAGTTACTGTGCATTATAACAACAACGTACAGTAACTCATGGGAACACGGTGTACAGTTACTGCACGAGTTACTCTATGTACACACTTGCAGTTAAGGGCTACCTTATTCTATATAACAGTTACATTAAGGCAAGAAAAGCTAGCTAGATTTCCCCTGTGATAGTGAACTACACAGGGTTTCATGCATGAGGTAATGAAATGTGTCAGCCCGAGTCAGGAGGTTTCAGAAAAGCGGTGAGGATATCTGTAAAATTCCACTGTGGATCCACTAGCTATGTTAGCCTCAAAGTTTTTATTTTTCAGCAGTGCTAAAGCCACTATTAATCTGGCTGGCAATAAATTACCACAAAAAAATTCTTTACATCCTAATGTATTACAACATATGGTGGTGGTTTATTTGCCAGGAAACACGGCCAGTATTTTCCAACTCCTTTTTTTTTGTCAAATAATGACCCGTGGCTAGAGTATCATCCTCTGGCTTACCCCAGCTGGTGGAAAATAACACTTGCACAGTTCAGGATAATCATTAAGGGGAAATTTGTCCACGAGTGGATTTATCATTCCTAGTAAAGAGAAAACAGGAGAGTGAAGATGACCAGAAGCAAGCGTAGGTGACCAGAAGCAAGCGTAGGTGACCAGAAGCAAGCGTGAGGTGACCAGAAGCAAGCGTGAGGTTACCAGAAGCAAGCGTGAGGTTACCAGAAGCAAGCGTGAGGTTACCAGAAGCAAGCGTGAGGTTACCAGAAGCAAGCGTGAGGTTACCAGAAGCAAGCGTGAGGTTACCAGAAGCAAGCGTGAGGTGAGGTAGGTACCTTGTATTGAAAACAGGGTCGACGAAATATATATACAGTATGTTTAATTTATTAAATCTCCTGAAGTGGACAAAAGTGTTGTTTTGCACAGTGTGTCGATACCACCGTACCATTTACAATTATATCCCTAATAGGGTTTGCTACTAACAATTTAAAAACTGGGATTACTACCTAGTAGTGTCTTAAGGCATTGAAACCATTATGGGGATGATACCATCACAGGGATACCGTTAAGGGTACACCACGGAGATACCATCACAGGGATACCATTAAGGGTACACCATAGGGATACCATTACGGGTACACCACGGGGATACCATCATAGGTAAACTATCACAGGAATACCATAACAGGTATACCATTTACGGGTATACCAGTACAAGTATACCATGGAAAATAAACACATAAGCAGTATAATGTGATCCTTTATTGACAAGTTTGCCCACGCAGTAGCTTTATCGAGTCACAGACAGATCTGTCTGTGACTCGATACACTGCGTGGGCACTGAGATCCATATACTTTATGTGTTTATTTTCCATTGTGTCGTATTTATACCATTTATTTCCACAGTATCCATCACATGTATATCATATCGGGTATACTATGACGGGTATACCATTACTGGTATACCACAGGTATACCATCACAGATATACCAAACAGTCACCGATGAAGAACATGTTTTTGTCGTATCTGAGGCTGGTCACAAAAAGTTTTTGACAAAGAAATCGCCACCACTCACAAATCGCCACGCCAAACTCACACAAATCATCAAGACAAACTCACAGATCACCAAATCAAACCCTCACAAATCACCAAGTCAAATTCTCACAAATCAAGAATGTATTAGACCGTCTTTCCGTTTTATATGTTTCATATCCAGTTTTTCCACCCCTTTTAAAATCTTACATTATATCCTTCGTACTCTTATCCAAGGGTAATTATTAAACGTTTTCGCATTATGGATTTGTAATAATTCATGCTAAGCGCTAAACCTATGTGGGTCATTCAGGGTATGGTGGAGGCTTGATCCTCTGTCTGCTGACGAGATTGTAACACCTTCCACAACAAAAATCATGAAACACTTTCCACGTATCTCACCTAACATTAGTGTTGCGTCCATGTGTGAGTTACCTCTTACTGGGGTGTTGCGTCCATGTGTGAGTTACCTCTTACTGGGGTGTTGCGTCCATGTGTGAGTTACCTCTTACTGGGGTGTTGCGTCCATGTGTGAGTTACCTCTTACTGGGGTGTTGCGTCCATGTGTGAGTTATCTGTTACTGGTGGGTGTTGCGTCCATGTGTGAGTTACCTCTTACTGGGGTGTTGCGTCCATGTGTGAGTTACCTCTTACTGGGGTGTTGCGTCCATGTGTGAGTTACCTCTTACTGATGGGTGTTGCGTCCATGTGTGAGTTACCTCTTACTGGGGTGTTGCGTCCATGTGTGAGTTACCTCTTACTGATGGGTGTTGCGTCCATGTGTGAGTTATGTTACTGATGGGTGTTGCGTCCATGTGTGAGTTATGTTACTGGTGGGTGTTGCGTCCATGAGTTGCCTATGTTGTATCAGTAATATACAACACTGACAAGATGATGAATTAAACACATGCGTCTAATTCATCAACATTCGTGTTTACGCGGTGTTGTATTCACTCGTGTATTAAGACCTGGCAACAACCGTAATAATGCAGTTTCCTATTCGTTCTGGACACATTTTTCCTTCAAATTAAGTTTAACAGATAAGTGATGATTCCAGGATTCTTCGGTAATGAGTGTTGTCTTCTGTGGCGATGAGTTGATTAAATGGTTGTGTGAATTTCGGTTTTCTGCCTGATTCAATAATTTTTCAGTCTATATAATTCACGTGGCATGATTTCGCTTTCTCCCATTTCCATTACGAGGCTTTTTATCTATATTAAATTATATATTCTTCACTTTATTTTCTTAATTTATTCAGTCATCTTCTAGAGATTTACTTTATTTTGCTTAATATTTCTCTATCACTGACATTTATATAGTTTTCTTATCCTTGTTGCAAGTTATTAACGCAAATTAATAGCATTACTGGGGTAAGTAGGTAGGTGAAACGTTTCAACAATAAAGTTACCAAATTGTTGCACATAAGTCTTACTAATCAACTTGTTGGTATTTTTTTTACCATTTTCAACGTAAGTACAGATATATATGGCACCCATTTGTGACATTTTTACCATGAGGACATTTTATTCTCTTATCACTGGTCGCATTTTCCCCTCAAAGTAATGGCTTGCTTTTATATCTTTCCTGTTTTATAGCTTCCAAATTAGTGTTTCACGGAGAACTCACAAGTGCGTGCATGTGTGAGTGTTTGTCCGTGTCCGCGTGTGTGTCCGTGTGCCGTGTCTGCGTGCGCGCTTGTGTGTGTACGTACTCGTCCCTTATCATTCGACATCAAATTTCCGCACAGCTTGTGTATTTCACCGCGGAGACCTCTAATGAGCGGCCTCAACTTGGGGGAAATGAATAGAAACTGTATAATACTCTATTACAATAATAACGAGAGAGCATTTATTATTATATACAAACCCAGCTGGAAGAGGTTATTCCTGTAAGCAATATTCCACAGCTTGGGTATAACATGGCCGTGCTAGGCTTGTGAACTACTGGGGGAAAGCACTAAATACAAGCCTCGTGGCCACACGACCCATGACCTTAGTTTAGGGTGGTCAACGCTGTGGGAGGATATACAGCCCATTCTCACACCACCAGTGATAAACGTTCGTATTTTAACGTTACACCTTATTTTCTTGGCCACCTCGTTGCCACACGAGGTGGCCAAGGTTTATTTGCTTATCTGTGGGTAAATATAGGTTTTTGTAGTATTACGTAACCTACCATTCAATAATGTAATTTAAAATGGTAAATACGATTTGAAAAACGAACTGGAAACGTATAAGACAACTGACGTTGAGCGTTAGGTCAAAATTCAACGTAGCGAAATTAGGATAGGTTGAAATACGGCAAAATTTTAATATCCGTTTTGTACGGAAGCACTGTGGTTATACGGTGCCAGCCCAGCCTCTAGATTAACAGTCTGTATTTCACGGTTACAAAGACAGTCATAAGGGTCACTGTTGAAGAGTCTTAAGTGATTAAGTGAATGTTTATGTTAAAGTGAGCTCGGTGCCTCTGTTTTCTCCTCACACTTACAAACTTTTTATCGTCTCTGTGGAGTTGTGGTCTATTAACTGGTTCTTATTAATAGACATTAATTTAATCAAATCTAACCAAAACAAATTCAACCTGGCCTATCCTAACCCAGCCTACCTTAACTCTGGGTAACCTAACCTAACCTTAAATCGAAGAATTTGCTGAAAAACCTATGTAAAAAAAATTTGACAATTGACTAGGCCTGGTTGACAGTACCTGCTTCACAAACATCACTTGACTAAGTACTTCAACACTATTCCTACACTCTTTCCCATTATTGCTATTCTTCTCTACTCTGTACTATTATATTCTTTCTCCATTTTATGGTTCTCCTTTTTTCTTAATATATTTTGTTATTCTACGTTTTCTTTTGATGCTGCTTCTTTGTTTTGCTTCAACCCTCCCTACCTTTATCTTATCTCTCTCTCTTCTAATCTCTATGTCCTACCATCTTTTCTTTATCTTCTCGTAGAGAGGAAAGAAGGTAGGGAGGTAAGAAGGGAAGTAAGAAGGTAGGAAGGTAAGAAGGTAGATATTGGAAGAAGTTGCTGAGGGTAGACGGCAGGACTGGAAAGCAGTCCTGCTCATTATCAGAAAGCTACCCAGACAGCTCCCAGAGGTCCTATTTTCCCTCCCTGATCTTTGTCCTATATAGCTGAAAGAATCCTTTTGGATTTGTCGTTAATTCACTAGCTACTTTAATTTCATAAACTCCTTTAGCCTTTCTAATCCCCTTCTTTACCTCTCTTTTAATATAAACATATTGGTCAATAAGATAATCCTCTCCCCTTTTGATGTGGCTATAAATTCATCTCTTCTCTCCTAATAGATGCTTCCGTCTCCTATTCATCATTTGGGATCATTTTTATATGACTTAATTTATTTCTGGGGAATATGTATACTTTGGGCACATTGTATATTATTAAGAAGAAAGTCATACTCGCAGATCCCTTCGTTACTGCATGATCTTTAACAGAATCATTAGCTATATAACCCCAGTCGGGACGAGAAAGGTGTTCCCTAAGTCCATTATAATCGGGTATTTTCTCTGTATTATTTTTATTCTCGTACTCCCAGGTAATATTAAGGTTAATAGATTTGTGATCACTTGCATCAAGCTCTTCAGTAATCTCTAGATTATTCAGTATTATGCCTTTTAGTTCTTTACGAGACTCTCTTTGTTTGACAAAACCAGGGTGAGCACATTATTACCTCTGGTAGGCTGTTACAAACTACTTCAAAATATAATCCTGAACTACTGCCGGGAAGTTACTGGACTCCAGATTACTGGTCAAAAAAGTCCAGTCAATTTGACTATACGTAGTTAAAATCCCCCACTATTATTACATTATCGTTTCTAGAAGCCCTAACAATTTCGTCTCAAAGAAGTCTCCCTTTTTCGCCGTCTAAGTTTGGAGATCGTTATATTACACATATAATTATTTTTTTTCGTCTTTTTAGAAATTCTACCCAAACAGATTCTGTCTAATCCATCGAATTTTTATACCTGTTTTTATGCAATAATTCACATTTTCTCGGACAAACAGCGCTGGTCATGGACAGCGCCGCGGGGGCGTTGACCCTCGGAACACCCTCCAGGTATACCCCACCTTCCTTCCTTCAATATAAAACAACTTAAACACTTGAATGTGGCACTCGGCAATCACGTTTTGACCCTTCAGATTAAACCAACTCTCAGTTATTGCAATAACATCATCGTTTCCCGCACATGCAATCACAAAGCAGACAAGGACAGACTTTTGAAACTGCAAGGCATTGGGACGAGGGAAAGCACAGACAGGAGCTAAAGACAGATGAGCTACAGAGATCTTAGGAGAAACTGTTGCAGCCTCTGGGTGGTAGCTGGACGGAATGAGCGAAATGGAGAGGTGGTATAGAAACTCAATACGCAGTTTCAAGTATAACAGGGTCCACGAGGCCATGAACTAATAATGCTAGCGATTGTATTTTATGAAGCAAGGCCAGGAGCTGAGACTCGACTCCGCACCTCAACACAATTCGGTGAGTACACACACACACACAACACAGAGGAAGACAGTGAAATAAGACGAACATTTATGACAATTACTTATGACAATTCTCGTGAGGTACAGGATGCATTTCCATTTTCTTTCCTATGTTCTCTTATTTTATATAGTTTTCTGCTGAGGGCTTAAGAAGGTAGGGAGAAAGAAGATTGGGGAGAAAAGAAGGTAGGGAGGAAAGAAGGTAGGGAGGAAATAAGGGAGGGAGGAAAGAAGGTAGGGAGGAAAGAGGGTGGGAAGGAAATAAGGGAGGGAGGAAAGAAGGGAAGCAATAAGGTTGGGAGGTAAGAAGGAAAGTAAGAAGGTAGGGAGGTAAGAAGGGAAGTAAGAAGGTAGAGATTCGAAGAGGTTACTGTGGGTAGACGGCAGGACTGAAAGGCAGTCTAGAACATATTAGTACAGTACAGTATAACGACATTGATGAAATAGAAGTTAACTGGCCAAATGAAATCTCTGGCTCCCAGCTGGTTCCACCTCCATCCTCTCCCCTATCTCTATGATTCATAACAATAAATAATTAAAGATAATGCTAGGTAAGACTTTCAAACCAGCTGAGGTCGGTAACAGCATTTACCTTGTAAATAAAGGTAGGAACTTAAATCTGTAAAAAAAACCTTATAGAAAAAAAATCCCAACAGTAGGAATGTTGTTAGAGTGGGAGGGTTCAGTCCTGGCCAGTCCTGGATAATTAAGACCTACAGTGCCCAAATGTCGGAAAATCACGCCACACATTAAATCCCGCCCGGATAATCTCAGGTAATTGTGCAAGTCTTCTCCCTCCCTCCACCTCTTCTGTTTCCTCCACTCAATCCTTTCCATTCGTTGCTTCACTCCTACCCCACTTGCGTGTGTGTACTCACCTAATTGTGGTTGCAGGGGTCGAGACTCAGCTCCTCTGTGTGTGTGTGTGTGTGTGTGTGTGTGTGTGTGTGTGTGTGTGTGTGTGTGAATTCAATTTACTCACACCCTAATGCTAATGGCCTTTAGTAATGGTGAGAAACACGAAAGAGGAAGAAGGAAGACAAAAGAGGAAAAAGACAGAAGAAAGAGAATAAAGAGATGAAATACAGAAGAAAAATAATAATAAGAAAATAATGATAATTTTCAGAGACAGGCGCAGTATTTAACATGTAAGTTGCAGCGGTCGACTTGACAACTTTCAGGCCCACTGACTGTGGTGGTCCAGAGTGGCCCACTGACTCTGGTGGCCCCGAGTGGCCCACTGACTGTGGTCGTCGGCACACAATAGTAACGTTGTGATTATCATTAATAACTTTGATAATTCAGGTCATATATACACTTGCTTCGATTATATGAAATCTAAATCCTCCTAAATTAAAATATTTTGTGTTAAAAACATCAATTTAGAGCTGAAGCGCCTATTCTTATAGATTTTATTTAAATTTGAAAATTTCCTTAAAAAAAAAAAAAACTCATTAGATAGAATGTCCTTGGATGGTTGTGTATCGACTATCTACCTAATTCACACTCGTATTAGACTGTATTATATTGGTAGAATTACCGACAATATGTTAGGTAAAAGGACACAAATGCAACTAATGTGACATTTTATTGTGGCAACGTTTCGCTCTCCAGGAGCTTTGTCAAGACGTCACATTAATTGCACTTGTGTCCTCTTACATATCGTATTAGACTCTTAGATGAAGGTAGAACGTTCCAGGATGGTTGATATATACCAACCTACTGGCTATTTCACACGTATTAAAGGAGGGTAGAACGTCCCTGGATGGTTGTTGTCTACCAACCTGTGATAAACATGAGGTTCGGTCTTCCTTACCTATCTTCGCGTTACTAGTATACGATACCGACAAGTTAATGAATGAAACCCTGACTAGTTTTATTATGAAGACGTTTCGCCAACTAGTGGCTTCTTTCAAATCAGCACTGAGATTAGTTACTGTAAACAGTAACTATTCATAAAGATACCCCAAGTGTTGCACACCTCACTTGTTTACCTATCTTCATAACGAAGCTCTATTAGTTTTGGAACCAGCCTTGTAGCAAAGCCTTGAACTTCGATATTAATATGCTGTACGGGGCGATGGTTGCACGCTGGCGCCGCATACTCAAATACTGGCTTTACGTGTGTGGCATACAGTGTTCTGAATGACTCGCTTATTCAGAGTCCTGAAGACTTCGAATATTTGACGGCTTGTATATGAAAGTGAGAGTGTGTGTGTACACGCTTAGTGGATTAAATTCACGTATACTGGTTCCTAAATACTGTATTTTAATTTTTGTTCTCAGAAAACACGAGTCTTGCAGCAACTAAGAAAGTAACTCATCTAGTTTAATATGATTAAATGCATATTATAACGTGTTGGTCTCAAAGTGGGTCCGTGCTGTCCACGTATTTATGTATTATCGTCATTGTGTATTCATATCAGTGTGTATTCATATCAGACCTCTACATAAGGCATCTATAACAGACCTCTACATAACAGACCTCTGCATAACAGACCTCTACATAACAGACAGACTAGAGCACCAAGTATTCGCTACAACTACAACAACCAATAAAATCAATGCTACACTTGTAATTTATTTCGCCTCTTCACCAATAATTTATTTTAGATTCCCAAAATCAGTACTTAATGGAAAACCGTTATTTAACCTGTAAAATATGTAACAAAATATGTAACAAAATATGTAACTAGTGCGTATGATTGTGTTCAGATATGGAACCAGTGTGTAGGAACATGTATGACTTTTTTTTATATTTTATTTAGAAAACAGGAATACATTTTAGTAGTCAGTAAATCACTATGCTTCCAAAATACTTAAAGACTAAACAAAATTAAAGAAATAAGTTATAATACAAACACATAAGGCCACTTAAATAGTCTCCTTGTAATAAATAGAACTATCTTTATACATTAACATGAATGAACTGCTAATATATGAAAATTACAAAAACTTGTACAGTGGCAAAGCAAATTGAAAAAACATGTAAACATGTATGACTGTGTTTAAATATGTTCATGGAGGGAGGGGGAGAAAGGTGTTTAAACTGGTCTCAAGAGGTAAAAACACAATATATTAAACGTAGCATATTTATATTATTATTATTAATATTATTATTATTTTGAAGTGGAAGAGTTAAATCCGTAAAGATGGCATGACGTCTGGTAAATAGGATGTAAGATAATCAGGTTTAATCCGAGGAATTGGAAGATACCTTCAGTTCCTTGGATTAGGAATCCTTTACCACCATCAATACAAAGAGTTGCTGCTACAACTCTTTGGACACCACAGCTCTTCTTTCAGACTCACTCTTAGCCTTGTGAAGACTCTCAGCTCGAAGCTGACAGTTTCTACAGTATGTATGTGAACCATCATCAGCAAGGGAATATTACAGCGAAATATAGTTAACTTTTCATCCTAATGAATAACTGTCATGTAGAATATGACAAGAAAGCAACTAGCATTTGTTCCCACTTTTGAGGCCAAGTTTCTAGGCCTTTTTGTTTCACTCTGCTCCAGCACCACGGTCCACAGGACAGATATAGGTTGCACAATAAACTAGCTGCTTCCGGTGGAAAATCAGTCTGTGCAACTGTCATATAGCGTAACTATCATACAGTGTAGCGGCACACTACTGATGCATCCAAATCTGCCAAATTAAAACAAAAAAAATTGTTTCCTCTCAGGGAAGTGGACACACAGTAAGAAGAATGACGCTTTTTGCTTCCAATCCTAAACTGATTTTTCACTATTAAAATATGCTGAACCTCCGGCCTTTGACAGTTGTATTCATCTAGTGTTACGCAGCTGGTGTAGCTAGGCTGCAGGCTCGTGTTACGCAGCTGGTGTAGCTAGGCTGCAGGCTCGTGTTACGCAGGTAGTGTAGCTAGGCTGCAGGCTCGTGTTACGCAGGTGGTGTAGCTAGGCTGCAGGCTCGTGTTACGCAGGTGGTGTAGCTAGGCTGCAGGCTCGTGTTACGCAGGTGGTGTAGCTAGGCTGCAGGCTCGTGTTACGCAGGTGGTGTAGCTAGGCTGCAGGCTCGTGTTACACAGGTGGTGTAGCTAGGATGCAGGCTCGTGTTACACAGGTGGTGTAGCTAGGCTGCAGACTCGTGTTATACAGGTGGTGTAGCTAGGCTGCAGGCTCGTGTTAGCAGGTGGTGTAGCTAGGCTGCAGGCTCGTGTTACCAGGTGGTGTAGCTAGGCTGCAGGCTCGTGTTACGCAGCTGGTGTAGCTAGGCCGCAGGCTCGTGTTACGCAGGTGGTGTAGCTAGGCTGCAGGCTCGTGTTACGCAGGTGGTGTAGCTAGGCTGCAGGTTCGTGTTACGCAGGTGGTGTAGCTAGGCTGCAGGCTCGTGTTACACAGGTGGTGTAGCTAGGCTGCAGGCTCGTGTTACACAGGTGGTGTAGCTAGGCTGCAGGCTCGTGTTACGCAGCTGGTGTAGCTAGGCTGCAGGCTCGTGTTACGCAGGTGGTGTAGCTAGGCTGCAGGCTAGTGTTATACAGGTGGTGTAGCTAGGCTGCAGGCTCGTGTTAAACAGGTGGTGTAGCTAGGCTGCAGGCTCGTGTTACGCAGGTGGTGTAGCTAGGCTGCAGGCTCGTGTTACGCAGGTGGTGTAGCTAGGCTGCAGGCTCGTGTTACGCAGGTGGTGTAGCTAGGCTGCAGGTTCGTGTTACGCAGGAGGTGTAGCTAGGCTGCAGGCTCGTGTTACACAGGTGGTGTAGCTAGGCTGCAGGCTCGTGTTACGCAGGTGGTGTAGCTAGGCTGCAGGCTCGTGTTATACAGGTGGTGTAGCTAGGCTGCAGGCTCGTGTTACGCAGGTGGTGTAGCTAGGCTGCAGGTTCGTGTTACACAGGTGGTGTAGCTAGGCTGCAGGCTCGTGTTACGCAGGTGGTGTAGCTAGGCTGCAGGCTCGTGTTATACAGGTGGTGTAGTTAGGCTGCAGGCTCGTGTTACGCAGGTGGTGTAGCTAGGCTGCAGGTTCGTGTCACAAAGGTGGTGTAGCTAGGCTGCAGGCTCGTGTCACACAGGTGGTGTAGCTAGGCTGCAGGTTCGTGTTACACAGGTGGTGTAGCTAGGCTGCCGGCTCGTGTAACGCAGGTGGTGTAGCTAGGCTGCAGGTTCCTGTTACACAGGTGGTGTAGCTAGGCTGCAGGCTCGTGTTACGCAGGTGGTGTAGCTAGGCTGCAGGCTCGTGTTATACAGGTGGTGTAGCTAGGCTGCAGGCTCGTGTATCGCAGGTGGTGTAGCTAGGCTGCAGGTTCCTGTTACACAGGTGGTGTAGCTAGGCTGCAGGCTCGTGTTACGCAGGTGGTGTAGCTAGGCTGCAGGCTCGTGTTATACAGGTGGTGTAGCTAGGCTGCAGGCTCGTGTATCGCAGGTGGTGTAGCTAGGCTGCAGGCTCGTGTTATACAGGTGGTGTAGCTAGGCTGCAGGCTCGTGTATCGGAGGTGGTGTAGCTAGGCTGCAGGTTCCTGTTACACAGGTAGTGTAGCTAGGCTGCATGCTCGTGTTACACAGGTGGTGTAGCTAGGCTGCAGGCTCGTGTTACACAGGTGGTGTAGCTAGGCTGCAGGCTCGTGTTACACAGGTGGTGTAGCTAGGCTGCAGGCTCCTGTTACACAGGTGGTGTAGCTAGGCTGCAGGCTCGTGTTACACAGGTGGTGTAGCTAGGCTGCAGGCTCGTGTTACACAGGTGGTGTAGCTAGGCTGCAGGCTCGTGTTACACAGGTGGTGTATCTAGGCTGCAGCCTCGTGTTACACAGGTGGTGTAGCTAGGCTGCAGCCTCGTGTTAGACAGGTATTGCAAGTCCATATTTCCAGATATATATGTCGTGCCGAATAGGTGAAACTGGTCAGTTAGCAAGAACTCATTTAAAAGTAAGTCCTTTCTAAAAAAAAAAATATTTTACGTTTAAAGACATATTTTTTTCATTTATGTTAATGTAAAAATTAATTATTTTGTACCCAAAAAAAACTTAGAAAACTTACTTAACCTTATTTTAAGAAGCACAATTTAATTTAACCTAATCCAACTAAATATATTTTAGATAAGTTTACAATAATTTAATAATTTACAAACATAATGAAATATATTTTTTTCGTTAGGTTCAGAATGATTTTGGCGAAATTATTGCATACACAAATTTTCGCTTGCCTTATTCGGCAAGAAGAGCGTTGCTATTTAAGACAAAATCGCAAGTTTTACTTATTTTAAGAAAAGTAGTTAGACTGTTGGGTTTAGTCCTGACTCTTTCTCTTCTACTTCAGCTCTTCCTCTCACCGGCTATTCTTCTTCTGTCCCCACTTCCCCCTCGCCCCTAGTGGGTCCTTACCTGAGAGTTTGAACTAACTAACTTACCTATTCGGCACGACACACACACTTTTTTGTGATTAGCTATTCAACTAGGTTGTTACTGTCAGCGGTCAGTTCGCCCAGGAAGCCATCACAGCCTGGATGATCTGGTACTTAAGAGGATGTAGTATCCAATTTTCTCTTGAAGAGTTCTACTCACATAAAAGAAACGCGCAAACGCACGCACTCACGCACTGAGATGAATCACAGGGATGTTAGGAAGTATTTCTTCAGTCACAGAGCTGTCAGGAAGTGGAATAGTCTGGGAAGTGATGTAGTGGAGGCAGGATCCATATAGCTTTAAGAAGAGGTATGATAAAGTTCATGGAGCAGGAAGAGTGACCTAGTAGCGGCCAGTGAAGAGGCGGGGCCAGGAGCTGTGACTCGACCCCTGCAACCACAACTAGGTGAGTACCGGAGAAGAGGTAACGAAAATACTGAGCGACCTTGATACCTGGAAGACAATGGGACTAGACGTCTCTCCGTGGGTTTCAAGACCGAGTGAGCAGAGTTATGTGAACCACTAACTGCGATCTTGAAGTCAGTTTCAACAGGGCAGAGGTCTGGAAAACAGCGAATGTGGTTCTGATATTGAAAACAGGGACAGACAAGTGGCATTAAACTAGGGCAAATCCTGTCTTACAAATCTGCTGTTTCTATAACAAGATAACAGAAGTTAGGAAGGAGGGAGAAGGATGTGTGGACTGCATATTTTTTTAACTGTAAGAAGGCATTCAATGCATACCCCAAAAGAGAATGGGACAAAAGCTAGAACAAGCAGGTATAACAAGAAAGGCACAACAGTGGATCAAGGAATACTTAAGAGGAAGGAAGCAAATAGATATTATCCAGGATGAGATGTTGGAATGGGCGGGTGTGAGGAGTGGGTTTCTTGTGTACATAAACAAGACAGAAGAAAATAATCAGAGGTGTCCCTGTTTATAGGTGATGTAAAACTAATGACAAGTATACGAACAGGTGAGGACCAATAATGATTACAAATGGATCCGGACAAACTGTAGTACTGGCCCGACAAGTGGTATTGGCCCGACAAGTGGTATTGGCCCGACAAGTGGTATTGGCCCGACAAGTGGTATTGGCCCGACAAGTGGTATTGGCCCGACAAGTGGTATTGGCCCGACAAGTGGCTACTGGAAGTTAAAAGCAAGAATGTAACACGGGGATGTTAGGAAATACTTCTTCAGCCTTAGAATGGTCAGGAAGTAAAACGACTTAGACACCGAACTGGTAGAGGTAGGATTAATACATAGTTTTAGGAATATGAATGATAGGGCTCACACAGCGAGGTGTATGAACCCAGTAGAGGACAGCAGACAGGCGGGGCCAGGAGCTGAGATTTTGACCCTGCATCCACAAATAGTAGAGTACAAATAGGTGAGTACACCCACCCACACAAAATACCGGTGAGTACAAATCAGTCAGCAGTCCCGAATATCAAACCTATTAAGCTTCTATGATAATTACAGAAATTATTCATGAGAACTTCATGAACAGATTGCATTTATTCAAATAAAAAACTACTACATGATTCTACATGAAAGATTAATTTGGAAGTTACAAAACATGCAACCCGCAAATTGGAATGTAAATGTTACTCTTCGGTCTATACTAGGCATAAAATTGATCCAGGATGGACCGAATCGTCCTCTAGTTTCCAGTTATAATTTGAGGATAAGTTGTGAAATGTTCCAGCAAGGAAGGTGGAATTTTAACTGCATAAAACAAAGAGGTTTGGTGAGCAAACTATTGCAGTAGACAGATCTTGTTTGAAATGAAAATGAGAAGTGGTAAGAGAGAACAAGTGTTCTCATGGGGAAACTATATCGTAGTATATAAACTTTTTAATTTACATAAATGATTTGCTCGAAATAAAATACGAATATATTTGTTGACTATACAAAAAAAAAAAAATCCACGAAAATAATAATAAAAATGACTAGATACCTACAAGACGGTGTGGATAAATTGAGAACATGGAACAGATAATAGAATTTATATTTAAAATTATTATATAATGAAAATAGGAGAAGTGGAAAACACCACTAGCCGGCGGAGATTGAACCCGAATTAATTTAACCAGCAACCTCGGGTTGGCCAAGGCTTCGAGGATTTTAGCTTGCTTCCCTTGAGGCTGCTTAAAATATCTCAGGTTCGATTCCCGACTAGTCGCTGTATGTCATTTGAAAAAAATATATATATATATATATATATATATATATATATATATATATATATATATATATATATATATATATAAAGACAAAAGATCGTCAGTGAGGCATCACATAAGTGACACATTACAAACACGTACAACACGCATGTAAATCTTTATGATAGACTTTACATATATAGACGAAGAAATGCTAAAAAAAAAAACTATTCATAACATAACAGAAGCGAAAACTAGAATAGGCAGTAGTAGTGTGTTGTTTGCAGCTAAAACAAATGTAAAAACAGAAAAAGATCAAAGATAAAGTGTAAAATAGCACGCGCAGGAAAAAAAAATCAGGAAAGACTGTAAACACTGTGAATGTCCTCGTTTGATGACACAAGAGAATAACATACAAGATAATACAAAAAAAAATGCGATAAAATAGGTAAGAATGATTTCTTAGAACCTAACGGGGAGAACAAGAGTGATTCCAATTACAAATTATGACAACAGATATAGACGAAAAATTATACCACTTTTTTTTTTTTTTACAAATAGTACTGCAGAAGACTAGACTGTGATTCAGGGAAGAAGTATTAAGCGCTATAACCGCAAGAATTTAAAAAAAATATATATGATATATTAAAGGATATATATTAAACACTGAATACGAGACAACACGAGAATAGTTGCTCCAATACCTGCAAATAGATAATATCAATTTATCAATCTCAATCTCTTTTCGTCTCCATCTGTCTGTCTCTCTGTTATGCAGGTGTACACACACACATACACACACACACACACACACACACACAAGTCAAGTACGTAAAAAAAATAGAGAAAGTGTAAAGGTTTGCAACAAGACTAGTTCCAGAGCTAAGGTTGAGGAAAATCTGCCTAACGACACTGGAGGACAGGAGGGTTAGGGGAGACATGATAACGACATAGAAAATACTACGAGGAATTGACAAGGTGGACAGAGACAGGATGTTCCAGAGAGATAGGACACAGAAACAAGGGGCCACAATTGGAAGTTGAAGACTCAGATGAGTCAAAAATATGTTAGGAAGTATTTCTTTAGTCATAGTTATCAGGAAGTGGAATAGTCTGGCAAATGACGCATTGGAAGCAGGAACCATACATAGTTTTAAGACGAGGTATGATGAAGCTCATAGAGCAGGGAGAGGACCTAGTAGCGACCAGTGAAGAGGCGGGGCCAGGAGCTATGAATCGACCCTCAACCACAAATAGGTGACTACAAATAGGTGAGTACACACACACACACCTTCTATAAAATGTCAGAGCAGACAGTGCATCCCAAGCACTTAGCATACAGTGGTAAGTGACAGTGTGAGTGATGGCAACATTCCCTCAACATTGCAACGAAAATACCTACACATCAGTGAGGTCGACTCATTATTTTCTCCATGTTCGATGTTCTTCCCAATCTATTTTGCAACAGAGTGAAGCTATCAACCACCAAGTTGAAGACCATCCCGGTTAACAATTCCCAATTCTTGTTAAACAAATGCTGCATTTTCCTGGGTGACGGGACCTGGTATCAAATGACTGTTATATTTGTGTTCCACTGAAAAAATAGCGGAGCCTGCGGGGGTTCAGTGGAGCACGTCTACACACAGTGCATAACATGCGTGATATTTTCAACGAATTTAATGTATCTCTCACTGGAAAAGAGTATCCTTATGTAGCTTGTTTATCGTGATAAATTGTAAGTAAATTTTTGATAATTTAAGCTATATTTAATTACCCTCACCTATATTTACTTCTTAATCTTCAATGGTGTGTGAAAAAGCTCCGATTTTGATGCAAAAAATAAACGTGTCAGCAAACTGATGTAGCACGGTAAGTCTCTCCTCTACGTATTATTATTATAGCACGTTTCTCTACGTATTATTATTATAGCAAGTCTCTCATCTACGTATTATTATTATTATAGCAAGTCTCTCCTCTACGTAATATTATTATTATAACACGTCTCTCCTCTACGTATTATTATTACAGCAAGTTTCTCCTCTACGTATTATTATTATAGCACGTCTCTCCTCTACGTATTATTATTTTAGCAAGTCTCTCCTCTACGTATTATTATTACATCAAGTCTCTCCTCTACGTATTATTATTACAGCAAGTCTCTCCTCTACGTATTATTATTATAACAAGTCTCTCCTCCACGTATTATTATTATAGCACGTCTCTCATCTACGTATTATTATTATAACACGTCTCTCCTCTACGTATTATTATTATAGCACGTCTCTCCTCTACGTATTATTATTATAGCACGTCTCTCCTCTACGGATTATTATTATAGTCTTTAAGAAGTTCTAAACGTGGGGTGTGGAAATTAATCAAGTTTAATCCAGGAAAGGGCGAAGAAGTCCAACTCCTTGGATACAGAGCCTTTCACTGGCATCAAAGCACCCCCCCTCCCCCTTATCCTTTAAGGATCTTCTCTACGTAGGCCCCTTATTATCAGGGGTAAGCCTTTGAAGCTGATGAATCCTCACCGGAATATTTGACGAGGGCCTCATTGCTCTACTGAAGTCTGCCGGCTCAGACTGACACATTTCAACACCTTGCATGAGTGCCATCCTGCGTGATGGAATATGACAGGGAAGCAATTTTTGTTCCCACTGTTTAACTGCCATATAGAATAAGGAAGCAGCGCAATGCTGATGTATCCAACTTTGTTTAAAAAAAGTAATCATGGCTGTGGAGCCTGCGTCTGGCTCACACTATTGGGTAGTTTCAAATTTAGGTTGGATAAATTCATGAGTGAGAGGGTTGGTTGAGGGACTCTGCCATGAGTGGGTAGAATTGTCAAGATTATTTCTTGGGTGCATTGAAAATTGGGTTGAGCAAATATTCTGTTAGTGGGACGGATTGTGAAGGACCTGCCTAGTATCCAACAGGCCTGCTGCAGTGTTCCTCCTTTCTTATGTTCTTATGTTCTTAAGTTCGTCTTGCTGCTACTGCGCTATGTTAGATTAGGGTGTTTCCTGACGCGGGTCTTAAGTCATATGGCTTACTGGTCCACCTCTTCCTGACTATAGACATAAAAGACTAATTTATTAAAATTTGTAAAATGAGAAAAATACAAAAGAAATAATATAAATAATAATAATAATTATTATTATTATTATTATTATTATTATTATTATTACTACTACTGCTATAACTACTACTGAGAAGTGTTAAATCCATAGGGCTCATAATTCGCCTGAGCTATGGGAGGTAATGAGCTTTGATGTAAGAATGAGGAGAGTTGTTCCACGAAGCACTAATCCTTTACCAGCACCAAGGCAACTTCCCCCACCAGATTCCAAACCATTACATACAGCTACAAAAAATAATTATTTACAAAAATAGAGTAAAAATAAATTAAATTTTTAGACTCACAATCAGAAACTAAGACTCGTGTGTTGTATCGACCAGAGAGAGGTGAGGGGGGGGCTGCGACAGAGGACATCTGCTGCAAGAAAGTTTAATTTGACACACAGCTTCACGTCTTGCTCCTTACCCTGCGAGAAGACCTAAAAATATAACACAGTGCATTGTTCAGCCTGCCTTTTTTATGCGTGGTAAAAATTTGCTGAAATTCAAGATGGCCGCCACGAAAAACCATACGTATTTTTTTTCTATCTTCGCTTCTAACGTGAATTTTTAAATGATTTAATTAAGTCTAAGCGTATCTTTTTTTTTATCCAGGGAGTTTATTTTTGGTAACTGGAAATTTATCATGAAAATCTACTGTTTACAAAAATGAACTAAGTGTGACCGCTGGAATTTTTCTATATTTTCTCTAATTTTCCCAGATAAACGGATAAAAGGGTTATGAAACAGGAAACCTTATAGGCCTTGTATACATGATATAATGTTTTACAATTATGTTGTAATAAAAAATGTAAAATTATCATCAGTATGTTACAATATTGTTGGTGAAGTTGTCTGGGCACTAAGAATGGATGGAGCAGAACAAGACGGTGGTGTATAAAGCTGTGGTGAAAGGAAGTGCTGTTCCTTTCTTCCAAGAAGACAGGAACAGCACCGTCAATAGAAACCCTTCTGCCCACGATGAGAACTTGGCATTCTATTTCCAGCATGCCCATCCTCAGGTCATGCTTTGGAAAGCTGCAGATAAGCAATTGCTAAGCTTAAACATTAAACATGTGCTCAAAGCAGTCGCTCCTGCTGACTGCTGGTATGTCAGACACAAGCTATTCCCACTTGCTCAGTTATTGCCAGATGTTAAAACTCTTTTATCTCTCAAGACGAAAATGATGAGAGTTAGTTTAGAGTCACTTCAAGAACATTCACTTTTATAATCCTTATTTTCATTTAAGTCAAGTTTAGTTTATTGTCTTTATTACTATCAGTGAACTCTCGTTTGCAACATGCAATTGGTGTTTCATGTCTTCATTTACTCATTAAACAACTGGCAATCATTGTTGAAAGATTCTTCTCTTAAAACCTGGTCTCTGGAGAGTGCTAGTTTGCCATATATTATTCCGTGTATATTTCAACCAATTTTTAGCAATTTTATGCCTGACTGATTTTATGATAGCTCCCTATTAGTGTTGATAAAAAAAAAGTTTATTATAAGTTTTCAAGATCATATTGCGACATTTTTTTTCAATATGTTCAATACAGCTTATATATATACGCGTGGACACACACAAAGTAAGCATCAAATATGCACAGGCATAAACAGATCACACAGAAAACGAGACCTCTCACTATTAACTGTTATTTTAGAAATAAAATGGTGAAATGTATATAGGTTGCACACCTAAGCCAGTAATTCGCAGGATTACCCTTCCTCCGGATGCACTCCTTAAGTTTCCCCAAGCACTGATAAGGCCATCGTACTGACTCCTGATTTTGGGGGTTAGAGGACACGTCCAGGGTACCAAACTTATATTTAAAAAGGTTACAAACGTTCTCTATCGAATTTTGGTCCCAAGAGTTTTCAGACCAGTAATTAAAGTATAGTAAATCACAATCATTTCGTCAGTTCTTTGTCTTTGGCAGTATGGAAAGACCGTCTTCAATACAAGACTATAAGACTATTTGCGCTGTTAGGCAAATACTGACATATATGTATTACTATTTGACTCCTCGTGTGTGTGTGTGTGTGTGTGTGTGTGTGTGTGTGTGTGTGTGTGTGTGTGTGTGTGTGTGTACACACAGGAACATATTAATGTTTTGAAAATGATCGAGTAGGGATGATAGTGGCCAAATTAATTATTAATACGAAGGACAGAGGCCACCAATTCCATCAATTAAATCACACGACTATGCCAAATAATTTCACTATCTGGATCTCTCCCCACACTAAATAATAAATTGAGCCCCAGTCCTCATAGTGTCGAGAGAATTTCTGGTCTTGTAGTCGCACCTGAGGCCAGCTTCCTGTGTGGCCGCCCGATCAGCCAAACTATCGCTGCCCTCAGCCCGCTGATCTGGCATATCCGGCAGGAACTCTTAGCTTCCTCGAAAGAATTCCACGGTTTTGATATTTGCTAGAAGAATAAATAGTCGTGAATCTTTTTTATTTCTTTTATACAGTACTCTGTAATTGAAATAATGCACTCCAATTTTTCACCTGGTTTATTGAGCACATGCTTCCCTATCTCTTGCTGTAGTAAGTTGTATCAATTGCCTCCTTCTTAGAGTAAATTGGCATTAATTGATCTCATAAATTATTTTTTCTAGGTCTAATGTCTCGCCTACTTTCGTAGATACAAACACAGAACAGTATTCAAAAGAGCATGAATATATTCACCAATATCATCACTATTTTGGCATCCCGTTTTAAATCTTCCATAATTCACCCTCTAATTTTCACTGGCTTCACAATTTTGTGTGTCTTCTTTAAACGTTAAACCGAATAAACATTAACATTCACAGGTGTTTTTACACATTCCATAAGTTCTATGAAAAAATGTAACTACGCTGTGCATCATGTGCATTTTATTTTGCGGCTGGGGAGGGGAGGTAGGGGTTTCTAGACTGTTACGTATCGAAAGTTGTAATTAGTCACCTTGAACATTAGGTTCAGTAGCACCAAGTGTAAACAAGTCAATAAAACACCACACCGTTCTCGTTGCCCAGTGAGAGAATTAGTTGACATCCGAGTGTAGATTCTCACCCTATTGAGGTAATCGAAACCCTTTTAAAATGTACAAATAACCCACACTTGGGGAGGAAACTTTAAACGACGTTTCGGTCCGTCCAGGACCATTTTCAAGTCCCAATTGGTCCAAGACGGGCCGAAACGTCTAAAAATTCCTCTCCAAAGTTTGAGTTAATAATACACAAACTGTTCCATCAACGGTATGGTGGTTCCTCTTCATTACAGAACTGTACATCCTACTGTACCAGTAACCAAGGTACTCAATTACCTTGCGGTACCAAAGGTTACACAGTATACCAAGTCTACCTATAGACTACATGGTGATGGGTACACAGATCATCGCCTCCGCTGCCCGGCCTCAGACTAGGCGTCCTGGTTGACGGCCCAGTCAATCAGGCTGTTGGTGCTAGCAGCACAAGAGGAGACCTATTGCATTCAGCGATGTGGGGTTGCTTAGTGAATGGCTCTTGATCCAAAGAATTAGTGCTATCCTCCTCTTCCTCGGATCACAGCTGATTACCTCCCGTTCTCTAGGCGCCAAGTGGTTCATGTGGGTTTAACTCTTCCCCGAGAAGAAGAATAATAAGAAAACTCGACTGTTAAATCATACATTCATTGGGAAGCGCTAAATCTGAAAGGGTCACACAGCGCCTAGTAAGTGGGAGGCAATCAGGGTTGATCCAAGGAGAGGTCAGCTCCAATTCCTCGGATCAAAAGCTCTTTGTCAGTATCAAGCATTTCCCTTGAAAGTAACTAGCAACTCCGTGAGCGTTGGTGAGAGCGAGCACGCTCGCGCCCACGCACGCACGCACACACACACACACAGGAGCTGAGTCTCGACCCCTGCAACCACAATTAGGTGAGTACACACACACAGGTTTGCAACCAGGGTAGTATCGGGACAGACGACCTGCGAGCAGAGGTTGCCTGACGATCCTGGCGGAACGGACATGGGGAGACATGATTACAACATACAAAATCCTAAGATAGATGGGGCAGAGAGGGCCAGACTGTTTGAATTAAGAGGATCAAGATTAATGGGACACAGGTGGAAGCTGAAGACTCAGATAAGCCATAAGAAAGTAACGAAATATTTCGTTAGTCTCAAGCTGGTTGAAAAGTGAAATGACTTGGCTGAGGCAGTGGTAGAGGCAAACTCAATACACAGCTTCAAGATATGAAAAATCAGTGATGTCGATCAAAGTGGTCCCGAAGGTGGGACTAGGAGATCAAGTCTCGATTCCCAAATATCTCTTGAGTTCAACTTGGTGAGTACACACATGTAATATCTCTCTCCCTTAACAAAGGGAGGGAGATATTACTTGATGCTCACCAGTATCTCACACCAAATACTTCATCACCAGGTCATTTTCTTAGGTTTCCTGCTGCAAGAATTTTACAAAAACTGTGAAATTTGCATTACATATACGTGAAAAAAATATACCATTATTCAACCCAGCTCGACAGGATAATTTGCCTAAATTAATCCATCTTGTCTGGATATTAACGTTAATTGCGAATGTAATATTAAAATATGTTAGATAATTTCCAACTGATCAACACAAGTTTGAAGCTACGAATTATTAATGAAATTAATATGCGTGTCGGATCATTTACATAATCACCAGGTTGTGAACAGTGTCGTTTGGCTCCCATGTTAACATGTATTGTGAACAATGCTTTTGAGTTATCAAGGTTACAGTGATAAAAAAATAACCCGGGTTAGATTCCCGGGCGGGCAGATACACATGACCGAATCTCTTTGTTTGTGGTCTGAGTGGCATCCTGGGGAGGGGGTGGTAGTATATCTTAGCGCTATAAATGCCGAGGTATGACAACCCTTGGTATGCGTATTGAACTGTGGACCAAAACTGATTTATATCCCAGCATAAATCAATAGCCTAGGATAACTCATTAACCTACGATAACGCAATAACCTAAGATAACGCAATAACCTACGATAATGGAATAACCTACGATAACGCAATAACCTACGATAACTGAATAATGGTAGGCAGCAGTATATTTTTCTTGCGTTCACCCACTGTATAATGCCACCTACTACAAGAGACTAAGAGGTAGGTACCTACTTGCAGTTATTTGAACACGCGGCAACATGGTAAGTGCCTTGCTCCTACTTCTCGTCCTACCTCGGAATCGAACCTTGTTTCTTTCGTTTGTAAGCCGACAGCTCTACCACTGATCTATAGGCTAGGTGAGAGCATGTATATCCCTGTGGATATTATTATCTACTGATACTACAGGTAGGTTAAAATATTGTATAAATGTGCTACAGACGCGTTAAAATAAATACTTTAAAGTCACTTGGAAGACTCTTTGCCCTTCCCAAAGATAACAATTACGATATGCAAATTTGAGGTCAATACGCACGTATTGTTTATGTCGACCAAGAGTGGAGCTCAGAGTTTGAAATATACTACCTATTGACCTCTCATTAATAAGCTTTCATTATACTTTCTTATATGCCATTGTTTTATATCTTGACAATTTTACTCAAATTTATAAAATAATATATATGAGATAGGTTAATTTACCCAAGAAACTGTTGAATATTAGTTTACTATTTTTCTTGGAATAAATTTTCAGGTGATGGAAACAAATTAAAAAATTAAAGCTTTAATATATGGGCATATACTTACCCTCTACCCTGGCGGCAACAGGAGCTTGAGGGACACACACCAGAGTCATCAACACCGTCATCACCACCAGCAGCGTAGTCATCTTGCGAACCATCACCACCAGCACCTCCCCACACACTGCTTCTCTGCTCACTCTCATCGTACGGCGTGAGGAGGGAGAGGGAAAGGCCAGAAACGAAGGGAAAGGAGGTAGGTGTTAACTTGTTTATAGGTTCACTATACTGGCTCACTGTTTATTTTGCTACTGCAGCCTTGGGATTACAGTGTGTGTTTAGCGATACTTGTATGGTGATCTTCGTTTGGTGGATCAGGCGCTGTGTAACCCGTACGGATTTGATGGTTCCCCATGAATATAATAATCCGTTTGGCGGAGGAGCAAGATTTCTCAATCACTACACAGGTTCAGAGAATCACTAGCTGGATAAGACGTCAATTTGTCCAAGGTCAGCTATTTCACAATTTAACTTTTTAGTTTATCCAGCAATTTAGGGAATATGTTAAACAAAACTACGTTTTTTAAAGCAAGTTTTCTAAAAAAACGTATATTTCTTGTGGTAAAGTTCTTAGTTTCCCCTCAAAGATATGTATTTCTCTAAAGTTCCTGAATAATTCGACGCCAAACTCTTCAAGATACCAAACAAAAATTCACACATTATACACAAAAACAACACTTACATAACCGCTCATCACACGTGTAAATTCAATGTCTTTTTAATATAGCTTTTAAAGTTACACTCGCAGACCTCCAATAAATCACCAGTTTCACTGATCAAACTGCACTAGGAATATCAACACGCGTTGTTTGCACTCAGGGTCACAGTGACTTTTCCACCAATCAGATACAAAGATAAACGACAGTTTTAAATTGAGATCAAGTCGATAAGGTCTCCCACTTTCGAAAGAATAGTTGTAATTTTTACAAGTTAGCTTGTAAAAATAAAGATCTAATTTCTTGAAAACTTGCCGGCGACCGTTCCTTCTGGATCCCCAAAGCTTCCCTGGACTCAACGACCAGAGTCCAGATTCCAGACTTATTGCACCCGGAGAGAGAAGAGACGCTTGCGAGTTTCTTCAAGAGTTTCATTCAATGAAGTGAAGAGGTTTATAATATATGAGAAAATTGAATTCAACTGGAAATGTGTATGTATATAATGGCGATAAGTTCTTACAAATAGCCTGAGAGGCTGGATGAGAGAAGTTCATACAGATAGAGGATAGGCTCGCATAAGTGGTTACATATGATCATGCAGGTTGTTGGAGTCACATGAACCTATGGTAGAGTCATGATATGAGACTCACGCTGGACGACTTTTATCGTCTCTTCCTGTTTATACCAATGATCACTTGGAAATCAGGTCCCACTAGTTGAATAAATCTACACTTGCGAGTCTTGATGGTTAATTAGCGTGATTGCTTGAGCCCCAGCGACCAAGCAGGCACTAGGCAGCGTCGACTCTCGCATACAATTACCCCCAACTCCACACTCTCAGATTTCCGTATTTAGTCCGTTTTATGTGTATTTGCTCATAGGCTAATTGCTGCTGGAGGACCTTCCATAATGAGCTGGCAGTTCCAGGTAATTAAGGTGGGTGGTTGCCATTCCTTATTTAAATTCTCTGGCAGAGGTTAGCACCTTTTTTATGATGTGCAGGTGCTCTCCCATTTCTAGTTAAAGGCAGTGCTAAGATTCTCTCGTTCGTCGCATATGTTCAAAAGTACAACGCTTTCATCTCCTCATATACGTCTTAAGTACAGAGCTCTCACCTCCAAATGGATCGAAGACGGTAGTTTACTACCCACAACTGCACTAATAAATCTTGACCTAAAGAAATAAGAGTTTATACATTATGTTAAACCCACACTCTTCTAATATTAGATATATTTAATTTAGTTTGCCCTAAAAATAATCGATGACAAATTCTTTTTTTTTTTTTGACGTTTAATCACAATTGGCTTCTCGTGAAGAATTTCCTCGGCCCATCGTGAAGATTTTTAAAGGTGGATGGTCTTACACCATTATCCTCCGACTTTAAAGTCAATGGATTTAAAATCAGGTGAAAAACAGGTAAACTACGATCATACTTTCACGATTATGCAAATTTATCCATAAAGGTGGTGCATTATCCCACGGGTAGTTTTGGATAATGAGACCCTCCGGAAGAATATTCGCAAAGTTTCTGCGAAAAATGCCGTCTTGGTCACTAATCTTGAGACACCATTCCTGTTACACAGATTCTGCTTTATGCTAAACAACACACTATATTTTTTAATTTCTATGCCCTCTGAAACTTTTCTGTTCCAGTGGAGCAGTTTTGAACACTTTCAACTAACTGCTAGACGTTTCACTTTACTGCTTTAAGTAACACAAAATACTACTTAATACAAAATTACTACTTTCCAAAGTGAATATACTAATGCTGCATAGGCAGAAGACAATGCATTTCAAAACATAATTATCCAACAGAAATGAATCTCACATCAACCACCTTCATCCCATGTCTCCAACACTAAAATTTACTCTCAAGTTATCAACAATGAGATGAATGACGGGAGGGGATGCTTGGGAGCGGCCAGTGAGGGGAGTGAACACAGAGTGCCAACACAGAGCGAGCGTCACCGTCGGCGGCTCGTAGCCTACTGAGCTGCTGGCAAGTTATGAAGCTTGGAGAGGAGGCTGTGTTTTGCCTCATCAGCTGGTGTGCTAGGGGTGGCACTGGCCCTGGCCCTTAACACTCACTCAATCTACACCACTTAACATCTATGAACAATATAAATACGGTGTAATTAAGTTCCTTTTGTTTGGTTTAACACTCGGTGGCACAAGGGACATTAAGATAGGAATTCACACGTAGAATAACATCAAACATTCTGCAATATCTAAAATAGGGATTATTGTAAACTCTTGTGTATATACAGAGATATACAAGCCTCTTGGTGTATATACTCTATTATAATCGTAGCAGACAGCCACCCACTATTTACATATACCTCTTTGCATTTATATATCTATATAAGAACGGTGGGGTTACTTGAGCATTCACTTCCAAGAAAAACTGTGAAATGTAGTTAAGCAAAGTCTTAGAAAGTTTAGGTAAAATTATTTTATATTAGGCACACTTTAGCACTAAATATTTCCATAATATTATGCAAGAATCGCGAACAAACGGCACAAAATGCAAAACAACCATAGGGGGAGTTGAATAATAGCTCTAGGCCTTTCGTGTTACAATCAACACATCATCAGGACCTTGCAAAGTTGCAGAAATGAGTAAGAAATCTCGGCAAGTGTAGAAACACTGGGAACGTTTCTTTACACCTTTTGTCATGTTCACCTAGAAAGTAGGTACCTGGGTGTTAGTCGACTGGTGTGGGTCGCATCCTGGGGAACAAGATTGAGGACGCACTGCCTTTATAGGGTTATTCTGGTTAGCTAACCCTCTGGGGTTAAAAATCCGAACAAAATCTTATCTCCCGTATTAATCAGTAGAGAAGAGTTAGTATTACTTTTCATTAAGAGGCAACGTCAGGATAAATATAAACAAGATTATGTTGTAATTAACTAGGCCTCCATCAACGGTCCGTGTCTTGCTCAACCATATCATTAAGGACAGACGAGTGTTGGGGGTGGTGGGGAACCAGATGGGGTGGACGGAGGGAGCCTGTGGGGAGTAGGAGAGTAAGAGGGCCATAGGGGTGCAGAGGGTTGGGGTGAAGTAGAGGAACCAATGAGCTAATATAATTACCATAAGGGTAAAGAGGGTTATTTCAGGGGTTCCAGGAGCAAGGGGGACTGGCGAGGCAGCTGTGTTCTGCCGTCACCACTACAACCAGAACCTCTCCTGCTGCTGCCCCACACCTGCCTCACTCCAACCACACCATCCCCACATCTGCCCCACTCCAACCACACCCATCCCCACACCGGCCTCACTTCTATCTGCCCCACTTCATCTGCTCTACTGAGACACTTCATACAGAGCAAAACCCCACCATCAAATAATCCCAAGAACTTAGAAATCCTCTAAACGTACGTTTACAGTTAGCATCTCACTAGGAAATGATGTTAAGATAGTCAAGAAAGTTTAAAGTTCGCATCCCTCTAGAAAAGACCTTAGAAATACTCAAGAAATCGCCTTAAAGTTGGCATATCTTTAGAAAAGATCGCAAGAGATACTCAAGAAACGAGTTTAAAAAGCTGCTAAGAATAAGTATAGCGTTTATAATTACGAGAGGATAAAAAAGGCGGTAAAAACAATTTTGGTGGGAACTCTGCTTTAAAAGGAGAGTAAGGAAGGGAGCCGGAGAGCCCGGGGGCCTTAACGCAATAAGCTCTTCTCTGACAATTACTTGTAGTGAAATTAGTGCCAAGTGTAAGAAGAGATTACGGCACTCTCGCCCCCACCGCTGCACAGCCTCACCGTAATGGAACAAAAACCTGAGAATGCTCTTATCGAGTACATTTTTTTGTTGTTGTTGTTGCAAGTGTACGACTCAGGGCGTTCATGCATACATTCTTAATGTAGACTAAGACAGCACTGTGACCCAGTGGTATTATCATTAATTCCTTCAAGAACAGGACATTTTACACAAAGAAATATGTTGAAAGTAATGTATTCCCGACAAGTATGTATTAAAGAAAGAAATTGGAAATACAAGTGAAAAAGCTCCATACAGACAGTAACGTTGTATTGATGTACGATATTTTTCCAACTTGTGATTTTTGTCTTCATACAAAACACTATGTATTTGTTTATACAAAACACTATGTATTTGTATATACAAAACACATAAGCTAAGTCTAACATAAGTGTGTAAAGATGAAGTATTACCTTAGGACTCGTATTATTTATACTTCTTGATATGAAGCCAAGAATCCTATTCGCTTTATTGCAAACCTAAAGGTTGTCTTGGCATTAAATTTCTGCTATCCAGAATTCCTAGATCTTTTTCGCACTCTGACTATGATCTACATTACTTACCTTTTAATTACCTACTTGTATTAATATTGGTAGAATTACCGACAATATGTTAAGTAAAAGGACACAAATGCAACTAATGTGATATTTTATTGTGGTAACGTTTCGCTCTCCAGGAGCTTTTTCAAGCCGTTCGGCTTGAAAAAGCTCCTGGAGAGCGAAACGTTGCCACAATAAAATGTCACATTAGGTGCACTTGTGTCCTTTTACTTAACAATTACCTACTTATTTTCTCGTTCCAGACCATGTAGCTGAACTCTTCTCCAGGCTGAGGGACTGACCACCTCAAACACCTTTTCTCCAAGGTTGATGGACTGATTACATTATCTTTATTTCACTACTACTGCTCTCTCTGTATTTGGCTGAAGAAGCCCACTGTGTAGGTGAAGGTTATCATCAATAAAGATACCCAACTGTTGCATATGTATCTTAATCTTTACACATGATATATACACACAGAGGTCTCTCATAAATAAAAAACTAAACCTTATTTTAATTTTTAAAGGGCTGGACCGGTAAGCCAGCGGAAGGCCTCAGTCAGATGACCAAAAACTCCAGTAGTGGGTCATTATATGACTACGACCCTCGTCTGGAAACAACTCTCCTGTTTCCTGACAAACCTTACCTTATCTAACCTCTTAATTTATATATGCTGAGAGTATTCTTGACTGCATTTAACAGGTTATGTGCAGCTTTAATGGCCCTTGCGTACTTGATTTGCCACCACAGTTTAGTGTGCAGTTGTAGTTTTGATGTCGGAGGACGCTGTGTGCTGTTTACTGCAACACTTTGTGGATTTACACTATTTACTGAAGATGAAGACATAACCTCAGGTATCTTGTTGTGCTGCGACTTTGTGTTAAATAAATCTAGTGTGGACTTGGGTTTCTCAGTGATTGTGTTGTAATGTTAATCCAGTGAGATTTTCGCTGATTTTGTTATAATGATAATCCAGTGTTAGACTGGTGTAATTCATGCACAATGCTATGATAAATATGATTTGATTCTCGAGGGATTTTATACCACTGAGAAAACCTTTTGAAGATCTGGAAGAATTTATGTGCTCACACTGTCATAATTCCGTGTAACTAGACAACAATAAACTCAACCTTAACTGTCTCCTTGATCTTTGGTTAAACTATATTTTTTTAGTTCTAATATTAATATGCTTACCGTATTTTGTTGAGGTTGCCATTAACAGACGGTTGCTATCTTAGCGACATGCAACAGAGCGTATACGTAAATGGGGAAAAAATCAGCACGACTCCCGCAACAAGTGGTGTGCCTCAGGAGTCAGTATTGGGACCCTTGTTTACAATCTATAGTCACGACGTAGATGAATGAGTAAACTGCGGCATAAGTTTGCATATGACACTAAAATGGGCCGTCAGATAATTTTTGATGAGGACACTAGAAAGTTAAGGAAAACCTATATAGGATAATGGCGTGGTCGAAGAAGATGCAGTTCAATGGGGACAAATATAAGGTTCGGATCCTAGGAAAAGAAAATAATATGCTACTTATAAGCTAAATAATGAAGATCTTTTAGTCAAAGTGAATCTGAAAAAAGATTTATGAAGTCTGGTTAGCAGTAAATTAAAGACACGACAACAATGTTTGTAATAAAGCTAATACCTTAGGATTCTTGGCTTCATATCAAGAAGTATAAATAATTATAATAGAAGTCCTAAAGTTATACTTCAACTCTAAATATGTTTGGTAAGGTCTCATTTAGACTACACTTCTGACTTGTGGTCTCCATATCATGGAGACCACAACTGGACATAAATGCGCTGGAAAATATACAAAGAGGGATGACGAAATTGATCCCATGTATCAAAAACATTTCCTAGTGAATTTGTACTCTCTGAAAAGACGTAAAATTAGGGAGGATATAAGTGAACTGTACAAATGGAAAACAGGAATAAATAAAAGGAATATAAATAATGTGAGTGGTGCACTGAGGAGTCTGTGGAGACAAAGAACTTCATCCATGAAAGCAAAGAAGGGAATGTATGACAGTATAGTTATACCAACACTCTTGTATGGGTGTGAGGCATTGGTTGTGAATGTTGCAACAAGGAGAAGGCTGGAGGCAGTGGAGATATCATGTCTGAGGGCAATGTGTGGTGTGAATATAATGCAGAGAATCCGTAGTTTGGAGATTTGGAGGAGGTGTGGGATTACCAAAACTATTATCCAGAGGGCTGAGAAGGGGTTATTGAGATGGTTTGGACATGTAGAGAGGATGGAACAATAGAATGACTTCGAGAGTGTATAAATCTGTAATGGAGGGAAGGCGGGGTAGAGGTCGGCCTAGGAAAGGTTGGAGGGAGGGTGTAAAGGAGGTTTTGTGTGCGAGGGGCTTGGACTCCCAGCAAGCGTGCGTGAGCGTGTTAGATAGGAGCAAATGGAGAGAAATGGTTTTTAGGACTTGACGTGCTGTTGGAGTATAAGCAAGGCAACATTTGTGAAGGGATTCTGGGAAACCGGCAGGCCGGACTTGATTCCCGGAGATGGGAAGTACAGTGCCGGCACTCTGAAGGAGGGGTTTTAATGTTGCAGTTTTATAACTGTAGTGTATGCACGCCTCTGACAAGACAGTGATGGAGTGAATGATGATGAAAAGTTATTCTTTTTCGGGCCACCCTGCCTTGTTGGGAAACGGCCGATGTGTTAATAAATAATAAAATAATAATGTGCTTAAAGTATCTAACCAAGACAGGACTCACAGTAATGGGTTCAAAGTAGACAAATTTAGATTTAAGAAGGATATAGTTAAGTACTGGTTTAGAAATAAAGTTGTAAATGAGTGGAACAAATTTCCAAATAGCGTCAGTGAGACAAGAATTTCGGGTAGCTTTTAAATGTAGGTTGGACGAGTACATGAGGCCTGGTCACAGACAGGGCCGCAGGGGCGTTGACCCCTGAAATTCTCTCCAGGTAAACTCCAGGAGTGAGTGCGAGTTAGATCTGCCTTGCATGGGTCAATAGGCCTACTGCAGCGTTCCTTCGTTCTTATGTTCTCATCAACACCATGGACGCCAGTCATAAACAATAACTTCATTAAGATCAACATGGAGACTAATCAGCAACCGCCTCACCACCTCACTATTATCACTGCTACAGTTGCCAGGGGACGAGGGTATAAACATTAGTGGCAGGGAGAGGTGTACACAACCGTCAGCAGGTAAATTACTAATGCCAAGCTATGACGTCAAGCAATAGTCAAGGGAGCTGGTTGTCCCTTGGTTTAAGGTGAAGGGAGTCACGATCACTGTGGCACTGCGCCATACACACAACCACTGTGGCACGTTGCTTTATACCCCTACGGCGTAAGTGCCGCTACACACCCTGGTTAATTAAAGACACGTCGCAAAACAATTTTATTGGACAACGCTTCGCTGGGTAGAGCTTTCACAAGCTATGACTTGATAAAGCTCTACACAGAACAGAGACATGTCCTAAGGAAAGTGAAGGGATCTTGATCCAATGCAGCAGAGCTACCCTTACCCTTCTTTACTAATTCCCATTTCCGAACAATTGCAAGACCTGATACCATTAATCTGTTGTTCCCAGGACATGTAATGGGAGTATTGTGTTTCCAGGTCCCAACAGGTTATTTAACTCAGTCAAAAAGACGATTGAAATAAAATTGGACTCAAGTAACTAGGCGGGTATCTTTTTGGTCCTCCACCAACACACTGCGGGACCCTTATGACTTGTTTCATTCTGTCATCCTTACACTCAATGTCTACCCAAATTGCATACGTAAAAATGAATAGCAGTTCGTATTTGAGTTGTATTTTAGAAAGATCAACAACTTGGCTAAGTCGACAAGGATCGTGAAGAAAACGCGTTGCTGAAGAAGCGTTAATTGAGTTTCGTTCTATATAGAGCTTTATCAGTTCCCAATAAAAGCCTTTGCTTTATCAGGTCCCAATAAAAGCCTATGCTTTATCAGGTCCCAATAAAAGCCTATGCTTTATCAGGTCCCAATGAAAGCCTATGCTTTATCAGGTCCCAATAAAAGCCTATGCTTTATCAGGTCCCAATAAAAGACTATGCTTTATCAGGTCCCAATAAAAGCCTTTGCTTTATCAGTTCCCAATAAAAGCCTATGCTTTATCAGTTCCCAATAAAAGCCTATGCTTTATCAGGTCCCAATAAAAGCCTATGCTTTATCAGGTCCCAATAAAAACCTATGCTTTATCAGGTCTCAATAAAAGCCTATGCTTTATCAGGTCCCCCAAAAAAGTCTACGCAGTCTTTTCTTCCCAATACTCCAGTTGGATCCGACTTAGTAAGGATCTCCTCGATAAACAAGCCGAAAGTATAGTTACAAGTGAGTGTAAAGATACATTATGCAGAGCTTGCCTTTATTTTAAACGTTTCGATCAGGATTAATGAAGCTCAGTCCTGAGCGAAACATCGCCTAAAATAAAAGCTGTCTACCACAGGCCCTGAAATAAAGATACGTACTGTAAATTTTACAGTAATTTGTTCTACCATTAACGTTTATGTTTAAGTTGTTTCTGTTTTAGATCATGTTGTCTACCACATGATTTGAACCTGAAAATAACGTTCCTACATACATTTAGGTAAATAGTAAAACTAATGTAAAATTTACATATTTCATAAAAAAATTCTGATATAGAATATACACACAGTATGAATAAGAAACTATGGTAAAAATCCAGAACAAAGTAAGTACCAGATTTTTAAAGTCCATGAACCCGCATCGGAAATTTAAGTTACTCCACCATCGGCCTCCAAGTTCCGTACAAGAATGAAAGTGTTTACATTAATTAAAACACTAAGTTCACACTGATTATAGTGTTCCGACACAAACTGGACTCTCAGAGGCTCAAGTCCAACAACTGACCTGGACGTTAGAGCAGAAGACAACCAAAGACAAAATAGTGCAAAATGTGTGCTCAGGTTTTATGGAAATTGACAGAAGTTCTCACAGGATAATACGGAGAAGACAGTGTGCAGACCAAAACAGTACTCAGCAAGTCCAGAATAGTGTGAATCCTCACACTGCAAAGTTCCCACCGTACAGAATTCATACCACCTATTATGCCAGGAACAAAGTCCTGCCCAAAGCATGCAGTCTGAGAAATGTGTTTGTGTATATGTCTATGTTTTACGGAGACGAAAGCACAGTTCCATATCCAACTTGTCTGGCGGCCAGAGACAGACTAAAAGAATATCTCAAGAGCAAAGGTGGATTAGCTGTTCTTGGAGGTTTGCCAGGAAATTCATACCCTGGTTTTTAAGGCGTATTTTGCAACTCTGGTGTGAGGGGGGTGGGGTCAGCTGGAAAATATCTCTTAACATTATCATTACCACCGACAAACCTATAAACACAATATAATACTACTGATAAAACATACCACGGGTGGGGCTCGAACCCGCGGTCAGAGTCATGTTGACTACTGATAAAGATAATATAGGTTAAGATTAAGGTTGTATGGAAGTGAGAGAGGCGTACTTGCTACCATAACATATCCTTTACTCTAAAACACTAACATTACACAATTGGTGGCAAAACTTTTACGAAATGTAGATATACACGCACGTTCGTGACAAAGGCTCTGTAACATACATTAGTTTTTGCTCTATTCTGCAGCAATCAATCTGAACATCACGAAATTAATATACATTGCACTTATGTTAAACAATGACATCTAAATTTAGGTTCACCTAAGATACGATTGGTAGGATTAAGTTAAAATCCATTATGTTAATTTTAGCAAGGTAAGAGAAGAGTGCTAGGTTAGTTTTGGTGCAAATTAAAAATATTTGCGCTACGCTAATTAACAAAAAAAAATGTGTCGGTACATGCGTTAGCTTGAATTTTCAAAGGTATCTTTTCGGGGCCGTTTAGTTTGTCTGACTAACTCTGGGACCAAATACACGATATTATATATGCTAATCTCCTCCTTGTATCATCAATTTATCCTGTAAACTTTTATATCATTTTGCATAATACAGTATATGTATGATCATGCATCAATGGTGTGGGTAGAAGCGGAATATTTAAAAAGCCTCATACATATATATATATATATATATATATATATATATATATATATATATATATATATATATATATATATTATAATAGGGGTCCACCTCTAGTGCAAATTGTGGGACCCATAGCCTCGGAGAAGTGGATAAAAGGCATCAAGGAAGAATATTTGGATTTCTTCCTGAAGCCGTTTGAATATTCCACTTCTCCTACCACCCCATCCTATATACACACATACATACATATAAATGCTTTATTAATAGACAGAATACATTTATATAGCACACAAACATGAACATGAATACAATGGTACAATATGTCAAAGATTATGAATCTCCTCCAGCTCCTCCGAAGCCGGACGCGAGCCGAGTATGCAGCATGCGTTTCCCTCTGGATGGCCACGCTGAGACGCTGGAACATGAACGTGGCTGCCCTTGGGTCCCTGGTGGTGTCGATGAGTCTGGAACCCAGCTCTTTAGGAAACGTGTTGCATTTTTCCCCACGCTCCCAAGGTCTCTGATCCCACTGGGACAAATTTATACTGTTGGCTTATGTCCCTGTACTTGCCGAATCTTGTACTCCTCTCTGTGGTCAGCAGCTCCTCCCTGTCGCCCAACACTGTGATGGATGTAGGTGTCAGCCAGTATCGACACGCAGGTATAATCCCATGCTAAGAGCTTGCCATTCTTCCAAGGATAGATGGTGATCCCGTCGGGGCGGTTTGCTGGGTTGTGGGCGTTGTTGGCTGCTAGTGATCGAGGCTCTCTCTCGGCTGGGCATCCAGCTGTAGCGAGGGTTCTCTTTATGATGTCGTTGACCTCATTGTGTCTAGCATGCTAACCCTTGGTTTTAGAACAGTTAAGACCATGTAGACCATATTGGTCGGCTTCGCATCGCAAATACACGTATATTCCGTGTGAATGGGGCAGCAAGGCGCAGAGCCACTGCAATACGAAGGGTCTTAGGTCCAGGCGTTTCCCATGGCCGAAATGGGAACTGTTTGGAGGAAGTCCCCAGAGTGCTGTGCACTCACGGCTAGGAGACGGGCAGTCTCCCTGTCTGATGTTACGGCCCTGAGGAGGGTTTAAATTTAAATGATTTCTTGCTAATTGACCAGTTTTACCTATTCGGCACGACATATAATATATATATATATATATATATATATATATATATATATATATATATATATATATATATATATATATATATATATATATGAAGTTAGTCAGACAAACTAAACGGCCCCGAAAAGATACCTTTCGGTATATATACACACACACACATATATATATATATATATATTATATGTCGTGCCGAATAGGTAAAACTGGTCAATTAGCAAGAAATCATTTAAATTTAAATCCTCTTTAAAATTTTCTCTTATACATTTAAAGATATATATTTTTTCATTTATGTTAATATTAAATTAATGATTTTGTACCAAAAGTACCTTAGGAAACTTAACTAATCTTATTATAACAAGCGCAATTTAATTTAGCCTAATTCAACTAAATATATTTTATATAAGTTTACAAAAATTTAATAATAACAAACTCAATGAATTTTTTTTTTTTTTCGTTAGGTTCAGAATGATTTTTTTCGAAATAATTGCATGCACAAATTTTCGCTCGCCCTATTCGGCAAGAAGTGCGTTCCTATTTAAGACAAAATCGCAAGTTTTACTTATTCGGCACGACATATATATCAATCATTCAATTTCACTATTTAAATTTCTTTAAAAAAAAAAAGTCGGGTAGCCGCCAGTGTTTGTGCTCACGCACACGCTCAAGGAGTGCCATGTTAGTGCCATGTTAGTAGAGTAGTATGACGTAGGTGAGCAAATGGCTTGGCAGGCAATTACCTGGTTTGGACGTACGTAGCGACGGGGGTGTTAGACAAGAGAACGTATTCCTGCCCTCCCCAAATTTCAGCAGAACCAATTTCCCACTTCTACTCGAATCTCTTCTCCCCAACAAACCCACTTCATCCACAAACCCCTTCAAATTAAAAAAAAAAAAAAACATTTCCAAATACAGCAGACCCCATTACCCCCTTCAACGCCTTTTCCCCACCTCGACTCATGGGGCTCCACCTCCCCACAGTAATCCGTGCAGCGGCCATCTGTCACTCCACCTGGGTGAGGATACCCATCTGTCCTCAACACATACCACCCCATCCTCCATTTTTCACTGAAAAGAGGCCATCTATCTGCCAGCAATGAAACCATATATTCTCCTCCCCCTTTCTCTATCATTTTATAGGCCTTTATCCATCTAATATTAATCTATTTCAATTAATGGAGTATATAGCTCTATCTTAAATTTCCATAATAAAACTGTTTATTCAACATTTTAATGGGAGATATTACACTACAAACTATTAATATGGTTATGAATAAAATCACAGCAAACATATGAGTAAATGTCGTAAAATGTTAAAACTTTCAAACAATTTCTAAAGTGAATCACATGTTTAGTAAACTGTGATTATATTCATATCTAAATTAATAATTTGTGTATAATAAAATATCGTCTGTTTAAAATTAGAGATATAGTGAGTATATACGTACTTGTGTGTGTGTACTCACCTAGTTGTGGTTGCAGGGGTCGATTCATAGCTCCTGGCCCCGTGTGTGTGTGTGTGTGTGCTCATCTATTTGCACTTACCTATTTGTGGTTGCAGGGGTCGATTCTCAGATCCTGGCCCGGCCTGTTAACATGCCACTCTTCAGATTCACTCGCTCCCAGCCTCGTGAGCCCTATCATAGTTTCTCTTAAAACTATGTATGGAGTTTGCCTCCACCACTTCCTCACCAAGATCATTCCACATGAACAGTGATCAGAAACAGTGTTAGTCTTAATACTGATCCTTACGGAACCCTGCTTGTTAGGCTTTCCCTTTGGAGATCACTCTCCTGAGAGTCACTGCTTCCTTTCCCTAAGTGGAGTACGTCCACTGTAATTCCCACATGTAATATATATATATATATATATATATATATATATATATATATATATATATATATATATATATATATATATATATATATATATATATATATATATATATATATATATGTTATATGTCAAGTAATACCAAACATGTTATGGACACAGGTTACTAAATTTTGACATTTTATGTTTTGTTTATATTATCAAACGACCTGTCACTGAAGATCTTGGGATACTTCAACTTAGTACAGATACTGTATAGGTTTTCAACCTTACAATCAATAAACTTCTGAAAAGAAATGTGAAGTTCTCTTAAAGATGATTGAAAAGACTTTTGTGTTTAAATGATGTTGAGTGAAAAAGACGAAACAGAGAATGCATGACTCGAATGTCATGATTCCTGAGAGAAGAAACAGTAGCTAAGTGTTCCTTCACAATATTTTTTTGAAAGAAATCAATCTTCCCTCATTACAGAATACATAAAATTCTTCTTATACAATTCTCTGAAAAAAAGAGTAGAAGTTTTCACTATACACTTACAGAATAAATGAATACTGCCTCGTCACTTGAAGGAAGAGGAGTTCTTCGTGTACACTTCTCTGGGAGGAGAATTGCTCATAACTTACCAAAGGGACATAAAATCTGTAGGCAGCCCAAGCATGAAGATGGCGAGAGGATTGTCTCTGCACTTCCTTGACACACAGTGTCAAGGAAATTTCTTCCTTTTCCTTACACAGAGCCTAAGCTCAAGACTCGAAGCTCTTGTTATACAGATTTCGACGTAGCAGATGCTAAAGTACCTCTCAGCTCCCATATATACATTAATAAGAGGAAATCTGTTCATACACACTGTTCAACAAAGATTTCTCTTCATCATAAGATGGAAGCTTTCTCCTTCACATTACTAGGAAGAAAAGTTATCCAGCTACAATACTAAACAGAAGAGTTCCCCGTTTGCATTACGAAGAAAAAATAAAAGCCCCCACCTCACAAAGCAGCCAGCAAAAGAGTACACGAATAATTAAGGGAGCGATTGCAAAGTCCCCACGATCATACTCGTGTAACACATGACGCTAGTTTATAAGCAGGGAATTTAGCAACGGAAGTGCATGTCTGTATACATGCTTGCTAGCTTTTATGACAACCACTGATTGACATTTCACTAATGAGACCTTAATGAAGATGTGAGCCAGCTTACATGAAAAGGGGCCGTTGAAACACTAATGAACTGCTTATTATACACCCCTCGGACATACACACTCAATAACGATCATCATTTTTTCATCATTTAATTTACCCTTGCTTTTCTATACAAAAATAATTCAATGTTACAAATTATTTAGCCGTCTATGCATGCAGATCAGTTAAAAAATATATCAAACTATCTGTATTCTGAGTTTAGGAACACAACGTGAAAAATAAATAGAAGCGCTGTTAAGAGATGCACTTCTTGAAACTTTCGTGCCAGTAATACGGATTAATGGTGGAAATTCCTGAAGCTGTATGTGCATACCTGGAGGTTGTTCCGGGGGTCAACGCCCCCGCGGTCCGGTCATCGACCAGGCCTCCCGGTGGATCAGGACCTGATCAACCACAGCCCGGCTGGTCGGACACTGACTTTAGATATCTATCTAGTTCCCTCTTGAAGGCAACCAGATGTCTATTGGTAATTTCTCTTATGTATGCTGGGAGGCTGTTGAACAGTCTTGGGCCCTGAACACTTATTGTGTTTTTTCTTAGAGTACTCATTTCGCCCCTAGTTTTCATTGGAGTATGTTGCACCGTCTGCACCGTTCTCGTAGGGAGTCATTTCTGAATGCAGATTTTATCAGTTCCTCTAGGATTTTCCAGGTGTATATTATGATGTATCTTTCCCGCCTGCGTTTCAGGGAGTACAAGTCAAGGGATTTCAAACGTTCTCAGAAATTAAGGTGCTTGACTAACCTAATACTTGCAATAAAGGTTCTCTGTACATTCTCTAGGTATGCAATTTCACCTGCCTTGAATGGGGCTGTTAGTGTACAGTAGCATTCCAGCCTAAAGAGAACAAGTGACTTAAAATGGATCATCATTGGCTTAGCATCTCTTGTTTTGAAAGTTCTCATTATCCATCCTATTATTTTCCTCGCGGATGTGATAGTGACACTGTTGTGATCCTTGAGGGTGAGATCATCCGACATTATCACTCACAGATCCTTCACATTAGTTTTCTCTCTATTGTGTGGTTAAAATTTGTTGTATATTTTATTGTAGCTATTATTTCTTCAAGTTTTTCCATAACGGAGTAAATAAAATTTGTCCTCATTGAACATCACATTGTTTTTCGCGGCCCACTGGAAAACTTGGTTTATATCCGCTTGGAGATTTACCATGTTCTCAGCAGATGACACTTTCATACAGATTTTAGTATCATCTGCAGAAAAAGACACGGTTTACATCACTTTCTATGTCAAATACAAAGATAAGGAACATGATGGGGGCGAGTGCTGTGCCTTGTGTAACACAGCTCTTCACTGTGGCAGCCTATGACTTAACTATTTACCATTACTTTTTGTGTTCTATAGGTTAGAAAGTTTAAGAATCCATCTGCCCACTTTTCCACTTATTCTTTTAGCACGCATTTTGTGCGCTATTACACCATGATCGTACTTTTCGAAGGCTTTTGCCTTCGAAATGCATATGTATACTACATATGCATTCTGTTTATCCTTCAGAATAGCCAAGACCATGTCATAGTGGTCCAGTAGCTGTGAGAGGCTGGAGCGACCTTCTCTAAACCCATACTGGTCTGGGTTGTGCAAATGTTAGGAATCCAAGTGGTTGGCGATCATGCTTCTTAGAATCCTTCCCCAAAATTTTATAATCTGGGACATTAGAGTTATCGGTCTATAATTCTTTGCTATTGCTTGCCGCCACATTTATGTAATGGGGCTATATCAGTTGTCTAGGTTCTCTATAACATACTTGAAGCACGCGAAAGTTGGTTTCTTGTAGTTCTTGATGAACACAAACACACATCTGGAGTACTGCAGTTTACAATCAGCCATTTTCCTATTTTAGAGATTGAAGTGTTAAAAACTTTAACGTAGAAATAATAGGTAACCTTAATAATCCACGTGTGGTCAACCTTGAAATCTAAGAAATTAATTACTTACCTTTCAAAGTAACAATCAAGTGTTTAACTTATACAAACCACTACACACTATTTGCTTCTGGAAAAGTTACCATTATAAAGTTTTTTAATATTGATGAAAGTGTAAATAAAATACCTTTACATACAAAAAAAAAAAATTACCATTGACAAGAAATAATCCAATTTTCTATATTAAAACATTTCCAACACTGAAACTCAGCGATCATTGCCTGATGGGGAATTTATACCAGCATGTAAGCTAACCTACATGCTAACCTACATGCTAACCTACATGCTAACCTACATGCTCACCTACATGCTCACCTACATGCTCACCTACATGCACGAAAGTGCAAAAAGCCTACATAACTGACATGTACCGTTCAGAAACTTCAAAATAAAATAAATTACCTTAGTAAATGTTGCTCCTGGCGAGCGTCGTGTTCATTAAATGAACAGGTAAACACTGAATCACTTTGATTCTCTCTAAGCCAACCCTAGCAACACTAAAATATCATCCAAAGACTTTCATTACCTCGCTTAAGCTAACCTCATCTGCAATGTAAACAAACCAGCGTTCATCTGATATCGTGTTTCACTTTAGTTTATACTTTGTGTAAAATGAGGTAACAGACTGGAGGTACTGAGGCACTGGACTTTTATCGCCCTTTATATATATATTTTAGGTGCCGAAACTCAGTCTTGACAGTCTACATGACAGACATCTCTCCGCTACACAGTACAGAAAGTAAATTGCCTATGGATCTCAACGGAATAGAGTAAAAATCAGATATTCAACACGGAGAAGGAATATAGCTTATACACTGTTTTAGGAAGATGTACACGAATCGGTGTACATCTTATATAAAGGTACATCTTATATAAAGGTGACAATAACAGGAAACAGCAGAAACAGTAGAGTTAAAAATTACGTTACCGGTCCATCATCAGCCTTACAGTAGTAGTTTTGTACTCATGTTTTTTTTTTCAGAGACTCGTTAACTTCATTTGATCGGGGGTTTACATTTCAACTCAAAAGCGTATCCTTGAAAATCACAAAAAAAAAAAATGAACTGAGCCATTATCTAACTGGATAGGTTTAAAGACGGAGAAGAAGCAGGGTAGATAACGCAGTACCAACGCTCCTTGTTTTACAGGTGGCCATTATGGCAATAATATATAAAAAATACCAAGTAGTACTAAATACTGACCAAACTATATACTGCCTAAGTAATTGCATAACGGAGTTTCATATGTGATTACATTGTTTTCCAGCCTGTAACAGTTTGTAAGCGTTTCCCTGGTGTCACAAAAACGCAATGACTGATAGAAAGAAGAGAAATATGGTAATTAAATATAATATAATAGAGGGATAAGAAGAAATTGATCCTGCTTATAATCGTGGTTCAATCCTAGAAAAGGCCTCCAGACCGATGGCCTGAGCAATCAAGGTTATTTGTCCACACTCAACAGATAGAAAAACAAGAGGTCGTAGCTATAAATGTAAGAAAATGAGTGCTAATGCGTTCTTAGAAAGTTCTTTATAATGACAGAACAAAGGAATGAGGTACAATGGGAAATAGTAAGCTCTACGTGAGCAGACAGAGCTTTGCTCTGCTCTTGTAGCTACACGAGCAGACAGAGCTTTGCTCTGCTCTTTTAGCTACAAGAACAGACAGAGCTTTGCTCTGCTCTTGTAGCTACAAATAGGTAATCACTGAGAATGTCCCCCTTCCCTCTTTTTCAGTGTTTTAACCCATATGAACCAGTCCAGTTTCCACGATCTCCACCTCTGTGACGACCCATTACCGACCTCTTCCACTCACTTTAACAACTTTAACTGCCAGTAAATTAAGAAATGGCTTTCATTAGTGTCAAACACTCAAGTCTATATCGTGATGCTGATGGAACATCCTGTTCCGTAGAAAATTTAATATTTTTCTCTTACGAATAACTCATAATGGCCAATGACGTGATTTGTAAAATTGAAATTGTTTAGCGTTTTAATTCTTGTACTGTCAACCTGCCATGGAAAAAATACTTAGTATCTTAATTTAAAGTGACAAGCAGCTGCAGGCGGTAGTTAGTATTTTCGTGCTCCCACATCAACTAATTCAATTTAACGTCTTACCATTAAATCAGATTATAACTTGTTATATTTTGTTCGCCAGTGACTGTGGTGTGAGAAACTTGTAGGAATTTTGCAATGATTATTCATCCGTTACTTAACTCGTATTGTTCTTCCCTTCTGTCTGCTAAGCTTTAATAATAATAATAATAATAATAATAATAATAATAATAATAATAATAATAATAATAATAATAATGTTTCTTAATTTATAAATGATTGCAGTAGAGCACTACGAATTATTCACCCAGCTAGGAAGGAAGGAAAGCTTACCTGACTGTTTCTTTGTTCTGGAAGTTGGTGAAATACCTCTCAACATCACCAATACACGTGCTCAGGGCAATATTAAGGTAGTTACCATTACGTGTACCACTATAAAATAATTAGTCAATAAGGCAATCAGAACCACCGACTGTAAAGCAGATGTGTACCTAATCCAGTGTGAGAAATTTTATATTGGAGAAGCAGCAAGAAGGTTGGAGCAACGTATAAGCACCGTAACGCATGTAGCACGGATGGCAAATATGTGTCTGTCATCCATGGAAATACAACTATCTTTATTAAATTTAAGTTTAAAGACACCATATCCCACACCACTTATACTATCACTGTAATAGTTCAGACACCATATCCCACACCACTTATACAATCACTGTAATGGTTCAGACACCATATCCCACACCACTTATACAATCACTGTAATAGTTCAGACACCATATCCCACACCACTTATACAATCACTGTAATAGTTCAGACACCATATCCCACACCACTTATACAATCACTGTAATGGTTCAGACACCATATCCCACACCACTTATACTATCACTGTAATAGTTCAGACACCATACACCACACCACTTATACAATCACTGTAATGGTTCAGACACCATATCCCACACCACTTATACAATCACTGTAACAGTTCAGAGACAAGACTCGTCATCAGAGAACTAGCCAAACAATAATGTCTGGAAAAGGCTTTGATTGAAACCAACACCGCTGCCCAGAACACTGGCAGGTTCATTATTCTCGAAGTCCTCTCCAAATTAATTCTTCGCCGCCAGGACACCATGATCATGTAGAAATTAGTGTTTTGGAGAACTGCAGTGGGCCTACTGACCCATGCCAGCCAGCCAGTTAGGTCTCTCTTACCCTACCTCACTGATGTACTGATGTCGCCTCATCAGTATATAAACTCCGGTTTTAGTTATCTCTGTAGGATTGTTTACCCCACAAACGGTTGGGTTTAGATCTGACTCTTTTTCTTCAACTACAGCTCTTCCTCTCACTGGCTATTCTTCGTCTGTCCCCACTTTTCCCTCGCCCCTAGTGGGTCCTTACCTGTGAGTCCCTGAACTGAATCTGTAGGATTGAGACCACTGAAATCCTTATACTGCGCGTGTCTTACTAGACATGAAGGTGTTTAACATGTCTTCTTTTACTTTCAAGGGTAGAAGACCTAAGAGATCTGCACGTCAGGTTAATACATAACAATAGTCATATGTAACGGGTAACAAAATGATTTAGCAAGATAATCGTATCTGAAATTTCATATTTGAATCTGACACGAAAATTAACATATCACTACGCTATAACATTGTATAAAAACTTTATATCATTGGACTCATCAAACACACGAGGAATTTTGGGAAATAGCGAACATTATGTTTTGCTTAATATAAAACGAACAGTCAATTTCATGGCATTAACTACTTCAATCATCACCCAACATCTGCTAACAGTAGTATTACCTTAAACTTTTTCAAGCTTTCATTGTGCGAGCTGAAATTGTGTGCTTCGTTGCTCCCAAGAAATTCTCTTGTAAGTGGGTCTTTAAAATTCCAATAGCCTATCCCATGAAAGGCTTGAAATCTCTATCCAGTACCGGTAATCTTGAAAATAGATTCGAATAATCACTTTTCTGTTATCAAAGTATTTAATACTCTTTATTTTGCAGTTAATATTCGGAAGAACACCACAAGATGTGCAAATTATTATTACATTCACGGGGGGTCATAAACAATGAGAGATGGGGAAAGGATGGCAATCAGATTCGGTTCAAGAAAATGTAAAGTAGCTCAATTTCCCTGGATCAAGGGGCCCTGAAAGGATAAAATGTGATATTACACTTTGGTTCAGAGTTATTGAAGAACAACGCCAGGGAACATATGTACATATGATAGAAGTAAAATTTGGTTAGATAAGGAAAAATAAATTATGGAGGACGCCTATTGAATCAGTAGGCCTATTACAGTGTATTTTGAGGGAACACCTCACTTTGTGAGGTGTTGAAGCACTAGGTTACGTAGCATCTCACTGAGTTGTGATGCTCTAAGTATGTATCACCTCAGTGTTTAACATATAAAATGTGATTCTCTCGCCTCTTCTTCCTATTCCTCTGAAGATATATATATATATATATATATATATATATATTATATATATATATATATATATATATATATATATATATATATATATATATATATATATATATATATATATATATATATATATATATAGATATATATATATATATATATATATATATATATATATATATATATATATATATATATATATATATATATATATATATTATATATTATTGTAGGTAGGTTGGTAGACAGCAACCACTCAGGGAGGTACTACCATCCTGCCAGGTGACTGTGAAACAGAAACCTGAAACTGTTTTACATGATGGTAGGATTGCTGGTGTCTTTTTCTGTCTCATAAACATGCAAGATTTCAGGTACGTCTTGCTACTTCTACTTACACTTAGGTCACACTACGCAAACATGTACACGTTTATTGTATACACACTCATCTGAGTTTTCTTTGATTTTATCTTAATAGTTCTTGTTCTTATTGCTTTTCCCTTTCATATCCATGGGGAAGTGGAATAAGAATCTTTCCTCCGTAAGCCATGCGTGTTGTAAAAGTCAACTAAAATGCCGGGAACAATGGGCTAGTAACCCTTTTCCTGTATAGCTTACTAAAAAGAAGAAGAAGAAAATCGTCAAAGTGGGATGTTTGAATGTGCGTGGATGTTGTGCGAATGATAAGAAAGAGATGATTGTAGATGTTATGAATGAAAAGAAGCTGGATGTCCTGGCTTTAAGTGAGACAAAGCTGAAGGGGTAGGAGAGTTTCAGTGGGGAGAAATAAATGGGATTAGATCAGGGGTTTCAAATAGAGTTAGAGCTAAAGAAGGAGTGGCAATAATGTTGAATAATCAGTTATGGCAGGTAAAGAAGGAATATAAATGTATAAATTCAAGGATTATGTGGAGTAAAATAAAGGTTGGATGTGAAAAGTGGGTTATAGTAAGTGTTTATGCACCTGGAGAAGAGAGAAGTGTAAGAGAGAGAGAGATTTTGGGAAATGTTGAGTGAGTGTGTGGGAGTTTTCAACCAAGTGAGAGAGTAATTGTGGTTGGGGATCTTAATGCTAAAGTGGGTAAAAATGTTGTGGATGGAGTAGTAGGTAAATTTGGGGTGCCAGGGGTAAATGTAAATGGGGAGCCATTAATTGAGCTATGTGTAGAAAGAGGTTTGGTAATAAGTAATACATATTTTATGAAAAAGAGGATAAATAAATATACAAGGTATGATATAGCACGTAAGGAAAGTAGTTTGTTGGATTATGTATTGGTGGATAAAAGGTTGATGAGTAGGCTTCAGGATGTACATGTTTATAGAGGGCAACGGATATATCAGATCATTATTTGGTTGTAGCTACAGTTAGAGTAAAAGGTAGATGGGACCAAAAAAAATGGCAACAGCAAGTAAGAGAGAGGTAAAAGTGTATAAACTAAGGGAGGAGGAAGTTAGGGTGAGATATAAGGAACTATTGGCAGAAAGGTGGGCTAGTGCAAGTAGGAGTAGTGGGGGGGTTGAAGAGAGTTGGGATAGTTTTAAAAATGCAGTATTAGAATGTGGGGCAGAAGTTTGTGGTTATAGGAGGGTGGGTGCAGGAGGAAGAGGAGTGAGTGGTGGAATGAAGAAGTAAAGGGTGTGATAAAAGAGAAAAAGGTAGCTTATGAGAGGTTTTTACAAAACAGAAGTGTTAGTAGAAGAGCAGAGTATATGGAGAGTAAAAGAAAGGTGAAGAGAGTGGTGAGAGAGTGCAAAAGAAGAGCGGATGAAAGAACGGGAGAGGCTCTGTCAAGAAATTTTGCTGAAAACAAGAAAAATTTTGGAGTGAGATAAACAAGGTAAGAAAGCCTAGGGAACGAATGGATTTGTCAGTTAAAAACAGAGTAGGGAGTTAGTAGATGGGGAGCTGGAGGTATTGGGTAGATGGCGGGAATATTTTGAGGAACTTTTAAATGTTGATGAAAAGAGGGAGGCGATAATTTCATGTACTGGCCAGGGAGGTACAACATCGTTTAGGAGTGAAGAAGAGCAGGATGTGAGTGTGGGGAGGTGCGTGAGGCATTACGTAGAATGAAAGGGGTAAAGCAGCAGGAATTGACGGAATCATGACAGAAATGTTAAAAGCAGGGGGATATAGTGCTGGAGTGGTTGGTATTTTTGTTTAATAAATGTATGAAGAGGGGAAGGTACCTAGGGATTGGCAGCGAGCATGTATAGTTCCTTTATATAAAGGGAAGGGGGATAAAGAGAGTGTAAAAATTATAGGGGAATAAGTTTACTGAGTATACCAGGTAAAGTGTATGGCAGGGTTATTATTGAAAGAATTAGAGGTAAGACAGAGAGTAGGATTGCAGATGAGCAAGGAGGCTTTAGAATGGGTAGGGGATGTGTAGATCAAGTGTTTACAGTGAAGCATATATGTGAACAGTATTTAGATAAAGGTAGAAGTTTTATTGCATTTATGGATTTAGAAAAGGCATATGATAGAGTGGATAGGGAGCAATGTGGCAAATGTTGCAAGTGTATGGAATAGGTAGTAAGTTACTGAAGGCTGTAAAGAGTTTTTATGAGGATAGTGAGGCTCAGGTTAGGGTGTGTAGGAGAGAGGAGATTACTTCCCGGTAAAAGTAGGTCTTAGACAGGGATGTGTGATGTCACCATGGTTGTTTAATATATTTATAGATGGGGTTGTAAAAGAAGTAAATGCTAGGGTGTTGGGGAGAGGGGTGGGATTAAATTTTGGAGAATTAAATGCAAAATGGGAGTTGACACAGTTACTTTTTGCTGATGATACTGTGCTTATGGGAGATTCTAAAGAAAAGTTGCAAAGGTTAGTGGACGAGTTTGGGAGAGTGTGTAAAGGTAGAAAGTTGAAAGTGAACATAGATAAGAGTAAGGTGATGAGGGTATCAAACGATTTAAATAAAGAAAAATTGGATATCACATTGGAGAGAGGGATTATGGAAGAAGTAAATGTTTTCAGATATTTGGGAGTTGATGTGTCAGCGGATGGATTTATGAAGGATGAGGTTAACCATAGAATTGATGAAGGAAAAAAGGTGAGTGGTGCATTGAGGTATCTGTGGAGACAAAAAACGTTATCCATGGAGGCAAAGAAGGGAATGTACGAAAGTATAGTGGTACCAACACTCTTATATGGGTGTGAAGCATGGGTTGCAAATGCTGCAGCGAGGAGGAGGCTGGAGGCAGTGGAGATGTCCTGTCTAAGGGCAATGTGTGGTGTAAATATTATGCAGAAAATTCGGAATGTGGAAATTAGGAAAAGGTGTGGAGTTACTAAAAGTATTTGTCAGAGGGCTGAAGAGGGGTTGTTGAGGTGGTTTGGTCATTTAGAGAGAATGGATCAAAGTAGAATGACTTGGAGAGCGTATAAATCTGTAGGGGAAGGAAGGCGGGGTAGGGGTCGTCCTAGAAAAGGTTGGAGGGAAGGGGTAAAGGAGGTTTTGTGGGCGAGGGCTTGGACTTCCAGCAAGCATGTGTGAGCGTGTTAGATAGGAGTGAATGGAGACGAATGGTTTTGGGACATGACGATCTGTTGGAGTGTGAGCAGGGTAACATTGTGTGAAGGGATTCAGGGAAACCAGTTAATTGATTTAGTTGGACTTGAGTCCTGGAAATGGGAAGTACAATGCCTGCACTTTAAAGGAGGGGTCTGAGATAGTGACAGCTGGGAGGGACTTTTCTCAGCTGTCGTATCTGAGCTCCTCTGCAAAGACAGTGATTATGTATGAGTGTGGTGAAAGTGTTGAATGATGATGAAAGTTTTTTCTTTTTGGGGATTTTCTTTCTTTTTGGGTCACCCTGCCTCGGTGGGAGACGGCCGACTTGTTGAAAAAAAAAAAAAAAAAATAATATATATATATATATATATATATATATATATATATATATATATATATATATATATATATACATATATATATATATATATATATATATATATATATATATATATATATATTAAAACTTACGATTGTCGATTAAGAAATACCAATATTTTATTGTATTCAAATAGGAATCCCACGAAATGTAAATGCATGATCTTTCTAATTTGTTCAATACTACCATTACGACTTGTAGTCGAAATAGGCCGTAAATAAAAGATGAAATACACATTTGCCTGAACTCCTTGGATGATTTCTTCACAACAGCCGGATCTTTGGTAAAGGAATTCTTTGAAGCCAGCCACAGACCTTTGGTGCAACGTAAACTCCTGAGAATTCTAAAATCTCTGGGGTAATTCGTCAAACCCCACTAGTCTATTGTGAAGCATCGTAAAGTCCCTGGGAATTCTGAAATCCCTGTGGAAGCTCGCAAACCCCACTAGTCTAGGGTTGGGATGGACAGTTAAGACTGGGTTGCTCTCTCTGTCTTTCCAGTTAAAAAAAAAATATCGATCGGGATATAATTTAGAATTACAGGAAGCGTATTAACACTGGTAACTGCGTATTTTGTTTACTTAGACCTTTTCTAGTATTTTCAGTCCTTGATGCCTCTGGCAAGAGCCTTATATACTGGAAGAAGCTATCTTTACATACGCGGTGTCCTGTAGCTCGATCGCTAGTGCACTCAGCTCACACACTAACGTCCTGGGGTCGATCCCCGGTACGGGTGGAATCATTAGATGTTTCATTATTACACCTGCCGTCCATGTTCACCTATCAGTAAAATAGGCACTTGGGTGTTAGTCGACTGGTGTGGGTCGCATCCTGGGGACAAAATTGACCTAATTTACATAAAATGCTCTGCTTAACAAGGGGCTTACTATGTAATTTTTGTCATTGATGTCAGCTAAGCCTGTATACCTTGTACATATACTTGTAGAAATAAAGGTTATTATGTATCCAGAGAACCAAGTGAGTGTTTAAGAGCATATAATTTATATTCACACAATTTCAGAAAGATTATTATAAAACACTTTGAAGAGAGGAAGGAAACAGCAGCGAACCACTGGTGTTGGGGCGTGCATACAGGGTGTTGGGGCGTGCATACAGGGTGTTGGGGCGTGCATACAGGGTGTTGGGGCGTGCATACAGGGTGTTGGGACGTGCATACAGGGTGTTGGGGCGTGCATACAGCACATCACCAGATGGAACCTAGTTCACACTGGATTCACAGGACTAACAGAAAGAATAAGAAATCACAATACCGTGGCTGAAACAAATCACAAAAAAACCGCACTTAAGTTAAGAGAGGAACGTTAATTTACAGTCAATTTACAACTGAACTAGAAAAAAGAAGACGGAATGGAGGAGGGAGGAAGAAGGAACAGGAATAGTAGGAGCAGTAGTAGTGGTAACAGTATTACTAGTAGTAATACTAGTACTAGTTTGTCTAGTTACTACTACTGCTGCTGTTGCTGCTGCTCCCTTGCCCTGTTCCGTTCTCTGACCTTCTTTGCCTTTTTCTCGCTCAGTTGTAATTTGACAGTGGTCCAAGACGGACCAAAACATCATCCTAACATTCATCTCCTAACCGCGGTTAGGAGATGAATGTATTGGTTAATTTCGTGTGGCGAGTAACTTTTTAAGAAGTTTATAATAAAAATAAATTTAAAAAACTGATTCCACTTTAATTTTCCTTAGTGGTCTGCATTCAGTATTTGTCACGTTTTCCTTGCCATCAACTTAAACATACGTATGTATATATGACCACAATATTGTTTATGGTGTACCGAAAAAATAACCCACAATCCACTTCCATTGCCATTGCATAAACGTTAAAGGGCACGTCAGTACCCCTGTCTTCTAATAATGCGTTATTTTTTCCCTATAATCTACCTTGTCCATAATTACTATCGCGTTTGCTTTGTCTGTTTTGTAAGGTGAAATCTACGTTCTTTCCTTAATTCATGGTATAACTTAACAAATCTTTGATAAGTTATACCATGATTTAAGGGAAGATCCTAAACTTCACCTTACGAAAGAGACAAAGCAAATGCGATAGTAATTATGAACAAGGTAGATTATAGAGGGAAAATAAACATGATATTAGGAGACAAGGAAACTCACGCGCCTCTTAAGAACATTTAAGGTTCGTGACTGCATAAAGGTTTGTTATGGTCCTGATGGCGCCCCCAGTAATTTTTACAGGAAGTTCCAACATCAGGCGAGCTTTGTGATCATAGTTAATATCTTTGTGGTCACAGGTAATACCTTTGTGATTACAGGTAATACCTTTGTGGTCACAGGTTTACCTTTGTGGTTACAGGTTTTCCTTTGTAATCACAGGTAGTATTACTTTCGAGTATATCACATGTGGCAGTACATCAGCTTTGCTGATATATAATTATTTTTTATGTTTGGCTGCCTTTGTGGATATCCTTATTCATAATTTACGATTCCTTTGAGCGTTATGTAGACTAACTACTTATGCATAGTTAGTTTAAAAGATTACATATAACAGTAGTGTTGGTGGAGACTTGGTAACCCTCACACGTTTGTGAAGTGAGAGTAAAGCAGCTGTCCCTTCCCCCTCCCTTTACATCATAATGAATTATGCCCAAAGAGTGATTGTATGAATATAAATTAGGCTGTATTACCATTGTGAGCGAGAGCTGGTTAGCTTTGCAAATTTATGTGTCTGGGAGTCGTGCAAAGTGCATTCTTGTGGCTGAGCCCCAGGCGAGAACGAAGAAGAGGAGCCTGATGACTGAGACTTAATTAAATCCAAAGACCGTTTCCCTTCCTACCTTCCCTCCATCTCAAGAATAACATAATACGAAGTTTAGGACAGTGTCAAATTTGGTGTTTACACAAGGCCATAGTTGAATACAGGGAAAGAAATGGGGTAGAAAATAAATATTTTTCGAAGTTGTTGAACAACGGGATAGGATACAACAGGTAAAAGTAGTGTCATAAATCCTGGTTTATATATATATATATATATATATATATATATATATATATATATATATATATATATATATATATATATATATATATATATATATATATTTATTATATATATTGTGTTATATGTGTGTGTGTGTGTGTGTGTGTGTGTGTGTATGTGTGTGTGTGTGTGTGTGTGTGTGTGTGTGTGTGTGTGTGTGTGTGTGTGTGTGTGTGTACTCACCTATTTGTACTCACCTATTTGTGGTTGCAGGGGTCGATTCATAGCTCCTGGCCCCGCCTCTTCACTGATTGCTACTAGGTCCTCTCTCTCCCTGCTCCATGAGCTTTATCAAACCTAGTCTTAAAACTATGTATGGTTCCTGCCTCCACTATGTCGCTTTCTAAGCTATTCCACTTCCTGACAACTCTATGACTGAAGAAATACTTCCTAACATCCCTTTGACTCATAGGAGTCTTCAACTTCCAATTGTGACCCCTTGTTTCTGTGTCCCCTCTCTGGAACATCTTGTCTCTGTCCACCTTATCTATTCCTCGCAGTATTTTATATGTCGTTATCATGTCTCCCTAACCCTCCTGTCCTCTAGTGTCGTCAGGCCGATTTCCCTTAACCTTTCTTCGTAGGACAATCCCTTAGCTCTGGGACTAGTCTTGTTGCAAACCTTTGCACTTTCTCTAATTTCTTGACGTGCTTGACCAGGTGTGGGTTCCAAACCGGTGCTGCATACTCCAGTATGGGCCTGACGTATATGGTATACAGAGTCTTGAATGATTCCTTAGTGAGGTATTGGAACGCTATTCTTAGGTTTGCCAGCCGCCCGTATGCTGCAGCAGTTATCTGATTGATGTGTGCCTCAGGAGATGTGCTCGGTATTATACTCACCCCAAGATCTTTTCTTTGAGTGAGGCTTGCAGTCTTTGGCCACCTAGACTATACTCTGTCTGCGGTCTTCTTTGCCCTTCCCCGATATTCATGACTTTACATTTGGCAGGGTTAAATTCAAGGAGCCAGTTACTGGACCAGGCTTGCAGCCTGTCCAGGTCTCTTTGTAGTCCTGCCTGATCCTCGACTGATTTTATTCTTCTCATTAACTTCACATCATCTGCAAACAGGGACACTTCTGAGTCTATCCCTTCCGTTATGTCATTCACATATACCAAAAACAGTACAGGTCCTAGGACTGACCCTTGTGGAACTCCACTCGTCACAGGTGCCACTCTGACATCTCGTCACGTACCATGACTCGTTGTTGCCTCCTGTCAGATATTCTCTGATCCATTGCAGTGTTTTTCCTGTTACGTGTGCCTGATCCTTTAGCTTTTTCATTAACCTCTTGTGAGGAACTGTGTCGAACGCCTTCTTGCAGTCCAAAAATGCAGTCTATCCACCCCTCTCTCGTGTCTTACTTCTGTTACCTTATCATAAAACTCCAGTAGGTTTGTGACACAGGATTTTCCTTCCCTGAAACCGTGCTGGTTGTCGTTTATAAGCTTGTGTCTTTCTAGGTGCTCCACCACTCTCCTCCTGATGATCTTCTCCATGACTTTGCATACTATACACGTCAGTGACACAGGTCTGTAGTTTAATGCCTCGTGTCTGTCTCCTTTCTTAAAAATTGGGACTACATTTGCCATCTTCCACGCCTCAGGTAGTTGCCCAGTTTCAATGGATGTGTTGAAGATTTGTGTTAGTGGCACACACAACATCTCTGCTCCTCTCTAAGGACCCACGGAGAAATGTTGTCCGGTCCCACCGCTTTTGAGGTATCGAGTTCACATAGCAGCTTCTTCACCTCCT
>WNWK01002200.1:0-157500 GCA_009830355.1 Cherax destructor
GTAATGGGTCCTCAAGAGGTTTCGGTGACGTCAGACCAACATTCTCTGCACATTTCCTGCACGTTTTGCCCGTCGGAAACCCCGTCCATCTGGGTCGCAGTACATAGAGAATACCAGGAGGTTCAACATTCCTTTAGGTGGGAGTAGTGGAGACTATGACGCTGCTAACAGTCAATTACTCTGGTTTTGTTGTGAAGGTAGACTATGATAGACCGTTCCACACGTTTCTCCCATTGGAGATCACGTTCCACCTTCGATAGTTCTGCATATGAGGAATTCCATACAGCTACACAAGTTGATGTGACTAAAACTTACTTAATAAAGTATATGTGAGTTTCTTAAGACAGCCTATGGAGGCTGGGTAGACTTACCGCTTCTTTAGTTCTGGTGTTAAGAAACATTGCAGTTGTCATGGAGCAGGATAGGTAAATATGTGGGTAGTAGGTAAATATGTGGGTAGTAGGTAATTATGTGGGTAGTAGGTAAATATGTGGGTAGTAGGTAAATATGTATGTAGTAGGTAAATATGTGGGTAGTAGGTAAATATGTGGGTAGTAGGTAAATATGTGGGTAGTTGGTAAATATGTGGGTAGTAGGTAAATATGTGGGTAGTAGGTAAATATGTGGGTAGTAGGTAAATATGTGGGTAGTAGGTAAATATGTGGGTAGTAGGTAAATATGTGGGTAGTTGGTAAATATGTGGGTAGTAGGTAAATATGTGGGTAGTAGGTAAATATGTGGGTAATAGGTAAATATGTGGGTAGTAGGTAAATATGTGGGTAGTAAGTAAATATGTGGGTAGTAGGTAATTATGTGGGTAGTAGGTAAATATGTGGGTAGTAGGTAAATATGTGGGTAGTAGGTAAATATGAAGAGATCTTTTAGAGTGCCTTCTCTACTGCACTTCTGGAATATTTTCTCACATATGATAGCACAGGTTGACAACCGGTGAATCTGAATAATAATGCAATGTCTTATAAAGCTTGAGTTTGGGGTGTATTAACCACATAGGTAAAATTATTAAATATGGTAATAGATCAGTTGATATCGATTAGATGCGGTTTTGGGCTGACTACTGCACTTCTTTTATGTAAACCTTAGAGGTCCCCATCTCCCATTACCCCTGAAGGTTGTGAGGAGATGGGGAAGGTAGGTGTAGGGTCGGTGACATCCATCACTCTGTGTCATGGGATACCACTCATGCCCTTTGCCTTGCCTCAGAGAATTTCCTCTCCTATTTCTTGCTCTCTTGCAACATTGCATAGTTCCTGATGATGCAGGAGAGTGCGAAAGATCTAGCGCTATAGATTTCCATCCACACACACACACACACACACACACCACAACACACACAACATATATATATATATATATATATATATATATATATATATATATATATATATATATATATATATATATATATATATATATATATATATATATATATTTTTAAACAACCGTGCCGAATAGGTAAAATTGATCAATTATCAAGGTAAGCTCTCAGAAACAAAGTGAGAAAGACACTTCTTTTCATTCTTGTCATGTGGTGAGAGTATTAGTGAATGTATGAACAAACATTAGTGGGTTTCCTATACACAGTAAACTTGAACTTTCCATCAACCTGGTGGATCAGAAAATCTTAGAATGGAAGTTTAAAGTCCACCTATCACTCTTGTCCCGTCTCTTAAATTCACTGTGGATAAAGAAGTGGTCTTTAAACTTTCATTCCATTTTCCTGAACGAATCTGCCTGAATTTCCTACTCTATTTCTGCAACATTACAAGTTCCAGATGATGTATTGATTGCAACACGAAAGGCTTAAAACTATCATTCAGTTGCACTGGTGTGGCAGGTAATGAAACATTGGATATCAGACTGTAAAGGAGTATGGAGGAAGTGAATGTACTTAGATATTTGGGAGTGGACATGTCAGCAGATGGGTCTATGGAAGACGAGGTGAATCATAGAGATGATGAGGAGAAAAAGATGAGTGGTGAGCTGAGGAGTCTGTGGAGACAAAGAATGTTATCCATTAAAGAAAAGAGTGGTAAGAAAAGTTGGTAAGAGAGTTGGTATAGTTATACCAACGCTCTTACATGGATGTGAAGCATGGATGGTGAAAATTGCAACAAGGACAAGGCTGGAGGCCAGCTAGCCACTGGACCAGATGGCCCATTGGCTAGCGCGTCGGTCTGGAGTTTTATGACTGTCTGATCGCGGGTTCTATCCCCGCCCGTGGTATGGTTTCATTACCAACGTTGGAGAGCTCACACACTGTGTCGTGAACACTCGACGTCCCAACATGATAGCTGCTGTTGAAACATTTTTGGACGACAGAATTCCAGAAAATTTTGCAAGAATCGCTGGCTACACCTCATGGATGAGAAGAGACAGGCAAGGGCAAGGAGGTGTTGCTGTACATGCACAGCACATTGATGTTGCTATCCCTACTCATCTTGAAATGATGTTCTTCAAGCTATGCATAAACACTAGTACCTTTTTACTAGTATGTGCAATGTACAGACCCCAGTGGCAACATGCAGACCCCATCAACTTCCTAATGGAAAATGTGGACTCCCTTCTGCTCCAACACAACTGTCAACGTATCATAATTGTTGGTGACCTCAACCAACATCATATACAGAGGGACTTTGATGACCTTCTTGCAGTGTTTGACATATGAAACTTTGTTGATTTATCTACTCACATCTCTGGCTCCTCCCTTGACCCAGTAGTGAGTGACCTGGCAGAAGGTATAGTCACTTGTCAACCCCTCGGCTTTGTTGGATCGTCTGACCACAAGGCTGTTTTTACGACACTTAAGATGCCAACAGAACATGGTGAGGAGTCCACACACACAACCTGGCTATGGGAAAGAGGTAATTGGCCAGCGCTTTGCCCTGAGCTCGCCACCACCGACTGGAATGCTCTTCTCCAAGGAAATGTTGACAACCAAGTGAAAGCCTTCACTGGACACATCCTTAATCTACAACAAGAACACATCCCTCACCGTCAGTATGTGACGAAGCCTACAGATCACCCTTGGTTTGGCTTGGAAATAAATGGTTTGGCTTCCGTTGTAGAGAGGCTGCTACTGCTAAGTACAAGGCATAGCGAAGGTTTATGAGACATCCTACTACCTATAACAGGAACTTGCACAGGCAAGCCTGTAGGCATATCGGTGAAGTTCAAAAGTGGGCCATCTCTAAATATGAGGTGGGGACTAAAAGAAAACTAGCATCAGGTAGAGTGGGCTCCAAATCCTGGTGGTCCCTGGTCAAGGACAGACAAGGTTATCTGCCTGATGAACTTATTCCACCCCTAAATCGACAGGATGGGACCACCTCTACTAGTAGTCTAGAGAAAGCGGACCTCTTTGCCGAACACTTTGCTACCAAAATGCAAGTTCCTGATCCAGCAAGGGACCCTCCTTGGCTAGCTGCAAGAACTGTGTCAAAACTGTCAGTGGTGACAATAAGGCAGGAGGAGGTGCATCTTCTTTCATCGCTTGACCAAGAAAAGGCTGTGGGCCCAGACAAGTTGAGCCCAAGATTGCTGAGATGATGTGCAGACCAGCTAGCAGCACCTCTAACTCGCATCTTTCAGCACTGCCTAGTACAGTGTAAATGGCCTCTCTGTGAAAAGAGGCACATGTAGTCCCTGTTAACAAAAAGAAGAACAGAGCAGAAATCAGCAACTACAGACCAATGTCACTCCTGTCAATCACTGGCAAGATCCTTGAGACAATAATCTCAAAATAAATGACAGAGTTTTTTGACTACCACTCACTACTTTGTGACTGTCAATATAGCTTCAGGAAAGGTTACTCTGCTACTGATCTGTTGTTAAACCTCTCCACTAAATGGCACCAGTCACTGGATGAATCCAAAGTCAGCTGTGGTAACAATAGACATTGGTGGTGCTTTCGACCGAGTGTGGCACCAGGACCTCTTGGCAAAACTGCAAGCACTGGGAATTGCAAGCTCTGCGCCAGGGTTACTCAACTGGCGGCCCGCGGTCCGAATCCTGACCTTCTGAGTGTTCTAGTTGGACCGCGGGCTTCAGGAGAAAGCTTAGTTAAATAACAGCTGTTACCAAGTTCAGGATCAGGTCGTACACAAGAGCTGGATTAATACATTATTCTATCTGAATGGAATGCATACACTGAATGGAATACAGTATTCTAGAGTAGCTAGATGAGTATGGTGACCTCATGGAGTGTGTTATGAAGCTGGTAAACTTCCTTCGATCAACGTCGGCACTACAACACCGTCTACTCCGAAGCTTTCTAACTGCTGTGACGATTTACTTGTGCACAACAATGTGAGAAGGTGGAGTAAGGGAAGGATTTTGGAGCGAGTTTGGGCAATCAGGAAAGAGTTACAGACTTTCCTCAAGGATCAAGACAGTGTGAGAGCAAAGACATTTTCTGATTTTTTTGGAAGATGACAAAAAATGGAGAGTGTTGGATTTTTGGCAGACATAATGTCACATCTGAACGATCTTAACGTTAAACTGCAAGGGGTAAAACACACGATCTTCAACATGATCTCAACAACTCCAGTTTTCCAGAAGAAATTGGAACTTTTCGCTAACTATGTTCAGAGCCAACTTTTACATTTCCCCAGACTTATGGAGAAACGTAATGATGAAACAGATACTAAATACGTATATTACATATCAAGTTACGTTTTGATGACTTTGTTCTTGAAAACAAATACTCTGGTGAGTTCAAGAACCCATTGACATAGTCTGGATGCATAGAACTCTCATTGAGGCTAACAAGTCCATGGGAGGCTGCAAAATTCAACTGAACTCATGTGAGGCTGAAGAGAAGTACTCGGAGGCTGAGATCAAGTACTCTGTGAGGCTGAGATAAGTACTCTGTGAGGCTGAGACAAGTACTCTGTGAGGCTGAGATAAGTACTCTGTGAGGCTGAGATAAGTACTCTGTGAGGCTGAGACAAGTACTCTGTGAGGCTGAGATAAGTACTCTGTGAGGCTGAGACAAGTACTCTGTGAGGCTGAGATAAGTACTCTGTGAGGCTGAGATAAGTACTCTGTGAGGCTGAGACAAGTACTCTGTGAGGCTGAGATAAGTACTCTGTGAGGCTGAGAAAGTACTCTGTGAGGCTGAGACAAGTACTCTGTGAGAGGCTGAGTGCAACTCGAGGCTGAGACAAGTACTCTGTGAGGCTGAGACAATCTCTAGAGGCTGAGAAAGTACTCTGTGAGGCTGAGACAAGTACTCTGTAGGCTGAGACAAGTACTCTTGAGCTGGAAACTAGGTAATAAGACTCTTGAGCTGAACAATTGTTTAGGCTTTGATGATTTACTCTTGAGTGAGAACTACGAATAGTGTTAAATAAACTATTTACTTATGTAGAATCGTCTATATTGCTTTTCTTATGATGTTCTTTAATGGATTTAGCTCTAGAACTCTGGACTACAAATCGTAAAGCCTCAAAAACATTGAAGAAAAACGACAGCTTTAACTCTATCTTGATTGAAGAATAATATGATACATAGGAACAATTATTTATAGTTCCTTGATAATGTGATAGTCAGTAAGCTCTGTCAAAGGAAGGACCTCAATTTTCCCAGGCTTCACAGATTAGCAGTCCAGATTCTGACAAGTTTGTCCACCACTGCTCCAGTCTACTCCCAACTATGTCTTGGTTAATCCTCACCTCCACCACTGTCCTACTTACTAGTCTATCTCCTTATGACCTAAAATCTTCCATAGCGAATATACATGACAGCACAGCCATATACATTAGATGTGTTCAGTTAATCCCTCTCACTAAACCATTTTAACAAATTTGAAACAGAACAACATTGCAACTAAAATAACAGGACCACACATAGACTAAACAAACACAACTTACCTACAGTCATACACACATACACCATACAAACACAACTTACCTACAGTCATACACACATAAACACATAGTCATACACACATACAGTCATACACACATACAGTCATACACACATACAGTCATACACACATACAGTCACAGACACATACAGTCATACACACATACAGTCATACACACATACAGTCATACACACATACAGTCATACACACATACAGTCATACACACATACAGTCATACACACATACAGTCACAGACACATACAGATCAACATATCAAAACATACAGTCATACACACATACAGTCATACACACATACAGTCATACACACATACAGTCATACACACATACAGTCATACACACATACAGTCATACACACATACAGTCATACACACATACAGTCATACACACATACAGTCATACACACTACAGTCACACACACATACAGTCATACACACATACAGTCATACACACATACAGTCATACACACATACAGTCATACACACATACAGTCATACACACATACAGTCATACACACATACAGTCATACACACATACAGTCATACACACATACAGTCATACACACATACAGTCACACACACATACAGTCATACACACATACAGTCATACACACATACAGTCATACACACTATACAGTCATACACACATACAGTCATACACACATACAGTCATACACACATACAGTCATACACACATACAGTCATACACACATACAGTCACACACACATACAGTCATACACACATACAGTCATACACACATACAGTCATACACACATACAGTCATACACACATACAGTCATACACACATACAGTCATACACACATACAGTCATACACACATACATCAGTCTTGTTCATCTTTACATGTTAAAATTCGATTTTTTTTAAATAAAACTTCAAATCCTGTTGTAGTGTAATTTTTATTATATACCATAATGTTAGTCAGTATATATATATATATATATATATATATATATATATTAATTTTTCAGTTTGAAAACACCATTTAAACCAATTTGAGTAAAAAAAAATCCAAAACTTGTTCGATATGTAGAAAATATTTTTTCCCACACATACATTATACAAACACAACTTACCTACAGTCATACACCATACAAACACAACTTACCTACAGTCATACACACATACACCATACAAACACAACTTACCTACAGTCATACACACATACACACATAGTCATACACACATACAGTCATACACACATACAGTCATACACACAGTGGGAAAGGGAAATGGAAGGACAGACAATAAATGAAATGCTGGAATACGTAGGGGCAAAGTGCAAGGAGGCAGAGGAACGGTTTATACCCAGAGGAAAAAGATTAAACGGGAAGGCCAGAAAGAGCCCCTGGTTTACCCAAAGGTGCAGGGAGGCAAAGACTCAAAGTGTCAGAGAATGGAAAAGGTACAGAAGGCAAAGAACCCAAGTAAACAAAGAGATTAGTAGAAGATCTAGAAACGAGTATGCACAAGTACGGAGGGAGGCCCAGACACAGTACGAAAATGACATAGCATCGAAAGTTAAATCCGACCCGAAACTGATGTACAGTCACATCAGAAGGAAGACAACAGTCAAGGACCAGGTGATAAGGCTGAGGAGAGAAGATGGGGAACTCACAAGTAACGATCAAGAGGTATGTGAGGAGCTCAACTTGAGGTTTAAGGAAGTATTCACAGTGGAGGAAGGAAGGCAGCTGGGTATACAGGACGGGGTGCATCACCAACAAGGGATGTACCAAGTGCTGGAAGGCATACACACAACTGAGGAGGAGGTGAAGCAGTTACTCAGTGACCTTGATACCTCAAAGGCGATGGGTCCGGACAATATCTCCCCGTGGGTTCTTCGGGAAGGAGCTGAGGTACTGAGTGTGCCACTTACCATAATATTCAACACATCCCTTGAAACTGGGCAGCTACCTGAGGTATGGAAGAAGGCCAACGTAGTCCCCATCTTTAAAAAAGGAGACAGAAAAGAGGCACTAAACTATAGACCGGTGTCACTTACGTGTATAGTGTGCAAAGTCCTGGAGAAAATCATCAGGAAAAGAATGGTTGAGCACCTCGAGCTGAACAGGATAATAAACACCAGTCAGCACGGATTCCGGGAAGGCAAATCCTGTGTAACAAACCTCCTAGAGTTCTATGATAAAGTAACAGAGGTAAGGCAAGAGAGAGAAGGGTGGGTTGATTGCATTTTCCTGGACTGCAGGAAGGCCTTCGACACAGTTCCTCACATGAGATTAGTAAAGAAGTTGGAAGAACAAGCATGTATAACAGGAAGGGCACTGGAATGGATCAGGGAATACCTCACAGGGAGGCAACAACGGATCATGGTGCGTGATGAGGTATCACAGTGGGCGCCTGTGACGAGCGGTGTACCGCAGGGGTCAGTCCTAGGACCAGTGTTATTCTTGGTATATGTAAATGACATGACGGACAGGATAGACTCAGAAGTGTCTCTGTTCGCAGATGATGTGAAATTATTGAGGAGAATCACATCGGAAGAGGACCAAGCAGGACTTCTAACAGACCTGGACAAGCTTGACATCTGGTCTAGCAACTGGCTTCTCGAATTCAATCCCACCAAATGCAAAGTCATGAAGATCGGAGAAGGGCAAAGAAGACCGCTGACAGAGTACAGGCTAGGCGGACAAAGGCTACAAACCTCGGCAAAGGAGAAAGACCTTGGGGTGAGTATAACGCCAAACACGTCTCCGGAGGCACACATCAACCAGATAACTGGGGCAGCATATGGGCGACTGGCAAACCTAAGATTAGCGTTCCGTTACCTTAACAAGGAATCGTTCAAGACACTGTACACCGTGTACGTCAGGCCCATACTAGAATATGCAGCACCAGTCTGGAACCCACACCTGGTCAAGCACGTAAAGAAACTAGAGAAAGTGCAAAGGTTTGCGACAAGGTTAGTTCCACAACTCAGGGGTCTGTCCTATGAAGAAAGGTTGAGGGAAATAGGACTAACAACACTGGAGGAAAGAAGGGTCAGAGGAGACATGATAACGACATACAAAATACTGCGGGGAATTGACAAGGTAGACAGTGACAGGATGTTCCAGAGAGGGAACACAGAAACAAGGGGACACAACTGGAAGCTGAAGACTCAGATGAGTCAAAGGGATGTTAGGAAGCATTTCTTCAGCCACAGAGTAGTCAGGAAGTGGAATAGTCTAGAGAAAGATATAGTGGAGGCAGGAACCATACATAGTTTTAAGACAAGGTATGATAAAGCTCATGGAGCAGGGAGAGCAGAGACCCAGTAGCGGACAGCGAAGAGGCGGGGCCAGGAGCTGAGTCTCGACCCCTGCAACCACAATTAGGTGAGTACAATTAGGTGAGTACATACAGTCATACACACATACAATCATACACACATACAGTCATACACACATACAGTCATACACACACAGTCATACACACATACAGTCATACACACATACAGTCATACACACATACAGTCATACACACATACAGTCATACACACATACAGTCATACACACATACATCAGTCTTGTTCATCTTTACATGTTAAAATTCGATTTTTTTTTTAAATAAAACTTCAAATCCTGTTGTAGTGTAATTTTTATTATATACCATAATGTTAATCAGTATATATATATATATATATATATATATATATATATATATATATATATATATATATATATATATATATATATATAAATTTTTCTGTTTGAAAACTCCATTTAAACCAATTTGAGTAAAAAAAATCAAAAACTTGTTCGATATGTAAAAAATATTTTTCCCCACTATTTATCTTCATATTTTGTAAATTTTTATAAGACGAAGACTGAAAATGAAGTTCATAGCAAATGATGAGTACGCTGACCTATAGTCGGAGTTGTGTATCCGGACCTTTGCCTACATTGGTACTTGTCCAAGTGGACCTTTGCTCATAGTAGTTAAGTAACCCTGTTCTACACTATGTCTCCTCTGTGATTACCTTCATAGTAGATCTCTAAGGGTAGTTCTCATTGGAACAGAATCAGCAAGACATCCTATTGGGGCAAGTGTTCCACAAGGAATGTCTACTTCAATGACCTTCTTCATCTCATCCCAGAATCCCATGCATATGCAGATGACTGTGCTCTGGCATTTACTTATCCAATCACCAGCTAAGAGCTATATCAGCTTGGGGACACCGATGGCAGGTGACATTTGTACCTGAGAAAACACAAATGATGATGGTCTCTAGGCACCATGATGGTAATGCCGGTGCAGTAGTAAGTATGAATGGGAGAGTGTTAGTACCTGGGGAAGAAGTTGATATCCTTGGGGAGAAATTTGACTCCAAAATTACCATGAAGAACCACGTTGTAAATCTTGCAAACAAGGCAGCCAGGAAGCTTACAACACTTCGACGTATCTCGCATCTGCTTGACAGTTGGGGTTGCAAGATTCTGTATGAGGCACAAGTACGCTCACACCTTGAGTATGCTCCACTTTCTTGGTTTACCTGCACCCTCCCCCCTTCTCACCTGCGACTGCTTGACAGAGTAGAGAACAGAGCAAGACGACTCATCTCTCGCCTGGACCCATTCTGGATAGATCTGTCATTTCAGCAGAGCCTTCAACACAGGAGGGATGTGGGTGTCGTTACTGTTATGTACAATACCAACATTGTCAAAATACCACACTTGGCTCCACTTGGAGGACAGAAAGCAGCAACTTCACTCTGGCTGCACACTTCTCCAGAACATCACTTCATCTGAGATCATTTATCCCCAGGATGACTCGAGTCTGGAACACATTCGTACAGCATTATGATGTCAGTGACAAAGTCAGTTGATCAAATGAAAATGCTGGTCCACAGATGGCTCCAACTTCATCCTGTTCCCTACTTGTATGTTTCATAACAACAGAAATGCTTTCAAATGAGCTAATGTAGGTAACAGCTCTTAGCTTGTCAATAAAGTTAGGATCCTTAACCGAAACTTGTCAAACCCTGTTAAAGAGAGAGAGAGAGAGAGAGAGAGAGAGAGAGAGAGAGAGGAGAGAGAGAGAGAGAGAGAGAGAGAGAGAGAGAGAGAGAGAGAATTGTTTAATTCATGTATTTCACTAAGAAGATCAGTATCACTTAATGGCTGGAACGCGGCAGCTGCTGCAAAATTCATATACAGAATTAGTTAGCTGCTCCTTTTTACAGTTGCCTTATTTATGCGCATTCGTCCCCGGTGTTGAAACATGGTCCAGGTGATTCAATCTCGTGCATTACTGAGCAAGGAATCAATTCACCCTTGTTTCCTAAACATCTTTACCAGAGTGAACCAATGGAATTCCTTTAATTCACATTAACATACACTAAGATAATATAACACTTCAGAATGGTTCGTTTAATTGTGAAGTTGCTTTATATCTGAGTTATGCTGGAGGGAAAATAATGGCCTATGATAAATAAATCTTGTGTGGAGAATCATGCTGGAATGAGCAGTAATACTGAAGGTGAATAATCATGCTGTGGTTAAAACCATGCTAGCATCACGGCATAATGCCGTGACTAGCACTGTATAATATATATATATATATATATATATATATATATATATATATATATATATATATATATATCAACACTGCGACTAGTCAAGGAGTCGAACCCATGCTGCTTTGGCCCACCTCATGGTGTGCAAAAACTCATGACACCTTAATCCACGGTACCACACAATTCTCAGTCCTGCCCGGTAAAGAGTTATCCTTTACCGGGCAGGACAATATACTCGGTCCTGAACGCATGTTTTTTCCGCATGTCTTCCTACTTCCACCGTGCATCTGGGTTCCTGTTCTCTATTTCTGACCAATCACAAGCCTTCTGTGAGTCGCTCCAGCTAGGTGGGGACAGTGTCTGCTCGCTTCCCATTACTTGAGAGACCAAAATGTAAACACTTGTAGCTTGGCATCGCCAAGAGTTGGATTTTTCCTCTACTGACACTCATATTCACTGTGTCTAGTGTATATTTGAGATATATATAAAGTCCTTGTGAAGCATAATATGAGTGCACCATGCAATTGAAAAAAGTGAAAAGAAAAAGGACCGAGTACGGTTGGTCCTGCCCGTCAAGGCCCAATTAGCAATTTCAGTAAATAAATATTTATATAAAAATTTCTAATGCATATATGAATTCTGTAGTGGTCTGGGTGTCATTCCAGATCAATGAGAAATTGTTTTACGGTGGTTCCTCCAAAGTGAAGTCCAAATATCTCTGTGTTTTGAAGGAAAGTGACTCAGATCCAGAGCCAGATGACCTGTTGCCATCTCCAGTGCAGTACCAACGTGCAGAAAGGCCTGATATCAGTGTGAGGTTTGACAAAAACGATAGGTTTGATAAAATGCTAGGTCACTGGCCAGTGCAAGGCCTATCCTCATTTTCCTGTGTCGTATGCAAAGTAAATCTCTGCATCAAGGAAAGAAATTGCTTCATAGCCTTTCATTGTAGCAATTAGTGATCTAGAATGATTGTTCTTTCTCAGGAAATTCAAGAATATGGGACTTAAAAGTTTTATCCCTTTGCAATGTGTCCATGTTGCTCTTTGGTTCATTTTTATATTTTTATACTTACAAAATGTTTGGAAACAAGTTTCTTTTTTTTTTATATTGTCTATTTGTATAATAAAATAGAAAAATACTTATTTGGTATTTTATTAACAATTGCAGATTTGCAACATTCAGACTTTGACACCCTTTACCGGGCGGGACCGAGTAAAATCAGTCCTCGAATATTGGCAATTGAACGAAATATTATTTTTTATTTCCATTTATATGGGCTCATTTCCTTACACTGAGATATTCTATCCACTCATAGAAAATACATTTCGAAATTCGCATTTTCCTAGGAGTGCCTGGTAAAGGGTTTTAAGAGTAGCGCATCCAGCCAAGCTGGATGTTGTACTGTGGATTAAGGTGTCATGAGTTTTCGCCCACCATGAGGCGGGCCAAAGCAGCATGGGTTTGACTCCTTTACTAGTCACAGTATTGTTATTGATCAATATCACTTATATATATATATATATATATATATATATATATATATATATATATATATATATATATAATAATATATATAAGAAAAAATACATAAGAATGGAGGAACACTGCAGAAGGCCTACTGGCCCATACAAGGCAGGTCCTTATCAAAACCACCACTACCTAAGAATTTATTCCCGTACTCACGACACTTAATCAAACCCAGCCCCTCCCACTCATATATTTGTCCAATCTCTTTTAAAGCCACCCAAGGTACTAGCCTCTATCACCCTACTTGGAAGATTGTTCCACGCATCTACAACTCTGTTCGAAAACCAGTACTTGCCTATGTCCTTTCTAAATCTAAATTTATCCAATTTAAATCCGTTATTTCTGGTTCTTACTTGGTTCGATATCCTCAGTATTTTATTAATATCTCCTTTGTTTATGCCCATCATCCACTTGTACACCTCGATGATATCTCCTCATTCTACGTCTCTCCAGAGAGTGGAGATTCAACGCTCTAAGTCTATCTTCATACGGAGATTTCTTATACTGTAAATCATTTTGTACACACACACACACACACACACACACACACACACACACACACACACACTATATATATATATATATATATATATATATATATATATATATATATATATATATATATATATATATATATATATATATACCTCAAACTCCTCCTCTCCTTACCCGTTTCTATTCTGTATTGACTGATGAAGCCACTGTGTGGCGAAACGTTTCTTCAATAAAGACTCCCATATGTTGCTTGCAAAAGTGTCTCAATCTTCAACTTGTCAGTTTTGAAAACCATTTATCACCATTTATCACCAATTATCACCATTTATCACCATTTATCATTGTGTAGGTGAGAAACTGGTGCTAATAAGACTACGTTAGGTTAGGTAAGATTCCTCAGCAAACAGGACAATTATTTCATGACGGGGTCAAATAACTGAGACCTTCTACTGGCTTACCAGGTCACCCTTTAAAAAATTTAAAATTATTTATAATCTACGACATCATAAAGAAGGGGATTCTGTAATATCATCTGGAATACAGGAAGAATACGTTGAAAAAGAGTAACAAATGTTGAATAAAGAGACCCCTTATTAACAACAACAAATGGTTGAGTGCATAGAGTTTATAATCAATAGAGACTGGAAACTGGAGGTGGAAAAGGAGGAGGTGGATGAGGAGGACGACGAGGAGGATGAGGAGGAGGAGGGTAGGATGAGGAAGACGAGGATGAGGATGAGGAGGATAATATAAGTGTAGTTGGCAGAGTTGCTTAGTGAATGTTTGCCAGATATATTCCACGAAAGAACACTATCGTTATTCTTAATTTATTGAGATAAAAAAAATAGGTATCGAAAGATTGGATATGAGGTTGGAGGGAGAGAGTATGGAGGAGGTGAATGTATTCAGATATTTGGGAGTGGACATGTCAGTGGATGGGTCTATGAAGGATGAGGTGACTCATAGAATTGACGAGGGTAAAAAGGTGAGTGTTGCACTTCGGAGTCTGTGGAGACAAAGAACTTTGTCCATGGAAGTAAAGAGGGGAATGTATGATAGTATAGTTATACCAACACTCTTGTATGGGTGTGAGACATGGGTGATGAATGTTGCAACAAGGAGAAGGCTGGAGGCAGTGGAGATGTCATGTCTGAGGTCAATGTGTGGTGTGAATATAATGCAGAGAATTCATAGTTTGGAAATTAGGAGGAGGTGCGGGTTTACCAAAACTTTTATACAGAGGGTGAGGAGGGGTTGTTGAGATGGTTTGGACATGTAGAGAGCATGGAACAAAATAGAATGACTTCGAGAGTGTATAAATCTGTAGTGGAGGAAGGCGGGGTAGAGGTCGGCCTAGGAAAGGTTAGAGGGAGGGGTAAAGGAGGTTTTGTGTGCGAGGGGCTTGGACTTCCAGCAAGCGTGCATGAGCGTGCTAGATAGGAGCAAATGGAGACAAATGGTTTTTAGGACTTGACGAGCTGTTGGAGTGTGAGCAAGGTAACATTTATGAAGGGTTTCAGCGAAACTAGCAGGCCGGACTTGATTCTTGGATAAGGGAAGTACAGTGCCGGCACTCTGAAGGAGTGGTGTTAATGTTGCAGTTTTGTAGCTGTAGTGTAAGCACGCCTCTGGCAAGACAGTGATGGAGTGAATGATAATGAAACTTTTTATTTTTTTCAGACCACCCTGCCTTGGTGGGAGACGGCCTTTGTGTTAATAATAATAAACAATTATCATCTTTTTTTTGCATCAAAAATGATTCAGGGGAAAGTTTTTATGTATTATTCTATGTCCCTGATTACTCAGAAATGTTTGCCATTATCAGAATCGCCCAGATTTATTCACTCGAACCCCCTACCCAATTATTATATTAATTTACTAAGTGGAATATGTTTACTTAGGAGGTCTGGGCTCACCTTTGTATGTGACCAGTAATGAAAATGCAAAGGTGCCCAGTACATTAGTGACTACGCGTGTGTCGGAGGTCAGGCACTGCTCTCTGCTGTCATACTTTTCTGAATGAGTGTCACCAACGAGAAAGACACTGCATCCAGTCGTCTAATGCCAGTTACGAGTCAGGTACCTCTCTCTGAGGCACCTGCCACTAGCCTGGCACTGCACTTTGGCATTGCCCCTTGATGCCAGCCAGGCACTGCTCTCTGCCATCACTATGGGAGGTAGCCAGGCACTGCTCCCTGCCATCACCCTGTGAGGCAGCCAGGCACTGCTCACTGCCATCACCCTGTGAGGCAGCCAGGCACTGCTCCCTGCAATCCCCTGTGAGGCAGCCAGGCAGTGCTCCTGCTATCACCCTGTGAGGCAGCCAGGCACTGCTCCCTGCAATCACCCTGTGAGGCAGCCAGACACTGCTCCCTGTAATCACCCTGTGAGGCAGCCAGGCATTGCTCCCTGCCATCACCTTGTGAGGCAGCCAGGCACTGCTCCCTGCAATCACCCTGTGAGGCAGCCAGGCACTGCTCCCTGCCATCACCCTGTGAGGCAGCCAGGCACTGCTTTTGGCAGTCACTAGGCTAGCTAGGCACTGCTCCTAGCTGTCACCCTTGATGCCAGCCAGGTACTGTTCCTTGCTGTTACCCTTGATGCCTACCAGTCACCGCACTCGGCTATGACCCTGTTTACCAACCAGGCACTGTCACTATCACCATGGATGCTAACTAGCTAGGCACTGTTACTATCACCATGGATGCTAGCTAGCTAGGCACTGTTACTATCACCATGGATGCTAGCTAGCTAGGCACTGTTACTATCACCATGGATGCTAGCTAGCTAAGCACTGTTAGTATCACCATGGATGCTAAGCTAGCTAGGCACTGTTACTATCACCATGGATGCTAGCTAGCTAGGCACTGTTACTATCACCATGGATACTAAGCTAGCTAGGCACTGTTACTATCACCATGGATGCTAGCTAGCTAGGCTCTGTTACTATCACCATGGATGCTAGCTAGCTAGGCACTGTTACTATCACCATGGATGCTAAGCTAGCTAGGCACTGTTACTATCACCATGGATGCTAGCTAGCTAGGCACTGTTACTATCACCATGGATGCTAGCTAGCTAGGCACTGTTACTATCACCATGGATGCTAGCTAGCTAGGCACTGTTACTATCACCATGGATGCTAAGCTAGCTAGGCACTGTTACTATCACCATGGATGCTAGCTAGCTAGGCACTGTTACTATCACCATGGATGCTAGCTAGCTAGGCACTGTTACTATCACCATGGATGCTAGCTAACTAGGCACTGTTACTATCACCATGGATGCTAGCTAGCTAGTCACTGTTACTATCACCATGGATGCTAGCTAGCTAGTCACTGCTTCTGCTTGTCTCCAGGATGCTAGCTAGCTAGTCACTGCTTCTGCTTGTCTCCAGGATGCTAGCTAGCTAGTCACTGCTTCTGCTTGTCTCCAGGATGCTAGCCTCATTCTCCACAGAATAATGTTCTACCATTTTCTCATCAAAGAAGTTTAATTGAGGTAATAAATAGCAAGAGTTCCATAATTAACTTCCATTAATTCTAACATCCTCAAACTCAATGTTCGCTCATCTTCTCTCTCCCTATCACTTCAGGATTTTAGTGCAATACAAGTATATATATATATATATATATATATATATATATATATATATATATATATATATATATATATATATATATACATTATATATATACGTTCATATATTACGGAACGGGTGGTTTTAGAACCCATATTTTGCCTAATTAGCCAAACCTTGCCGAATAAGCTGAATTCCATTGAAAACTGAATTCCTCCCCCCAAAAAAAAAAAAAAAAACAGATTGATAGAAATTTTGTTTTCATTGATAATGATATAAAATGTTTCATTTTTAGAGCAAAGTTAACTTAGAAACCTCGCCAACCCTGACCTAAACTAGTGTATTTTTTACCTAAATTCTGCTATGTATAGCACAGATCAGTTCATTTAATATTGCTTCAAATCAATAATATATATTTTTTATCTTATGTTCAGATTTATTTCTGCGGATTTATAGGAAACAAATCATTCTGCTAATAGTTCAAACTCGCCAGTTCGACTTACCTGGCACACTTAATTTTAAGAGTAGGTGTTACAGGACCTACAAGGCAATTTAAGAGGTAGGGAAAGGAGCTGAGACTCGACCCATGCAACTTAAAGGTGGTAAGTACAGGCCGAACCCGACTGTTATTATATCCTGACCTGCTCCATATTAACTGCTCTGAGAAGGTCAACCAAGGGCAGGAAGTGGCAGTCTCAATAACTGGCTACTCTGATATCGCAGGAAGAACTCGTTCATTTGACTCTATGGAAGCAGAAGGAAAAAGGAAATGGAGCATCAAAAGAAGGGTAATCTACATTGAGAGGAAGAGGGGAGAGAAGAAAATAGGTGGCACTATTTAGATTCAACTATAGGTTTTTAAAGAAAAAAATTGACATGAAGAAAAGACGTTAATTACTCCTCGAAGGGAAATCATGGAAATGTGTAATAAGCAATGGATGAGACATGCCTTGCATGGGCCAGTAGGCCTGCTGCAGTGTTCCTTCATTCTTATGTTCTTGTAATGATGAAAAGTATAACGTATGCTGAATAGAGCCCAAAAAATGGAAGTGGAAATTAAAAAAAGGCCTAGAAAGGCCCTTTAGACACTGGAATGGGGAGAGAGGCAGTGGTCAGGAAGAGAAAAGCAGAGAAACGACTTATCAGAGATGTTGAGAGGAGGACGCGAGGCACCGAAGGTTACGGAAAAGATAGCAGTTGACAAGGCAATCAGTAGGGAAGGAGAATGGGAGAAAGAAAAGGAAGGGAAGCTCTCTGAGGATGATCTATTGACCTGATGAGGCTATTGATAAGTCAGGACATATGAGATGGGAGGAGGAACCAGACATTCAGCAATCGTTAATGTACAGGAGGAAAGCAAGAAGTGAAGCGAGAGATAGGGGACTGGGTGGACAGCATCAACATCAACCACATAACTGCTGCAGCATATGTGTCCTGGCATCAACATCAACCACATAACTGCTGCAGCATATGTGTCCTGGCATCAACATCAACCACATAACTGCTGCAGCATATGTGTCCTGGCAAACATAAAAACAGCATTCTGAAAACAAAAGCAAGGTGTACGATAAGGTTCTTGGAGGAGAGAGAGGACCTAGTAGCGACCAGTGAAGAGGCCGTGTCAGGAGCTATAAATCGACCCCTGCAACCACAAAAGGTAAGTACAAATTGGTAAGCACATACGTAGGTGAGTACAAACACCCAAAACACTATCGACAAGTGACTTTTACAAGCAGCAACTAACACAACAGGCCAAGTTATGAGTAATAACATTATCATCTCAGAGAAATTAAGTTATTTAATATTCAACCTTTCTGTGTTATTTAATCAGTATATATAGGAAAAGTATCGGTATCGGCCGAATATTGGGTATCAGTATCGTTAAAAATTTTGGTATCATCCAATCCCCAATATTTGTACATAAATCTGATATTACCATAATATGTGCACTGATTTTCGTAAGTTAAATAATGTCACCTTATCAGACGGTTATCGTCTACCTCGGACAGTCTCAGGAGCCACCTACGTTAGTCGTCTGACCTCCTTCGTGGGTAGTCTGGACCTTCGTGGGTCGTCTGGACCTTCGTGGGTCGTCTGGACCTTCGTGGGTCGTCTGGACCTCCTTCATGGGTCGTCTGGACCTTCGTGGGTCATCTGGACCTCCTTCGTGGGTCGTCTGGACCTCCTTCGTGGAGGTCCGCAGAACATAATGCACTGATCTAACTTCAGTGAATCTTGCACCAGCTGGCAGAATGATTGAAAGGTGTTGACGGATACTCGAAGATCCGATGGTATACATTAATGACTGGAATCAGAGTCTCATTCAATTGCAAGTTCTATTTGATGACCATGTGCTCTCTAATTTTAATGTCACTATATCGAAATGTGAGTTTGATCTTTAGTGATTTTTTTAGACCTGATAGTTGGACAGGCTGAGGTAGCGCATGTCGAAGATAAAATATGAGACATCTCTCAGTTTCCATTTGCTAAAGACAGGAAGAGAGAGCACTGTTTTCTGGGTATGATGGGATACTATCATAGATTTTGTCCCAACTTCTCCAAGATTTTAGAACTTCTATATTAACTAGTAGTTAGGCGAGGTTTATTTGATTGGACGCTTGTGAACGGTCGTTCCAGCTTCTGAAACGGCTGTTTATCTCCGATCCCTTTCAACTAACCCTTTCTATTGCATTATATGCGAGAGATTATGCCACTGGAGGTGGCACTGGAGGTGCCACTTGAGGTGTACTTGTACAAAACACGACAAACGGTGACACGTTCCATCCTAAATGTTATTATAGTTCGAAGCTCAAACCACATTATAAAAACTATGCAGCTATTTAAAAAAGGGAAACTTTACTTTAAGTTTTTACTTTGAGACATTTTGAACTTTACTTTAGACTTCACCTCATGTTGTTGACGTTGTCAGTGATCGTATTATTATTATTATTATTATTATTATTATTATTATTATTATAATCAAAAGAAGCGCTAGTCAGTGATCGTAATCCGCTGGTTTTTATTAATAGATAGGAAGAAATGTAAGAATGCTAGAATTATAACATGGACTTAGATAATCTAATATATATGATTTAAAAGAAACTTAAATAAATGTGACTTTATATAACTAACATACTTTAAAGAAGACGAGATAATGTTAGAGATTTCTGAAACAAATTCAATAATTTTGGTAGAAAATATCAGAAGGGATTGCTATACAAGTAATACAATAATGCAACTATATAGATTAAATTATATATTAATATTGGTAGAATTACCAACAATATGTTAAGTAAAGGACACAAATGCACTAATGTGACATTTATTGTGGCAACGTTTCGCTCTCCAGGAGCTTTGTCAAGCCGGCTTGACAAAGCTCATGGAGAGCAAAACGTGCCACAATAAATGTCTCATTACTGCATTTGTGTCCTTACTAAAGATTAAATTATATTTAGAGCTAAAATACGAAATAAATTCCAGATAAAAATAATATAGTATATAGTAACAATATACGTAATTACTTTCACATAAAGTTAACACATTTCAAATGCAACTGAATTGGGTTAATTAATTCATGATGTAGATAGATTTTTTAAATATATACATGTAGTGCCGAATAGGTACCCTTGTCATCACCACCTCCTTCTTTAACCAGTGCTTACCAAAACCCCAAATGAATCGCAAGACTCTATCCTGCAGCCGCAGTACATCCCTCTCCATGAGAGGATACACCGCGGCCACATGCCAAAGTTTGCTATACACCAACGTATTAATAACCACCGCTCGTTGCAATAATGTAAAATCCCCCGCTCTCCAACCCGCCATCCTACTCAAAGCCCCTTCCACAACCGTAGTGGAATTAATTTCACGTGCTACCCTAGCTTCATTGCAAAAGGTTACCCCACAAATCTTAAGTCTATTTACAGTGACCCACCCATACCTATGCCCTAACGTTCCCCCTACCCAAGACCCCACCTCCAATAAATGTGATTTTTCCCTATTAACCCTCATGCCAGAAGCTGACCCAAAACTTCTATCATCCTATTGATAACACTCAACCCCTCCTCACTTCCTACCAAAATGGATGTATCATCAACATACCCAATGATCCCTGGTGCCCAATCACTGTCCTCACCCGCTTCCCGGACACCCTCAGACACCAACCGATAAAGGGGTCCTGCAAGCATGCAAACAGGAGCTGCGACAGGGGACACCCCTGTCGCAGCCCCCGCTCCATACCCACCATTAACCCCACCCGGCCATTTACCTGCACTCGCACCTGAACCCCTGCATACAATGTCCTTACCCATCCCACTATTTCATCACCAAACCCCTGCCTTCTAAGTATTTCCTGCAATACATCCCTGTTGACACGATCATAAGCTGTTTCCCAGTCCAGCCCTACGACTCCCCCCCTTTTCGACCCTCCACAAAACTCCTAATTTTCCTATGCCCCGCCCGCATACTACGTCCGGGAACACCATACTGCCCACCCTCTAATATGCGACATAAAACTACCTTCATCCGATTCGCCAACACTCGCGCAAAAATCTTGTAGTCAGAACAAAGCAACGTTATTGCACGATACGCTCCCAAAGACTCACTATGCTTTCTCTTGGGTACAAGCACCACAATCCCAGTACGTTGATCTTTCCCCATATCGCCCCCAGATTTCATGCTATTAAAGACCCGAACTAGCATCTCCCTCAAGACCTCCCAATGAGCAACATAAAAATCACCAGGGATCCCATCTATTCCTGGCGATTTCCCTAACCTCTGACCCTGTATCGCCTTCAACACCTCCTCCTCAGTGATCATCCCCTCCATGCCCATATGATCCTCATCACTAATTCTCGAGACAATACCCTCTAGGACTATTCCACGCGCTACCTGATCATAGTCCACCTTACATAACTTCTCCTGGAACCAAACATCCGCATATCCACTGATACCCTCTGTCGTCCGCAACAGCTGGCCCATCCGGTACCCACCTAACTCTCTATCGACTTTCATAGACATAATTGTCATATCTCTCCTACGGCACCTAAATTTTTCGCAACACATACGCTGAGGCCTTATCTCCCCACAGTACATCATCCAACCCCGCCCGTATTCGAATGGCATGAAATGCTTCCTCCTGAATCTCCCGCAACCGTTCGTGTAAGGCTGCAATCTCCTCCTGCAGATACCCACCCCCTCCCCCTCCATAGCATGACCTCAAATTCCCCTCCAAATACTTTTGCATGCCATGCTTCAATCGCACCTCTTCCCTCCCCATTCTTGTATAAAAATCACGAATCGCAACTTTACCTCTCCCATTCCACCACCCAACAATGTCCTCAACACCCCGACCCTCCTCCCATACCCTCCCCCACCACTCCGCGAAAACCCCACAATGATCTGGACTTTGCAACAATCTAGTGTTCAGCTTCCAATAACTAGAATACATACATACTGCACCTTCCCATGATAAACAAGCCAAAACGCCCCTGTGATCCGAAAATCCCACATCCACACAAGTCACATTCTCCACCCTCACATCCCTGTCACATATATTCTATCTAATCTAGCAGCATAACCTCTCCTGACAAAAGTATGTTCTACAAAACTTCCTCCCCGGATCACATCCCCCACTCCTATCGCACCCAAAACAACCCTCAACACACCCAAAAACATCCGCTCCTCTGGGCTCTACATCCTTCTTACGGATTACACAATTCCAGTCACCAGCAACAACAGTTATCATCGGTAATCCTCTCAGAAAATAAACCAACTCATTACGAACAAAATCTTCCTTAACACGACGACTATTCGCAGCAGGCATGTAAACCCCGATAAAACATACCTGAATATCCCCCCAAACCCCATCAACTCGAACAATCCTGCCCTCCCCCTCCTCCCAAGACTTTAACGTAAAAGGGCTGGTTTCCCTGACCCCAACAGTAACCCCCCCTTTGAAATTCATTGCACTTCCCGTATACGTGACAAAACCATTCAGACTCAAGTCCCTTCCACACCTGAAATTATGCTCCTGAAGGCAGCATACATCAACACCTAGTTGTCGCAAAGTCACTTCAACCCATCTCTTCTTGACCTCCGCACGGAGGCCATTAACATTCATATTCAGAAACTTAAAAACTATAAAGGGGGTTTTCCTCTCTGCTTCTGCACCCTATGCCCTCCCGGCAGGACAGAACTTCCACTTGCACTACTACCTTTTCCTAACCCTCCATTCCGACCTAACAATGCCCCCTTCCCCCCCTTCGCCACGTCTGCCCAGGCCTTTTTACCAGACCTCTGACCAGGCGTTAAAACATCATCACCAGCTACCTCACTAGGCCGCTTACCTCGACCTCCATTACAACATGCGAAACCTTGGAAAGCTCATTGACCTCAACACCATCAACACATCCAAGTCGTAACTCATCCGCCTCAGGCACCACCTCCGCAGGCAACATGCCAACCATCGTTGGACTATCGAGCATCCTGTGAAGGTCCTCGAAAGTAGGATCCACCAATCCCACCTCCTCGCCAACAACATCCCCTTCAGAATTATTCAGCGCCGACTCCTGAGTCGGGGCCTTCATATCCATAGATAAAGTCTGCACGAGCACTTCCTCAGGTACTTCGTCGCTCCATTTCCCAGTGCTCGTCTCAACTCCTGCAGCTTCTGACACATCTGGCTCCACTTGCTGTACCACGCCCTCCTGCGCCGCCTGATCAGCAGCAGCTGTTTGATCATCCGATGCTCGACGCGGCAGGTCCCGTCGTTTCTCACACATCACTGCCATATGTCCTGGGGACCCACAGAGCCGACAGGTGCGTATCTGCCCAGGATATGTAACGTACACCTGGGTTTTAAATTCTTCCATGAAGACATATGATGGAATCTGCCGTCGCAGAGTCATTTTAAGGACAAAAGAGCCCTCCGGCAGTCCTGCATACACACCCTGGGCCCAATGCCCCACAATAGCAGCGTGAATAACTCCAAACTGTCCAAAAACCTTCCGCACATCCACTTCATCAGCCTCAAACGGAGTATTTCTAACTTGTATCCAAGAATAATGCATGGATACATCTCGTAGACGTACCTCCAAGCCAGTTTGAACCACAATCCTCCGTTCCTGATATGTATCCACAATTGCCTCATAAGCACCAGTGCTGGAAAACTTGACAAAGATCCTCACGGCACCATTAAGGGAAACCCTATACAAATCAGCAATCGGGATCCCATAAGTGTCCCTAATTATCAAGGGCAGCAGCACATCAGCCGTACTAGGGTATACAGCTCCCTGCAAAAGCTCAATGCAAACGGTGTTTACACGTCGCCTGTAACTGGCAGTCATGTTGCGGGCAACACTGTTGTATGATACTGCCACCAGGAGACCCAGAAAGCACACCCTACCTCCACCAAGGTTGGGCTGCGACTAGGTAAAATTGGTCAATTAGCAAGAACTCATTTAAAATTAAAGCTATACGTCTATCATTTATATTAATGTAAAAATTAATATATATATATATATATATATACATATATATATGCAATAAGATCACTACATGTCACTGCCACTCCCAACAACACCTGACTTTTTATCATGCTGTAGGTAGGCACTCAGTGACCCGTGAAACACAGCTACCCAATTTTTTTTCTAATATATCTTAAATTTTTGGGTAGAATATAAGCTGTGTTTGACGGATCACTAACTACCTACCTACATCATGATAAAAAGTCAGGTGTTGTTGTGGGGTGGCAGTGAGGTGTAGTCTCGTCCTTATATGTCTTCCTGTTAACCTTTTATTTTTATAGTTCCTTGATAATGTGAGTAGTCACGAAAGCGCTTGGAATTTCACTATTTTTTCTCAGTGGATGTTCTGCATATTGTGATATCACCTCACTCCAGGGACTTCCTCCAAACAGTTCCCATTTCGGCAATGGGAATACGCCTCGACCCTAAGTATTGCAGTGTTCCAAAACCAAGGGTTGCATGCAAGACACAATAAGATCAACGACATCATAAAGAGAACCCTTGCTACAGCTGGATGCCCAGCCGAGAGAGAGCCCCGATCACTAGCAGCCAACAATACCCACAACCCAGCAAACTGCCCATACGGGATCACCATCTATCCTTGGAAGAATGGCAAAGGGGTGGTAGGAGAAGAAAATATTCAAACAGCTCCGGGAAGAACCTCGAGTTTTTCCTGAGGTACGTTTATTGTCTTCTCTGAGGATGAGGGTCTCCAATAAAGTTCTAGAGGTGACCTTCCTATATTTTTAGAAAAACAAAACCAAACAAAATATTTAAGTTTTTATCATGATTCAAACTGGTTGGCGCTGTGTTGGGAGACTTGGAAGATGAGTTTTAATATAGCTAAGTGCAAAGTAATGGATTTTGGATATAACCAACTCAGACACGAAAACAGTCATTGGCAACAAGCTTATCAAAACAAGAGAAGAAATGGCCATTTGTGTAATAACACTACATCAGAAGTTCCAAACAATGTCTGTCTGTGAGAAGCAAAGCTTAAACAATGCTAGGTTTTATAGCCGGAAACGTCGAGGTTACAACACTATCTATGCACAAATAACCCGGACATAGGAGAGAGTAAAACTTATGAGGACGTTTCGGTCTGGGTTGGATCATTCACAAGACGCACCGTCCACATACTGACTATTATGTACTTGTTAGACCTCATAAATTTGCGTCCAGTTTTCGTCTCCAAATTACATAAAAGGCGAAGATATACAGTGAAACCTCGGTACTCGAACTCAATTCGTTACAGAAGGCTGTTCGAGTACCGATCGAATATTTAACAACCAATTTTCATTTTTGTTGGCTGTTATCATTAATCTTAGGCCCCATGGTGATTTATTTATACATATAACATAAAAGAAAACTCCAAAAAATGCGAAGAAACACGAAATAATTTACAGCGAAGTTCTGACAAGTCATGTTTGTTTGGTCGAGTGCCGAGCAAACGGTCGAATACCGAATGATTTTTTTTTTACCCAACAAAGCGTTCGAATACCGAATTGTTCGAGTAGGGAGCTGTTCGAGTACCGAGGTTCCACTATACTGATGAGGGTGTAGAGAAGAGGGACCCTCGCTCGTACCATCACACAAAAATAAACATTATGATGAAAGTTTCAAAGATCTTGACTTTTTCTCAAAGGAAACTAGACTACAAGATTGTATTTAAACCTTGAAAATATTGAATAATTTTGACACAAACACGAAACTCTCTGAAGCGCTGAATGAATCCATAACTCGAGAATGAATGAAGCAAAGACAGAAATATTCAAATGCTTTATTGCTTTGATAAATAGAGCAGAATTAAAAAGTCCTCTCTAAATGTATCAACACGACGATAATGGACTCATTCAAGAACTTGCTGGATAAACGCTATTAACCTATTCTATTCATTGAGATATTATGTTTTGGTAATTTCAGTTCCACGAATTCCAGATGATCAACTGAATGAGGGAGGTGATAAGGTGGTAATCGTGTTTATAATAACACTAGTGGTAGAAGTAAGTGGATATGTTGGTCATAACTGCTAATGACCAGAATAACCACTGATACACAAAGCTGTGTTTAGAGGAAGTTAAATAACACAAGAAATGTAGTTAGATACTGAGGTGGGTATATATAGCTCATGACTTCTATCAGCATCCATCTTTCCTATAAATTCCATGCCGTTTTTCCTGTGCTGTATGTGTGAGTAGAGCTGGAGGGAGCGGAGAGTGGGGAGAGTCTTCTGCTCTTCTATCCTTAATTCAAACACCTAGATAATACGCGTCAATCCTTATTCTAGATAAAAATACTTCTCAGCAGATATCATCATTGACGTTTATAAGTCCTCTCTCTCTCTCTCTCTCTCTCTCTCTCTCTCTCTCTCTCTCTCTCTCTCTCTCTCTCTCTCTCTCTCTCTCTCTCTCTCTCTCTCTCTCTCTCTCTCTCTCTCCTCTCTCTCTGATTCAGCTCACACCAATTTACTCTTTTAAAGTGAGTTTATTCTCAGTATATGTCTAACAAGTCATATTGAGCGACGCACTGCTACTCTCCTTCATACCTCAGCTCCTTCCCCCGCCCATTTAAGACCTTTCCTAGGTCCTTTCCTCAGCCCTTTCTTAGCTCTTTCTCAGCCCATTTCCAGCTACCTCCTTAGCTTCTCTCTCATCATCTTCTTGGTCTGTCCTTCTTACAAGCATCTTTGTTTTTCCCCAGTTATTTCCTAAGTCCCTTTTCACAACCATTTCCCTGATTTCTTCCTCAGTATTTACTCGACCTTCTCCTCTTCCTCAGTGATATCCTTAGCGCCTTTCACAGCCCTCTCCTCAGCCCATTCCTCAGGTTCTTCCTCAGTCTTCCCTCTACTCCTCTTTCTCAGTCCTCACTCAGAACTTTCCCTTAATAACGATATCTATAACGGCTTCCTATCATTACTTTACCTTTGATATATTGACCACCATAACCGTACCATTGTCCCAGCCTCGCCGCTCTGCTTCCTGTTTGGCTACACAGACACACACAGACAGACACAGACAGACACAGACAGACACAGACAGACACAGACAGACACAGACAGACACAGACAGAGAGACAGAGACAGAGAGACAGAGACAGAGAAAAACAGAGACAGACATAGAGACAGAGGCACAGAGAGAAAGACAGAGACAGGGAAATAAGAATGTAGTAGATGAGGGACAAGTATAATGAAAACGAAGGATGAGTATTGAGACGGAAGAGAAGAGGAAAATGAGTGAAGATGAAGAAGAGGGAGAGAGGGCAAGAAGGAAGATGGAGAATAGAGTGAGTACTGGAAGAATATAGGATAATGGTGGAACTACACACAAGCCGCGTTCACTCTCACAAAATACAAGTCAACATTTACTGTAGGAGGTTATCGCGCTGTAAATCTCACACAGATTAAAAAGGATATTAAACAAAAATCTCAAGGCTCTACTCCTCCTCCACTTACTCTGGGAAGACAATTGAAGCAGGAAAGTGATTAGAGAAGAACATAAGACAACTGTCCTACTCTGATATAACCGTAAAGTTTAGAGACTAAGTTGGTTCCCAGACCTGACTCACATCTCTCCTGGTTTCTGACCTGTGACGTCACAAGATACCTGGTGATGGTGACCTGTGTGGTGCCATCGTGATGGTGACCTGTGTGGTGCCCTGGTGATGGTGGCCTGTGTGGTGCCCTGGTGATGGTGGCCTGTGTGGTGCCATGGTGATGGTGACCTGTGTGGTGCTCTGGTGATGGTGACCTGTGTGGTGCCCTGGTGATGGTGACCTGTGTGGTGCCATGGTGATGGTGACCTGTGTGGTGCTCTGGTGATGGTGAACTGTGTGGTGCCCTGGTGATGGTGGCCTGTGTGGTGCTCTGATGGTGACCTGTGTGGTTCTCTTGTGATGGTGACCTGTGTGGTGTCCTGGTGATGGTAACCTGTGTGGTGCTCTAGTGATAGTGACCTGTGTGGTGCTCTGGTGATGGTGACCTGTGTGGTGCTCTGGTGATAATGACCTGTGTGGTGCTCTGGTGATGCTGACCTGTGTGGTGCTCAGGTGATGGTAACCTGTGTGGTACCCTGATGATGGTGACCTGTGTGGTACCCTGATGATGGTAACCAATGTGGTGCTCTGGTAATAGTGACCCATGTGGTGCCCTGGTGATGGTGATCTGTGTGGTGCTCTGGTGATGGTGACCTGTGTGGAGCCATGGTGGTGACCTGTGTGGTGCTCTGGTGATGGTGACCTGTGTGGTGTCTTGGTGATGGTGACCTGAGTGGTGCCGTGGTGATGGTGATCACTGTGGTGCCCTGGTGATGGTGACCTGTGTGGCGCCCTGGTGATAGAGACCTGTTTGGTACCCTGGTGATGGTGACCTGTTTGGTACCCTGGTGATGGTGACCTGTGTGGCGCCCTGGTGATAGAGACCTGTTTGGTACCCTGGTGATGGTGACCTGTTTGGTACCCTGGTGATGGTGACCTGTGTGGTGCCCTGGTGATGGTGATCAATGTAGTGTTCCGGTGATGGTGATCTGTGGTGTTCTGGTGGATGGTGATTACTGACGTTCTCTGGTGGTAATCACTGTGGTTCTCTGGTGATGGTGATCACTGGTGTTCTGGTGATAGTGATCTATGGTGTTCTGGTGATTGCGATCACCGTGGTGCTCTAGGTAATGGTGGCCAGGGTGGTGTTGTGGGTGATGGTGGACAGGGTGTTGATGTGGGTGATGGTGGTCATGGTGGTGGTGTGAGTGATGGTGGCCAGGGTGGTGGTGTGGGTGATGGTGGCCAGGGTGGTGATGTGGGTAATGGTGGCCAGGGTGGTGTTGTGGGTGATGGTGGCCAGGGTGGTGGTGTGGGTGATGGTGGTCATTGTGGTGTGAGTGATGGTGGCCAGGGTGGTGGTGTGGGTGATGGTGGCAAGGGTGGTGGTGTGGGTGATGGTGGCCAGGGTGGTGTTGTGGGTGATGGTGACCAGGGTGGTGGTGTGGGTGATGGTGGTCATGGTGGTGGTGTGAGTGATGGTGGCCAGGGTGGTGGTGTGGGTGATGGTGGCCAGGGTGGTGGTGAGGGTGATGATGGTCATGGTGGTGGTGTGAGTGATGGTGGCCAGGGTGGTGGTGTGGGTGATGGTGGTCATGGTGGTGGTGTGAGTGATGGTGGCCAGGGTGGTGGTGTGGTTGATGGTGGCCAGGCTGGTGGTGTGGGTGATGGTGGCCAGGGTGGTGGTATGGGTGATGGTGGCCAGGGTTGATAGTAACAAACGTTGATAGTACTAAAAAGAGACCCTCCACCAGTAACAGTGGTTGATAGTACTAAAAAGAGACCCTCCACCAGTAACAGTGGTTGATAGTACTAAAAAGAGACCCTCCACCAGTAACAGTAGTTGATAGTACTAAAAAGAGACCCTCCACCAGTAACAGTGGTTGATAATACTAAAAAGAGACCCCTCCACCAGTAACAGTGGTTGATAGTACTAAAAAGAGACCCTCCACCAGTAACAGTGGTTGATAATACTAAAAAGAGACCCTCCACCAGTAACAGTGGTTGATAGTACTATAAAGAGACCCTCCACCAGTAACAGTGGTTGATAGTACTAAAAGAGACCCTCCACCAGTAACAGTGGTTGAATACTAAAAGAGACCCCTCCACCAGTAACAGTGGTTGATAGTACTAAAAAGAGACCCTCCACCAGTAACAGTGGTTGATAATACTAAAAAGAGACCCTCCACCAGTAACAGTGGTTGATAGTACTAAAAAGAGACCCTCCACCAGTAACAGTGGTTGATAGTACTAAAAAGAGACCCTCCACCAGTAACAGTGGTTGATAGTACTAAAAAGAGACCCTCCACCAGTAAGAGTGGTTGATAGTACTAAAAGAGACCCTCCACCAGTAACAGTGGTTGATAGTACTATAAAGAGACCCTCCACCAGTAACAGTGGTTAATGGTGTAAAATCAGGAGCCAGGAGTTGAGAAACAATGTTAAGTCAGCAACAGTTATAAACAGGAAACAATTCTTGGAGTTTGATGAGATTAGGAAGAACAGCTGTACCCTCCCCCCCCCCCCCCCCCCCCCCCCCCCCCCCCCCCCCCCCCCCCCCCCCCCCCCCCCCCCCCCCCCCCCCCCCCCCCCCCCCCCCCCCCCCCCCCCGCCAGACTAGAGCCCCAGTAACATCATCTAGTAAGGACCCAGATAGAAGGACCCAGTACTAGTACGGACCAGTACTAGTACAGAGCCGCCAATAGAAACCCAGACTACATACCCAGCTAGACGGACCAGCAAAGAACGTGACATGCCCAGACAACATGGACCCAGTACAGACATGAATACAAACAGACCGCCATAACATGGAACCCAGCTATAAGACCAGATAGACATGCACTAGTATATAATGGAAATAGTCATGAACCCAATAACATGGAGCGTATAAAGACATTTACCAGTCAGCAGCCCAGATATGGACCACGTGACGCCAGATAGCAGCTCCACAGTAACATGGTTGATAGTACTATAAGAGACCCTCCACCAGTACAGTGGTGATAGTACTATAAAGGACCACTCCACCATAACATGGATTGATAGTACTAAAAGAGACCTCCACCAGTAAAAGTGGTTGATAGTACTATAAGAACCCTCCACCAGTAACATGGTCTGAAGTACTATAAGGACCCTACCAGTACAGTAGGGTTTAAAGGAGTGCCAAAATCAGAAGCCAGGAGTTGAGAAACAATGTTAAGTCAGCAACAGTTATAAACAGGAAACAATTCTTGGAGTTTGATGAGATTAGGAAGAACAGCTGTACCCCGTGCGAGCTCTGCCAGTACTAGTACATGGAGCTCTGCCAGTACTAGTACATGGAGCTCTGCCAGTACTAGTACATGCTGAATGCACTGCCAGTACTAGTACATGGAGCACTGCCAGTACTAGTACATGGAGCACTGCCAGTACTAGTACATGGAGCACTGCCAGTACTAGTACATGGAGCACTGCCAGTACTAGTACATGGAGCACTGCCAGTACTAGTACATGGAGCACTGCCAGTACTAGTACATGGAACACTGCCAGTACTAGTACATGGAGCACTGCCAGTACTAGTACATGGAACACTACCAGTACTAGTACATGAGAAGTACATGGGCATCGCAGTACTGACATGGAAGCACTGCCAGATACATATGGACACCGCCAGTACTAGTACATGGAGCACGCCAAAACTAGTACATGGAAACTCCGTACTAGTACATGGAGCACTGCCAGTACTAGTACATGGAACACTGCCAGTACTAGTACATGGAGCACTGCCAGTACTAGTACATGGAACACTGCCAGTACTAGTACATGGAGCACTGCCAGTACTAGTACATGGAGCACTGCCAGTACTAGTACATGGGCAGCCAGTATACATGGAATACCGACAGTACATGGAGCACTGCCAGTATAGTACATGGAACACTCCAGAACTAGTACATGGAGCATCCAGAACTAGTACATGGAACACTGCCAGAACTAGTACATGGAGCACTGCCAGACTAGTACATGGAGCACTGCCAGTACTAGTACATGGAAATCCAGAACTAGTACATGGAACATCCAATAGTACATGGAGCACTGCCAGTACTAGTACATGGACACTGCCAGTAGGCTCCAGTACATGGAGCACGCCAGTACTAGTACATGGACACTGCCAGTACTAGTACATGGAACACTGCCAGTACTAGTACATGGAGCACTGCCATAACTAGTACATGGAACACCAGACTTCATGGTACCTGTCCAGATGACTACAGATATACATGGACACTACCAGTACTAGTACATGGAGCACTGCCAGTACTAGTACATGGAGCACTGCCAGTACTAGTACATGGAACACTGCCAGTACTAGTACATGGAGCACTGCCAGTACTAGTACATGGAACACTGCCAGTACTAGTACATGGAGCACTGCAGTACTAGTACATGGAGCACTGCCAGTACTAGTACATGGAACACTGCCAGTACTAGTACATGGAACACTGCCAGTACTAGTACATGGAGCACTGCCAGTACTAGTACATGGAACACTGCCAGTACTAGTACATGGAGCACTGCCAGTACTAGTACATGGAACACTGCCAGTACTAGTACATGGAACACTGCCAGAACTAGTACATGGAACACTACCAGAACTAGTACATGGAGCACTGCCAGTACTAGTACATGGAACACTGCCAGTACTAGTACATGGAACACTGCCAGTACTAGTACATGGAGCACTGCCAGTACTAGTACATGGAGCACTGCCAGTACTAGTACATGGAGCACTGAGTACTAGTACATGGAACACTACCAGTACTAGTACATGGACACTGCCAACACTGCCAGAACTAGTACATGGAGCACCCAGTACAGTACATGGAAAATACGAGAACTAGTACATGGAACACTACCAGAACTAGTACATGGATCACTGCCAGTATTAGTACATGGAGCACTGCCAGTACTAGTACATGGAACACTACCAGAACTAGTACATGGAGCACTGCCAGTACAAGTACATGGAAAATACGAGAACTAGTACATGGAACACTACCAGAACTAGTACATGGATCACTGCCAGTACTAGTACATGGATCACTGCCAGTACTAGTACATGGAACACTACCAGAACTAGTACATGGAGCACTGCCAGTACTAGTACATGGAAACTAGAGAACTAGTACATGGAACACTGCCAGAACTAGTACATGGATCACTGCCAGTATTATTACATGGAACAACTGCCAGTACTAGTACATGGAACACTGCCAGAACTAGTACATGGAACGCCATACAGTACATGAATACTGAGACTAGTCAGGAACACTGCCAGTACTAGTACATGGAACACTACCAGAACTAGTCATGGATGCACTGCCAGACTAGTACATGAGCACATGAACTAGTACATGAACTGCAGTACTAGTACATGGAACACTACCAGAACTAGTACATGGAGCACTGCCAATACTAGTACATGGAATCGCCAGTACTAGTACATGGAACACTACCAGAACTAGTACATGGATCACTGCCAGAACTAGTACATGGATCACTGCCAGTACTAGTACATGGAACACTACCAGAACTAGTACATGGAGCACTGCCAGTACTAGTACATGGAACACTACCAGAACTAGTACATGGAGCACTGCCAGTACTAGTACATGGATGCACTGCCAGTACTAGTACATGGATCACTGCCAGTACTAGTACATGGAACACTGCCAGAACTAGTACATGGAGCACTGCCAGTACTAGTACATGGAACACTGCCAGTACTAGTACATGGAACACTGCCAGTACTAGTACATGGAGCACTGCCAGTACTAGTACATGGAACACTACCAGAACTAGTACATGGAGCACTGCCAGTACTAGTACATGGAAAATACGAGAACTAGTACATGGAACACTACCAGAACTAGTACATGGATCACTGCCAGTACTAGTACATGGAGCACTGCCAGTACTAGTACATGGAACACTACCAGAACTAGTACATGGAGCACTGCCAGTACTAGTACATGGAAAATACGAGAACTAGTACATAGAACACTAATAAAACTAGTACATGGAGCACTACCAGTACTAGTACATGGAACACTGCCAGTACTAGTACATGGAACACTGCCAGTACTAGTACATGGAACACTGCCAGTACTAGTACATGGAGCACTGCCAGTACTAGTGCATGGAACACTACCAGAACTAGTACATGGAGCACTGCCAGTACTAGTACATGGAACACTACCAGTAGTCTTGCATAGAACACGGCCAAAATAATATCATGGGTAATGGTTTTGATAGTTCCTAAAATAAAGACCAAGAACATTATATTTATATAAATTTTTGCCTTTGTTTACGAACGACTGCAATTTAAAAAAAAAAAACAATCGAGGGTAAATTTAATATCTTTTACAGTCCTTAAGCAGTGCTAACAAAGAATTGGATTTTGTATAGATATATCTCTAGACATGTGTCTCAAATGATTAGATATGGAAGGTGCCTGGGAAAACTTTGTATTTTTTTCGTATATTTCAAAGTTTATAACAGCTTGTAATACCAACAAATGGATACGTGTTATTTATATTAAATTACAAAAAATGTAAATGATACGTTAATTTGAACAAGTAATGAAAATAAGTGACAGTACCGTGGCTACTTGGAACAAGTCATAGTACCGTGGCAACTTGGAACAAGTCATAGTACCGTGGCTACTTGGAACAAGTCACAGTACCGTGGCAACTTGGAACGAGTCACAGTACCGTGGCAACTTGGAACGAGTCACAGTACCGTGACAACTTGGAACGAGTCACAGTACCGTGACTACTTGGAGCATTTTGTAATAATGTTGGTAAAATTGCCGACAATATGTCAGGTAAAAGGACAGAAGTGCAACTAAAGCAACATTTTGGTGTGGCAACGTTTCGCTCTCCTGGGGTTTGCTTTACAAAGAACACAAGTTCATGTAGGTTTGCCAGGACGGGTCCTGGCCCGGGTCTTCTCCATGTGGTGACCCGGTAGTGACTCCTGAAGGAGTGTTGGAGTTGGTACAAGTGATGTACTGTTTACTACCCAATGGTAGGGACACGGTGAGCATTGTATCAAGTGGAGTACTGTTTACAACCCCATGGCGGTGGGCAGCCCTATGATAAGGGCCCGATGAGTCTTCGGCAAAAATGGTGCAGCAGTTTGCTGTTGTCGTCGACGCCCTGTAGCTGTGGTACAGCACGTCTTGGGTTCAAGTGGTGCAGGTGTGCTGCTGGTAAGAGACGTCTTAGTTCAAGTGGTGTCAGGTCCAGGCTCCTGGCAAGAGAGCTCCAACTCTCAAGTCTCTAGGTTCACGACCACTCCAGGCACCCAGGCGCAGAGTGCCCAGGACTCAGGAGGTCTTGTGTGACGGACAATAAGGCACCGGTACTGCATAACGCTTTGAACAAGTCAGCACGTAGAACTTGAACAAGCTACAGCACGTAGATACTTTGAACAAGCCCATCACCGTAGATACTTTGAACAAGCCACAGCACCGTAGATACTTTGAACAAGCCACAGCACCGTAGATACTTTGAACAAGCCACAGCACCGTAGATACTTTGAACAAGCCACAGCACCGTAGATACTTTGAACAAGCCACAGCACCGTAGATACTTTGAACAAGCCACAGCACCGTAGATACTTTGAACAAGCCACAGCACCGTAGATACTTTGAACAAGCCACAGCAATAGTAGATACTTTGAACAAGCCACAGCACCGTAGATACTTTGAACAAGCCACAGCACCGTAGATACTTTGAACAAGCCACAGCACCGTACTTTGAACAAGCCACAGCACCGTAGATACTTTGAACAAGCCACAGCACCGTAGATACTTTGAACAAGCTACAGCACCGTAGATACTTTGAAAAAGCTACAGCACCGTAGATACTTTGAACAAGCCACAGCACCGTAGATACTTTGAACAAGCCACAGCACCGTAGATACTTTGAACAAGCCACAGCACCGTAGATACTTTGAACAAGCCACAGCACCGTAGATACTTTGAACAAGCCACAGCACCGTAGATACTTTGAACAAGCCACAGCACCTAGATACTTTGAACAAGCCACAGCACCGTAGATACTTTGAACAAGCTCACAGCACCGTAGATACTTTGAACAAGCCACAGCACCGTAGATACTTTGAACAAGCACAGCACCGTAGATACTTTGAACAAGCACAGCACCGTAGATACTTTGAACAAGCCACAGCACCGTAGATACTTTGAACAAGGCACAGCACCGTAGATACTTTAAACAAGCCACAGCACCGTAGCTACGTCGAGTGATTTTTCACACTGGCACTGACCTCACAACTCCTTTTACTAATTTCCATTGTATAATTTATAGTTTCCCAGACCTGTTTAGTGTTCATAGTGCTGTCATCTCTTTACTGGATAACCAATTACGTACCTTGTTACCATCTTCCTCGTTGCCATCACCTTGTTACCATCTTCCTCGTTGCCATCACCTTGTTACTATCTTCCTCGTTGCCATCACCTTGTTACCATCTTTCTCGTTGCCATTACCTTGTTACCATCTTCCTTGTTGCCATTACCTTGTTACCATCTTCCTTGTTGCCATTACCTTGTTACCATCTTCCTCGTTGCCATTACCTTGTTACTATCTTCCTTGTTGCCATTACCTTGTTACCATCTTCCTCGTTGCCATTACCTTGTTACTATCTTCCTTGTTGCCATTACCTTGCTACCATCTTCCTCGTTGCCATTACCTTGTTACCATCTTCCTTGTTGCCATTACCTTGTTACCATCTTCCTTGTTGCCATTACCTTGTTACCATCTTCTTCGTTGCCATTACCTTGTTACCATCTTCTTCGTTGCCATTACCTTGTTACCATCTTCCTTGTTGCCATTACCTTGTTACTATCTTCCTCGTTGCCATCACCTTGTTACCATCTTCCTTGTTGCCATTACCTTGTTACCATCTTCCTTGTTGCCATTACCTTGTTACCATCTTCCTTGTTGCCATTACCTTGTTACCATCTTCTTCGTTGCCATTACCTTGTTACCATCTTCTTCGTTGCCATTACCTTGTTACCATCTTCTTCGTTGCCATTACCTTGTTACCATCTTCCTCGTTGCCATCACCTTGTTACTATCTTCCTCGTTGCCATCACCTTGTTACCATCTTCCTTGTTGCCATTACCTTGTTACCATCTTCCTTGTTGCCATTACCTTGTTACCATCTTCCTTGTTGCCATTACCTTGTTACCATCTTCCTCGTTGCCATCACCTTGTTACCATCTTCCTTGTTGCCATTACCTTGTTACCATCTCCCTTGTTACCATTACCTTGTTACCATCTTCCTTGTTGCCATTACCTTGTTACCATCTTCCTTGTTGCCATTACCTTGTTACTATCTTCCTTGTTGCCATCACCTTGTTACTATCTTCCTTGTTGCCATCACCTTGTTACTATCTTCCTCGTTGCCATCACCTTGTTACTATCTTCCTCGTTGCCATCACCTCGTTACCATCTTCCTCGTTACCATTACCTTGTTACCATCTTCCTTGTTGCCATTACCTTGTTACCATCTTCCTTGTTGCCATTACCTTGTTACCATCTTCCTTGTTGCCATTACCTTGTTACCATCTTCTTCGTTGCCATTACCTTGTTACCATCTTCCTTGTTGCCATTACCTTGTTACTATCTTCCTTGTTGCCATTACCTTGTTACCATCTTCCTTGTTGCCATTACCTTGTTACCATCTTCTTCGTTGCCATTACCTTGTTACCATCTTCCTTGTTGCCATTACCTTGTTACCATCTTCCTTGTTGCCATTACCTTGTTACCATCTTCCTTGTTGCCATTACCTTGTTACTATCTTCCTTGTTGCCATTACCTTGTTACCATCTTCCTTGTTGCCATTACCTTGTTACCATCTTCTTCGTTGCCATTACCTTGTTACCATCTTCCTTGTTGCCATTACCTTGTTACCATCTTCCTTGTTGCCATTACCTTGTTACCATCTTTCTCGTTGCTATTACCTTGTTACCATCTTCCTCGTTGATATCACCTTGTTACCATCTTTCTCGTTGCCATTACCTTGTTACCATCTTCCTCGTTACCATTACCTTGTTACCATCTTCCTTGTTGCCATTACCTTGTTACCATCTTCCTTGTTTCCATTACCTTGTTACCATCTTCCTTGTTGCCTTTACCTTGTTACCATCTTCTTCGTTGCCATTACCTTGTTACCATCTTTCTTGTTGCCATTACCTTGTTACCATCTTCCTTGTTGCCATTACCTTGTTACCATCTTCTTCGTTGCCATTACCTTGTTACCATCTTCCTTGTTGCCATTACCTTGTTACCATCTTCTTCGTTGCCATTACCTTGTTACCATCTTCCTTGTTGCCATTACCTTGTTACCATCTTCTTCGTTGCCATTACCTTGTTACCATCTTCCTTGTTGCCATTACCTTGTTACCATCTTCCTTGTTGCCATTACCTTGTTACCATCTTCCTTGTTGCCATTACCTTGTTACCATCTTCCTTGTTGCCATTACCTTGTTACCATCTTCCTTGTTGCCATTACCTTGTTACCATCTTCCTTGTTACCATTACCTTGTTACTATCTTCCTTGTTGCCATCACCTTGTTACCATCTTCCTTGTTGTCATTACCTTGTTACCATCTTCTTCGTTGCCATCACCTTGTTACTATCTTCCTTGTTGCCATCACCTTGTTACCATCTTCCTTGTTGCCATCACCTTGTTACCATCTTCCTTGTTGCCATCACCTTGTTACCATCTTCCTTGTTGCCATCACCTTGTTACCATCTTCCTTGTTGCTATTACCTTGTTACCATCTTCCTTGTTGCCATTACCTTGTTACCATCTTCCTTGTTGCCTTTACCTTGTTACCATCTTCTTCGTTGCCATTACCTTGTTACCATCTTCCTTGTTGCCATTACCTTGTTACCATCTTCCTTGTTGCCATTACCTTGTTACCATCTTCCTTGTTGCCATTACCTTGTTACCATCTTACTTGTTGCCATTACCTTGTTACCATCTTCTTCGTTGCCATTACCTTGTTACTATCTTCCTTGTTGCCATTACCTTGTTACCATCTTCCTTGTTGCCATTACCTTGTTACCATCTTCTTCGTTGCCATTACCTTGTTACCATCTTCCTTGTTGCCATTACCTTGTTACCATCTTCCTTGTTGCCATTACCTTGTTACCATCTTCCTTGTTGCCATTACCTTGTTACTATCTTCCTTGTTGCCATTACCTTGTTACCATCTTCCTTGTTGCCATTACCTTGTTACCATCTTCTTCGTTGCCATTACCTTGTTACCATCTTCCTTGTTGCCATTACCTTGTTACCATCTTCCTTGTTGCCATTACCTTGTTACCATCTTCCTCGTTGCTATTACCTTGTTACCATCTTCCTCGTTGATATCACCTTGTTACCATCTTTCTCGTTGCCATTACTTGTTACCATCTTCCTGTTACCATTACCTTGTTACCATCTTCCTTGTTGCCATTACTTGTTACCATCTTCCTTGTTTCCATTACTTGTTACCATCTTCCTTGTTGCTTTACCTTGTTACCATCTTCCTTGTTGCCATTACCTTGTACCACTCTTCTGTTGCCATTACCTTGTTACCATCTTCCTTGTTGCCATTCACCTTGTTACCATCTTCTTCGTTGCCATTACCTTGTTACCATCTTCCTTGTTGCCATCACCTTGTTACCATCTTCCTTGTTGCCATTACCTTGTTACCATCTTCCTTGTTGCCATCACCTTGTTACCATCTTCCTTGTTGCCATCACCTTGTTACCATCTTCCTCGTTGCTATCAGCTTGTAACCACCTTCCTAGTGGCTATCAGCTTGTAACCACCTTCCTAGTTGCTATCAGCTTGTAACCACCTTCCTAGTTGCTATCAGCTTGTAACCACCTTCCTAGTTGCTATCAGCTTGTAACCACCTTCCTAGTTGCTATCAGCTTGTAACCACCTTCCTAGTGGCTATCAGCTTGCTCTGAGCTCTCTGACACTGCACAGACAGTGTATCTTTCCTATCAGATAATGACAGTCAAGGTGGTGTCCTTAATAGTATATTAACTAGTTCTTATATTCCTTTCGCACCCGTCCCTAATGAAGTTTTTCCTTCCTCCGCATTAAAGGCATCTCTACAGTGATACCTGGTTTAGAGAATCAATAAGTTGAAGATAGAGACACTTATGCAATATTTGGGAACCTTTACTGAGGAAACGTTTCGCCCCACACTGGCTTCATCAGTCCAATACAAAGTAGTGGATTGATGAAGCCAGTGTGGGGCGAAACGTTGCCTCAATAAACATTGCAATATGTTGCACACGTCTCTCTTCTTAATTTTCTCGATTTTAAAATTTTCATTCTTGGTGATTCGCTGTGTCGTCTTCCTGGTGATTGGCTGTATCGTCTTCCTGGTGATTCGCTGTGTCGTCTTCCTGGTGATTGGCTGTGTCGTCTTCCTGGTGATTGGCTGTGTCGTCTTCCTGGTGATTCGCTGTGTCGTCTTCCTGGTGATTGGCTGTGTCGTCTTCCTGGTGATTCGCTGTGTCGTCTTCCTGGTGATTCGCTGTGTCGTCTTCCTGGTGATTCGGTGTGTCGTCTTCCTGGTGATTGGCTGTGTCGTCTTCCTGGTGATTGGCTGTGTCGTCTTCCTGGTGATTGGCTGTGTCGTCTTCCTGGTGATTGGCTGTGTCGTCTTCCTGGTGATTGGCTGTGTCGTCTTCCTGGTGATTGGCTTGTCGTCTTCCTGGTGATTGGCTGTTCGTCTTCCTGGTGATTGGCTGTGTCGTCTTCCTGGTGATTGGCTGTGTCGTCTTCCTGGTGATTGGCTGTGTCGTCTTCCTGGTGATTGGCTGTGTCGTCTTCCTGGTGATTGGCTGTGTCGTCTTCCTGGTGATTGGCTGTGTCGTCTTCCTGGTGATTGGCTGTGTCGTCTTCCTGGTGATTGGCTGTGTCGCCTTCCATCACATAGACTTCTGTAGTTCGGCTTGACGCTGTCTAATAAAATCAGCTTTTATCAACATTATTTTTAACAGATTAGATTTTGCCGCCGAAGTGGCTAGTTTATTGTGCCCCTCCCCCATATCCATCCCGTAGACGGTAGCACAAGAATATATGGATACACAATAGGCCTAGAAACTAGGCCCAAAAAAAGTTTACTTTAGTACATCTGGATATATACATCTACAGTTCACTTATCTGTTGAAAGCAAATTTAGGAAACTTGCTTAATGTATCTGGTATCTTATTTTCATTAAATATTTTGACATATAACAAAGATTATTATACTGTCTGTATCTATATTCCGCAATAAGTGGACTATAAAACAGTGTTAGATAGTGGTCATTGGGTTGACCATGTACCTTACATTTAGATTGATCATTATCTGTGTGTCTGCCACACTGCCAGAGTTACTTGTAAACAAGCCTAAGCCTGGCCACTGCAACATCAGTCAGTCTGGTCACATTGCAAGTTGCGCCATGAGAGTCTTATCTACGTTCATGTTATCAAAGTGGGTTATAAATCTACTCAGGCTTCTAACTGCATTCCTATAACATTAATTTTCATTATCTACTTCTCTCCTAATATTATTCTTAATTTCTGTGTTGTTGCTTGTATTTTTTTTTGTCATGTATAGAGTTAAAAGCTATATTTTCATAATTTTTTTTTTTGACTCGTTGGTTTTCTCCTCACTTTCCCTTATCTCTTTTGTTCCTGATTTCTGTTTACTGTTCCAACTTAGTATTTGTTATGTATATATAATTCGCTCAGTCGTCGCATTAATGATTCCGGATAAATACAACTGCTGTGTTTGAGTTAATTTTGTAAAGAGCCACGAAAGCAGTGGTAACATAACTATGAATTAATGAATCTGACTAAGGTTGATTTAAAATTATGTTAAACCAGGTGAATGGAAGACTAAGATGCGCACTCAAAGTTAAACCAGGTGAATGGAAGACTAAGATGCGCACTCAAAGTTAAACCAGGTGAATGGAAGACTAAGATGCGCACTCAAAGTTAAACCAGGTGAATGGAAGACTAAGATGCGCACTCAAAGTTAAACCAGGTGAATGGAAGACTAAGATGCGCACTCAAAGTTAAACCAGGTGAATGGAAGACTAAGATGCGCACTCAAAGTTAAACCAGGTGGATGGAAGACTAAGATGCGCACTCAAAGTTAAACCAGGTGGATGGAAGACTAAGATGCGCACTCAAAGTTAAACCAGGTGGATGGAAGACTAAGATGCGCACTCAAAACTGCATAATGACTGCCTCTACTCTCACCGCTTAGGAGTTGAGGGAAAGACGTTCAAGAACCCTTCCCTCTTTCTCCCATCTGCTAGAATTACTAGCTATGTGACCCAGGAGTCACATGTGACCCAGGAGTCACCGTAACATTTTACTAGTGAGGCAGAGAAGGTATATACCAGGTGGAATACATTCCACCACAATCTTGGTGCTAAGATGTGAGACTTAATGGAAGAACAGTACTGTCAACTTGTTAGAGCGAAATTAACAAAATATCTGAGCAAGTTAAAGGTTTGTTAGGAAATTAATCCATATGAAAAGAATGTTCTTGACTTGTTAGAAGAGAGCTAACGCAAATAATTGCGCAGCTCAATTTAGGCCAGGAGTCCTGCTGCAGTGCCCCTTCCTTCTTCAGCGGGTGTGACTTAGACCTGCCTAGCATAGGCCGGTAGGCTTGCTCCATTACTCCTTCTTTCTTATATTCTTATGCACCGAAAAATGCACCGAACTAAAGAGTTTCTCACATTGATAAGGGATTCCTGGCTGCGTTACCAACACAGCTCAAAAGAGATGTGGAGGGTAGGAGCTACAGCAGCAATATGAAAATCAAGTAAGAGATTCAATATGCATTCCAGAAATACCGTAGGTGAAGTACCACCGTCAACAATGAGCAAAGTCACACTGACAAAACTTACAGATATTCGGACGAGAACAAAATATTCTTGACATAGTGAAGCTGACGAGACATGAAGTATGACGAGACATGAAGTATGACGAGACATGAAGCATGACGAGACATGAAGTATGACGAGACATGAAGTATGACGAGACATGAAGTATGACGAGACATGAAGTATGACGAAACATGAAGTATGACGAGACATGAAGCATGACGAGACATGAAGTATGACGAGACATGAAGTATGACGAGACATGAAGTATGACGAGACATGAAGCATGACGAGACATGAAGCATGACGAGACATGAAGCATGACGAGACATGAAGCATGACGAGACATGAAGTATGACGAGACATGAAGTATGACGAGACATGAAGTATGACGAGACATGAAGTATGACGAGACATGAAGTATGACGAGACATGAAGTATGACGAAACATGAAGTATGACGAGACATGAAGTATGACGAGACATGAAGTATGACGAAACATGAAGTATGACGAGACATGAAGTATGACGAGACATGAAGCATGACGAGACATGAAGTATGACGAGACATGAAGCATGACGAGACATGAAGCATGACGAGACATGAAGCATGACGAGACATGAAGTATGACGAGACATGAAGTATGACGAAACATGAAGTATGACGAGACATGAAGTATGACGAGACATGAAGTATGACGAGACATGAAGTATGACGAGACATGAAGTATGACGAGACATGAAGTATGACGAGACATGAAGTATGACGAGACATGAAGTATGACGAAACATGAAGTATGACGAGACATGAAGTATGACGAGACATGAAGTATGACGAGACATGAAGTATGACGAGACATGAAGTATGACGAGACATGAAGTATGACGAGACATGAAGTATGACGAGACATGAAGTATGACGAGAATGAAGTATGACGAGACATGAAGTATGACGAGACATGAAGTATGACGAGACATGAAGTATGACGAGACATGAAGTATGACGAGACATGAAGTATGACGAGACATGAAGTATGACGAGACATGAAGCATGACGAGACATGAAGTATGACGAGACATGAAGTATGAACGACCACCAGGAGGAAAGTACTTTCTGATACAGCAAGGCGGATACAGCAAGGCGGATACAGCAAGGCGGATACAGCAAGGCGGATACAGCAAGGCGGATACAGCAAGGTGAACACTGTTCCAGAGATGGGACACAGCAACAAGGGGTCACAACTGGAAGGTGAAGACTCAGATGAGTCACATGGATCTTAGGAAGTATTTCTTCGTCATAGAGTTGTCAGGAAGTGGAACAGTCTGGAAGGTGACGTAGTGGAGGCAGGATTCATACATAGTTTTAAGAAGAGGCATGATAAAGCTCATGGAGCAGGGAGAGAGTGGACCTAGTGGCGATCAGTGAAGAGGCGGCGCCAGGAGGTATGATTCGACCCCTGCAACCACAGTTAGGTGAATTAGGTGAGTACAGTAAGGCAGACACAGTGAGGCGGACACAGCGTTCAGAACATGTTCTTTACAGACTCAACACTTTTAAGACAGTAATCAAGACTAAGAATAGTGCTTATAATGGATAAAGTATACTGAACAGAAGCACAGGAGATTAATTGGTTTGTGTATTTCGACCCACCTACTGGGATCCTCTTCATATGGGTTAATATTGATCAGTGTTTATAACGTAGGTGAACTGTGACTGTGAGCAGGAAACAGAACAGTACTTAAATTATAGGAGGGTCCTCAAAGTTACCCATGAACACTAGTAAATTAAGAATTTAATTACTGTTTGAAAAGCAGGTGCTGCTTTGCTGTCGTAGCTAACATGTTCAGTGGAGGTAGAGTGCGCGAGTGCCTACCTTGAGGGTGAACTCTAGCAGCTAGGAGTGCCAGAGAGTGGGGGAGAGTGTTCTCCAACACCTCCACAAGATACTCCGGCTTGTCGAACTCCACGGGTCCACGTCCCACCAGCTTAGTCACTGAAACATAAACAAAATAATCTGAAACAAGACACGGCCATGACGATGTGAGGGTTTCTTAGAGAATAACAATAAAGAAGTGGTAAGCGACTGTACTCGTGAACCTGGTGATAAATGAGAAGCTTGTGTAATGTTTGGGTATCTTTATTCTTCAGTCCAATGCAGAGAAAAGTGAAAGATAAGGAGGAGTTTGAGGTAATCAGTCCCTCAGCCTGGAGTCGATGTGTTCAGTCCATCAATCTTGACAAAAGTGCTTCATATACTGGTGAGGTGAAGCAGTGGGAGGCGGAGTTGCCACTGGACAAAACCACTAGTGGAAGTAGTTTGTGTCTATTGGTTTGACAAGTTTTAAAGAAACCCTTGGATCAAGATCCCTGTAGGGTAGTACCTGTGTGGAGGAATTCTTGTGTGTGTCCTTTACTATGTTAATTAGAGCTAGCTCTATCACTCTAGTATCCACCACCCTTCCGACACACTCTAATTGACATGATTACTTCCTACACTCGGGAGTGTCAAACCAAGTACACTGGATACAGGATACTTACCAATATGTCTTTGATGACACGTGGCACCTGGTCCATTTCCAGGCAGAATAATCTAACACACTGAGTGTAATCTAACACAATGAGTGCAGTCTAACATGTGGGCGCTTAAACGGTGTGTGGCAAATGATACTTTGACCAGTCAGGGACTGGCTGCCACTAAGATCTATGTCAACACCACTGAACTTCAGTTAATTAAGTACCGATCTACCTTGCACATTATGGATTGCAATCAGCTTAATGAACAAGGTGGGGAGAAATGGACTCGTGTGCCCGCGGGTCTTCCTCTGCCTGGGAACTTAGTGTGTGACACTTGAGACTTCGACACAGGACAAACATTAACTTCTGTCCAGCTAAATGATGAACGATCGTTGTATCTGAATGTCACCAAATCACTGTAATTGACACTCAGCTTAACCAACGTGCCAGCACTACCCACCAGATCACTCCACTTTCCCGAGTGTGGACTTCAGTTCTGGTCCAGAAGTTCACTAAATCACTTCAGTGAGTCTTGATACTGTCTCACGCCCGTCCGTGAACACACGTTAGAGATCACGTCAAATAGGAGGACAGGGAATTATCAGTCCTGCCTCCCGGAGGCTATCACACAGGACACACACCCAGTCCTGCCTCCCGGGGGCTATCACAAAGGACACACACCCAGTCCTGCCTCCCGGGAGCTATCACACAGCACACACACCCAGTCCTGCCTTCCGGGGAGCTATCACACAGCACACACACCCAGTCCTGCCTCCCGGGAGCTATCACACAGATTCTTGGGTTCTGGCCACAACATTGGGACCATCAGAGGTACAAACACTACAACATGTGTGTGGAGGACATTTCTTATCTTGATTAACTTTCTTGCAACCGAAATAGATCTTGTATTTCATATTGACACGATTATTATTTTCGTTGATCACGTTGTGTAGGACTTTTCACATACATAGTAAAAGCTGTTTACACTGTTCAGGCATCCCCGTCTGTTCAGGCATCCCCGTCTGTTCAGGCATCCCCCGTCTGTTCAGGCATACCCGTCTGTTCAGGCATCCCCGTCTGTTCAGGCATACCCGTCTGTTCAGGCATCCCCGTCTGTTCAGGCAACCCCCGTCTGTTCAGGCATACCCGTCTGTTCAGGCATCCCCGTCTGTTCAGGCATCCCCGTCTGTTCAGGCATCCCCGTCTGTTCAGGCATCCCTGTCTGTTCAGGCATCCCCGTCTGTTCAGGCATCCACGTCTGTTCAGGCATCCCCGTCTGTTCAGGCATCCCCGTCTGTTCAGGCATACCCGTCTGTTCAGGCATCCCCGTCTGTTCAGGCATCCCCGTCTGTTCAGGCATCCCCGTCTGTTCAGGCATCCCCGTCTGTTCAGGCATCCCCGTCTGTTCAGGTATCCCCCATCTGTTCAGACATCTCCCGTCTGTTAAGGCATCCCCGTCTGTTCAGGCATCCCCGTCTGTTCAGGCATCCCCGTCTGTTCAGGCATCCCCGTCTGTTCAGGCATTCCCCGTCTGTTCAGGCATCCCCGTCTGTTCAGGCATCCCCATCTGTTCAGACATCTCCCGTCTGTTCAGGCATCCCCGTCTGTTCAGGCATCCCCGTCTGTTCAGGCATCCCCCGTCTGTTCAGGCATTCCCCGTCTGTTCAGGCATCCCCCGTCTGTTCAGGCATCCCCCATCTGTTCAGACATCTCCCGTCTGTTAAGGCATCCCCGTCTGTTCAGGCATCCCCGTCTGTTCAGGCATCCCCCGTCTGTTCAGGCATTCCCCGTCTGTTCAGGCATCCCCCGTCTGTTCAGGCATTCCCGTCTGTTCAGGCATCCCCCGTCTGTTCTGGCATCCCCGTCTGTTCAGGCATCCCCCGTCTGTTCTGGCATCCCCGTCTGTTCAGGCATCCCCCGTCTGTTCTGGCATCCCCGTCTGTTCAGGCATCCCCCGTCTGTTCAGGTTAGTCTGAAATTGAGATTTCAAACAATAGAGCAAAAAAATCGAATGTAAATATTGATATGTGGATGTGTCAGAGATATGCAGTTTAAGCCAAATAAACACCGATGTACTCAATGAGTAGTAAATATGTGTGAACACTGAGATGGCCGAACACAACTGATGTTCTCTGATACTTCCTGACAAGGAGACATGATGCGCAGGACTCATGTTGACACTTCCTGACAAGGAGACATGATGCGCAGGACTCATGTTGACACTTCCTGACAAGGAGACATGATGCGCAGGACTCATGTTGACACTTCCTGACAAGGAGACATGATGCGCAGGACTCATGTTGACACTTCCTGACAAGGAGACATGATGCGCAGGACTCATGTTGACACTTCCTGACAAGGAGACATGATGCGCAGGACTCATGTTGATGAATGTAAGCAAACAGCCGCCAGGCTTTTCTCAGAGTTGTATTCATGTTTATAGATGCAACATAGAACCTCATGTGTTGCCAACATGATGGGTTACATGACTTCAGATTCAGCTTCAGCATGATAGATATAAGCTGAAAAAGCTTTCAGTTTAATTTCCGTAAAACCTATTAATTTTCGTAGCTTTTTAAAGGCTGGTCATGAGAATATTATCACGATATTAAACCACTCAATACAGTATTTTGTGAATATAGTCATTTCTATATATTATAACTACCACATTTCCCTTACCTGGTACCATAATTGCTAGACTTTGGGCTTCAAACATAGTTTTGACACTGGTTATCTACCACCGAGGTAGGGTGTCACCAAAAAATGAAGAAACACTTTTACCATCACTCACTCCATCACTGTCTTGCTTGAAGCTCGCCAACTTCATAGTTCAGATACCCCTCCAACTTGTAATATCCCCACTTCTATTTCCTGGTTCTTGCACGCTTGTATTCTCCTCATTAGATTCACGTCGTCTGCGAACAGTGACACCTCTGAATCTATACCGTTTGTCATGTCATTCACGTATACAAGAAACAGCACCGCCCCCAGGACTGTCCCTTGTGGAACCCCACTCGACTCATGCACCAATTACGACACATTTTCACGTATCGTCACTCACTGTTTCCTTCCTTACAGGTATTCCCTGATCAGTTTGTGTGTGTGTACTCACCTCACCTAGTTGTACTCACCTAGTTGTGGTTGCAGGGGTCGAGTCATATCTCCTGGCCCCGCCTCTTCACTGGCCGCTACTGGGTCACTCTCCCTGCGTCATGAGCTTTATCATACCTCTGCTTAAAGCTATGTATTGAGCCTGCCTCGACTACATCGCTTCCTAAACTATTCCACTTCCCAACCACTCTGTGACTGAAGAAATACTTCCTAACATCTCTGTGATTCATCTGAGTCTTCAGCTTCCAACTGTGTCCCCTTGTTGCTGTGTCCCATCTCTGGAACATTCTGTCTCTGTCCACTTTGTCAATTCCTCTCAGTATCTTATATGTTGTTATCATATCCCCCCTATCTCTCCTGTCCTCCAGTGTCGTCAGGTCGATTTCCCTTAACCTCTCCTCGTAGGACATACCCCTTAGCTCCGGGACTAGTCTTGTTGCAAACCTTTGCACTTTCTCGAGCTTCTTCACGTGCTTGGCTAGGTGTAGGTTCCAAACTGGTGCTGCATACTCCAGTATGGGCCTAACGTACACAGTATACAGGGTCCTGAACGATTCTTTATTAAGATGTCGGAATGCTGTTCTTAGGTTTGCTAGGCGCCTGTATGCTGCAGCAGTTATTTGGTTGATGTGCGCCTCAGGAGATGTTCCTGGTGTTATACTCACCCCAAGATCTTTTTCCTTGATTGAGGTTTGCATTCTCTAGCCCCCTAGACTGTACTCCGACTGCGGTCTTCTTTGCTCTTCCCCAATCTTCATGACTTTGCATTTCGTGGGGTTGAACTCCAGGAGCCAATTGCTGGACCAGGCTTGCAGCCTGTCCAGATCCCTTTGTAGTTCTGCCTGGTCCTCGTCCGATTGAATTCTTCTCATCAACTTAACATCATCTGAAAACAAGGACACTTCGGAGTCTATTCCTTCCGTCATGTCGTTCACAAATACCAGAAACAGCACTGGTCCCAGGACTGACCCCTGTGGAACCCCGCTCGTCACCGGCGCCCACTCTGACACCTAGCCACGTACCGTGACTCGCTGCTGTCTTCCTGACAGGTATTCCCTGATCTATTGTAGTGCCTTCCCTGTTACCCCTTCCTGGTCCTCCAGCTTCTGCACTAATCTCTTGTGTGGAACTGTGTCAAACGCCTTCTTACAATCCAAGAATATGCAATCTACCCACCCTCTCTCTCTTGTCTTATTGCTGTCACCCTGTCGTAGAACTCCAGTAGGTTTGTGACACAGGATTTCCCGTCCCTGAAACCGTGTTGGCCGTCTTTGATAAGCTCATTTCTTTCTATGTGCTCAACCACTCTTCTCCTGACTATCTTCTCCATGACCTTGCATACTATACATGTCAGTGACACTGGTCTGTAATTTAGTGCTACGTTTCTGTCTCCTTTTTTAAAAATTGGGACTACATTTGCTGTCTTCCATACCTCAGGTAGTTGCCCTGTTTCGATAGATGTGTTGAAGATTGTTGTTAGTGGTACACATAGAGCCTCTGCTCCCTCTCTCAGGACCCATGGAGAGATGTTATCCGACCCCATCGCCTTTGAGGTATCTAGCTCGCTTTGTGTGTGTTTGTGTGTGTGTGTATTTGTGTGTTTGTGTGTAAACTCACCTAATTGTACTCACCTAATTGTGGTTGCAGGGGTCGATACTCAGCTCCTGGCCCCGCCTCTTCACTGTCTGCTACTGGGTCTCTGCTCTCCCTGCTCCATGAGCTTTATCATACCTTGTTTTAAAACTATGTATGGTTCCTGCCAGTTGTGTCCCCTTGTTTCTGTGTTCCCTCTCTGAAACATCCTGTCACTATCTACCTTGTCAATTCCCCGCAGTATTTTGTATGTCGTTATCATGTCTCCTCTGACCCTTCTTTCCTCCAGTGTTGTTAGTCCTATTTCCCTCAATCTTTCTTCATAAGACAGACCCCTGAGTTGTGGAACTAACCTTGTCGCAAACCTTTGCACTTTCTCTAGTTTCTTTACGTGCTTGACCAGGTGTGGGTTCCAGACTGGTGCTGCATATTCTAGTATGGGCCTGACGTACACGGTATACAGTGTCTTGAACGATTCCTTGTTAAGGTAACGGAACGCTAATCTTAGGTTTGCCAGTCGCCCATATGCTGCCGCAGTTATCTGGTTGATGTGTGCCTCCGGAGACGTACTTGGCGTTATACTCACTCCAAGGTCTTTCTCCTTTGCCGAGGTTTGTAGCCTTTGTCCGCCTAGCTTGTACTCTGACAGGGGTCTTCTTTGCCCTTCTCCGATCCTCATGACTTTGCATTTGGAGGGATTGAATTCAAGAAGCCAATTGCTAGACCAGATGTCGAGCTTGTCCAGGTCTGTTTGCAGCCCTGCCTGGTCCTCTTCCGATGTGATTCTCCTCATTATTTTCACATCATCCGCGAATAGAGACACTTCTGAGTCTATCCCGTCCGTCATGTCATTTACATATACCAGGAATAACACTGGTCCTAGGACTGACCCCTGCGGTACACCGCTCGTCACAGGCGCCCACTGTGATACCTCACCACGCACCATGACCCATTGTTGCCTCCCTTTGAGGTATTCCCTGATCCATTCCAGTGCCCTTCCTGTTATACCTGCTTGTTCTTCCAACTTCTTTACTAATCTCATGTGAGGAACTGTGTCGAAGGCCTTCCTGCAGTCCAGGAAAATGCAATCAACCCACCCTTCCCTCTCTTGCCTTACCTGTTACTTTATCATAGAACTCTAGGAGGTTTGTTACACAGGATTTGCCTTCCCGGAATCCGTGCTGTCTGGTGTTTATTATCCTGTTCAGCTCAAGGTGTTCCACCATTCTTTTCCTGATGATTTTCTCCAGGACTTTGCACACTATACATGTAAGTGACACCGGTCTATAGTTTAGTGCCTCTTTTCTGTCTCCTTTTTTAAAAATGTGGACTACGTTGGCCTTCTTCCATACCTCAGGTAGCTGCCCAGTTTCAAGGGATGTGTTGAATATTATGGTAAGTGGCACACTCAGTACCTCAGCTCCTTCCCGAAGAACCCACGGGGAGATATTGTCCGGACCCATCGCCTTTGAGGTATTGAGTCACTGAGTAACTGCTTCACTTCCTCCTCAGTTGTGTGTATGCCCTCTAGCACTTGGTACATCCCTTGTTGGTGACGAACCACGTCCTGTCTACCCAGCTGCCTTCCTTCCTCCATTGTGAATACTTCCTTAAACCTCAAGTTGAGCTCCTCACATACCTCTTGATCATTACTTGTGAGTTCCCCATCTTCTCTCCTCAGCCTTATCACCTGGTCCTTGACTGTTGTCTTCCTTCTGATGTGACTGTACATCAGTTTCGGGTCGGACTTAACTTTCGATGCTATGTCGTTTTCGTACTGTTTCTGGGCCTCCCTCCGTACCTGTGCATACTCGTTTCTAGCTCTTCTACTAATCTCTTTGTTTACTTGGGTTCTTTGCCTTCTGTACCTTTTCCATTCTCTGATATTCTGAGTCTTTGCCTCCCTGCACCTTTGGGTAAACCAGGGGCTCTTTCTGGCCTTCCCATTTAATCCTTTGCCTCTGGGTATAAACCGTTCCTCTGCCTCCTTGCACTTTGCCCATACGTATTCCATCATTTCATTTATTGTCAGTCTTTCCATTTCCAGTGTGTGTGTGTGTACTCACCTAATTGTACTCACCTAATTGTGGTTGCAGGGGTCGAGACTCGCTCCTGGCCCCGCCTCTTCGCTGTCCGCTACTGGGTCTCTGCTCTCCCTGCTCCATGAGCTCTATCATACCTCTCTGGAACATCCTGTCCCTGTCTACCTTGTCGATTCCCCGCAGTATTTTGTATGTCGTTATCATGTCTCCTCTGACCCTTCTTTCCTCCAGTGTTGTTAGTCCTATTTCCCTCAACCTTTCTTCATAGGACAGACCCCTGAGTTGTGGAACTAGCCTTGTCGCAAACCTTTGCACTTTCTCTAGTTTCTTTACGTGCTTGACCAGGTGTGGGTTCCAGACTGGTGCTGCATATTCTAGTATGGGCCTGACGTACACGGTGTACAGTGTCTTGAACGATTCCTTGTTTAGGTAACGGAACGCTAATCTTAGGTTTGCCAGTCGCCCATATGCTGCCGCAGTTATCTGGTTGATGTGTGCCTCCGGAGACGTACTTGGCGTTATACTCACCCCAAGGTCTTTCTCCTTTGCCGAGGTTTGTAGCCCTTGTCCACCTAGCCTGTACTCTGTCAGCGGTCTTCTTTGTCCTTCTCCGATCTTCATGACTTTGCATTTGGTGGGATTGAATTCGAGAAGCCAGTTGCTAGACCAGATGTCAAGCTTGTCCAGGTCTGTTTGAAGTCCTGCTTGGTCCTCTTCCGATGTGTGTGTGTGTGTGTGTGTGTGTGTGTGTGTGTGTGTGTGTGTGTGTGTGTGTGTGTGTGTGTGTGTGTGTGTGATATACAAAATTAATTATTTCATCTTCAATATCTGGACTTTAATTCATCACACATATATAAATTAGTTCCTCTCTGCTTCTTCTACAATAATATATTTGTGTACTTCAATTTTTTTAATATGATATGAATATTAATTTTGGAATTAGTGGCCGTAGAGTGAATTAATATTTTTTATCAGATGCCTAATGGACTTAAATTTAAATGAGCATATCAGGTAGACTTTTTAGTTTAAATATAAAGTTTATTATGGTACTCGGGCAGTAGGCTGGCACTGTCTGTCTGTTAGCGTGATGTACTGTGGTGCTGAGATAACAGACGAGCACTGTCTGTCTGTTAGCGTGATGTACTGTAGTGCTGAGGTAACAGACCAGCACTGTATGTCTGTTAGTGTGATGTACTGTGGTGCTAAGGTAACAGACGAGCACTGTCTGTCTGTTAGTGTGATGTACTGTGGTGCTGAGATAACAGACGAGCACTGTCTGTTAGTGTGATGTACTGTAGGGCTGAGATAAAAGACAAGCACTGTCTGTCTCTTAGTGTGATGTACTGTGGTGCTGAGGTAACAGACCAGCACTGTCTGTCTGTTAGTGTGATGTACTGTGGTGCTAAGGTAACAGACGAGCACTGTCTGTCTGTTAGTGTGATGTACTCTGGTGCTGAGGTAACAGACCAGCAGTGTCTGTCTGTTAGTGTGATGTACTGTGGTGCTAAGGTAACAGACCAGCACTGTCTGTCTGTTAGTGTGATGTACTGTGGTGCTGAGGTAACAGACCAGCACTGTCGGTCTGTTAGTGTGATGTACTGTAGTGCTGAGGTAACAGACCATCACTGTCTATCTGTTAGTGTGATGTACTGTAGCGCTGAGGTAACAGACCAGCACTGTCTGTCTGTTAGTGTGATGTACTGTAGTGCTGAGGTAACAGACCAGCACTGTCTGTCTGTTAGTGTGATGTACTGTGGTGCTGAGATAACAGACGAGCACTGTTTGTCTATTAGTGTGACGTACTGCGGTGCTGAGGTAACAGACCAGCACTGTCTGTCTGTTAGTGTGATGTACTGTGGTGCTGAGATAACAGATCAGCACTGTCTGTTAGTGTGATGAACTGTAGTGCTGAGGTAACAGACCAGCACTGTCTGTCTGTTAGTGTGATATACTGTGGTGCTGAGGTAACAGACCAGCACTGTCTGTTAGTGTGATGTACTGTAGTGCTGAGGTTACAGACCAGCACTGTCTGTCTGTTAGTGTGATGTACTGTAGTGCTGAGGTAACAGACCAGCACTGTCGGTCTGTTAGTGTGATGTACTGTGGTGCTGAGATAACAGACCAGCACTGTCTGTCTGTTAATGTGATGTACTGTGGTGCTGAGGTAACAGACAAGCACTGTCTGTCTGTTAGTGTGATGTACTGTGATGCTGAGATAACAGACCAGCACTGTCTGTCTGTTAGTGTGATGTACTGTAGTGCTGAGGTAACAGACCAGCACTGTCTGTCTGTTAGTGTGATGTACTGTAGTGCTGAGGTAACAGACCAGCACTGTCTGTCTGTTAGTGTGATGTACTGTAGTGCTGAGGTAACAGACCAGCACTGTCGGTCTGTTAGTGTGATGTACTGTGGTGCTGAGGTAACAGACCAGCACTGTCTGTCTGTTAGTGTGATGTACTGTAGTGCTGAGGTAACAGACGAGCACTGTCTGTCTGTTAGTGTGATGTACTGTAGTGATGAGGTAACAGACCAGCACTGTCTGTCTGTTAGTGTGATGTACTGTGGTGCTGAGGTAACAGACCAGCACTGCCTGTCTGTTAGTGTGATGTACTGTGGAGCTGAGTTAACAGACGAGCACTGCCTGTCTGTTAGTGTGATGTAATGTGGTGCTGAGGTAACAGAGGAGCACTTTCTGTCTGTTAGTGTGATGTACTGTGGTGCTGAGATAACAGATCAGCACTGTCTGTTAGTGTGATGTACTGTGGTGCTGAGGTAACAGACCAGCACTGTCTGTCTGTTAGTGTGATGTACTGTGGTGCTGAGATAACAGATCAGCACTGTCTGTTAGTGTGATGTACTGTAGTGCTGAGGTAACAGACCAGCACTGTCGGTCTGTTAGTGTGATGTACTGTGGTGCTGAGGTAACAGACCAGCACTGTCTGTCTGTTAGTGTGATGTACTGTGGTGCTGAGGTAACAGACGAGCACTGTCTGTCTGTTAGTGTGATGTACTGTGGTGCTGAGATAACAGACGAGCACTGTCTGTCGGTTAGTGTGATGTACTGTGGTGCTGAGATAACAGATCAGCAATGTCTGTTAGTGTGATGTACTGTGGTGCTGAGGTAACAGACCAGCACTGTCTGTCTGTTAGTGTGATGTACTGTGGTGCTGAGATAACAGATCAGCACTGTCTGTTAGTGTGATGTACTGTAGTGCTGAGGTAACAGACCAGCACTGTCGTCTGTTAGTGTGATTTACTGTGGTGCTGAGATAACAGACCAGCACTGTTTCTGTTAGTGTGATGTACTGTAGTGCTGAGGTAACAGACCAGCACTGTCGGTCTGTTAGTGTGATTTACTGTGGTGCTGAGATAACAGACCAGCACTGTCTGTCTGTTAGTGTGATGTACTGTGGTGCTGAGGTAACAGACCAGCACTGTCTGTCTGTTAGTGTGATGTACTGTGGTGCTGAGATAACAGACCAGCACTGCCTGTCTGTTAGTGTGATGTACTGTGGTGCTGAGGTAACAGACCAGCACTGTCTGTCTGTTAGTGTGATGTACTGTGGTGCTGAGGTAACAGACCAGCACTGTCTGTCTGTTAGTGTGATGTACTGTGGTGCTGAGATAACAGACCAGCACTGCCTGTCTGTTAGTGTGATGTACTGTGGTGCTGAGATAACAGATCAGCACTGCCTGTCTGTTAGTGTGATGTACTGTGGTGCTGAGATAACAGACCAGCACTGTCTGTTAGTGTGATGTACTGTGGTGCTGAGATAACAGACCAGCACTGGTCTGTTAGTGTGATGTACTGTGGTGCTGAGATAACAGACCAGACTTGAGAGACTGTTGTGATACATTTGTCTTCCCTCACCACTGTTAGTAACGTGTTTAGAATCACCTTCAGGAGGAAAGTTAGCAGCAATTTTTTTTCTCTTTATAAAAGAAAAGACAGGTAATGAAACACAGGCAGTGAAACACAGGCAGTGAAACACTGACACTCAGCACGAGAACTTGTACAGAAAGTTTCTACAAAAAATGAGATAAATAAAACACATTTGCAAATACCTAAACAGCACCTTTGTTTGTATCCTGAAGATCAGTATTTAATAACTTTTCTTTGAGGTTAAAAGTTTGTCGACTATGTGAAGGCCATGAATACTTCTTTTCCAACCTTAAACATGAAAGTAAATACTGAGATAAAGTATACTCTAAGCATTTACTGAGATAAAGTATACTCTAAGCATTTACTGAGATAAAGTATACTCTAAGCATTTACTGAGATAAAGTATACTCTAAGCATTTACTGAGAAAAAGTATACTCTAAAGATAAAGCTGTAAACTTCTATGATATAAAGGTTGTACATGAATGGTATACAATACCGTCAAGGTGAAGAATTACACACATGAGCAACATCTGAGTATCATTATTAGTTGACGTTTCGCCCACCAGTGGCTTTATCAACACAACACACCAGTATACATGACCCAGTCTTCATGCTGGTGCTTCAGATTCTTCAAAACCACGGTGTTCCTCACCAGCACCAAGACAACCACGGTGGTCCTCACCAGCACCAAGACAACCACGGTGTTCCTCACCAGCACCAAGACAACCACGGTGGTCCTCACCAGCACCAAGACAACCACGGTGGTCCTCACCAGCACCAAGACAACCACGGTGGTCCTCACCAGCACCAAGACAACCACGGTGGTCCTCACCAGCACCAAGACAACCACGGTGGTCCTCACCAGCACCAAGACAACCACGGTGGTCTCACCAGCACCAAGACAACCACGGTGGTCCTCACCAGCACCAAGACAACCACGGTGGTCCTCACCAGCACCAAGACAACCACGGTGGTCCTCACCAGCACCAAGACAACCACGGTGGTCCTCACCAGCACCAAGACAACCACGGTGGTCCTCACCAGCACCAAGACAACCACGGGGGTCCTCACCAGCACCAAGACAACCACGGTGGTCCTCACCAGCACCAAGACAACCACGGTGGTCCTCACCAGCACCAAGACAACCACGGTGGTCCTCACCAGCACCAAGACAACCACGGTGGTCCTCACCAGCACCAAGACAACCACGGTGTTCCTCACCAGCACCAAGACAACCACGGTGGTCCTCACCAGCACCAAGACAACCACGGTGGTCCTCACCAGCACCAAGACAACCACGGTGGTCCTCACCAGCACCAAGACAACCACGGTGGTCCTCACCAGCACCAAGACAACCACGGTGTTCCTCACCAGCACCAAGACAACCACGGTGGTCCTCACCAGCACCAAGACAACCACGGTGGTCCTCACCAGCACCAAGACAACCACGGTGGTCCTCACCAGCACCAAGACAACCACGGTGTTCCTCACCAGCACCAAGACAACCACGGTGGTCCTCACCAGCACCAAGACAACCACGGTGGTCCTCACCAGCACCAAGACAACCACGGTGGTCCTCACCAGCACCAAGACAACCACGGTGGTCCTCACCAGCACCAAGACAACCACGGTGGTCCTCACCAGCACCAAGACAACCACGGTGGTCCTCACCAGCACCAAGACAACCACGGTGTTCCTCACCAGCACCAAGACAACCACGGTGGTCCTCACCAGCACCAAGACAACCACGGTGGTCCTCACCAGCACCAAGACAACCACGGTGGTCCTCACCAGCACCAAGACAACCACGGTGGTCCTCACCAGCACCAAGACAACCACGGTGGTCCTCACCAGCACCAAGACAACCACGGTGGTCCTCACCAGCACCAAGACAACCACGGTGGTCCTCACCAGCACCAAGACAACCACGGTGGTCCTCACCAGCACCAAGACAACCACGGTGGTCCTCACCAGCACCAAGACAACCACGGTGTTCCTCACCAGCACCAAGACAACCACGGTGGTCCTCACCAGCACCAAGACAACCACGGTGGTCCTCACCAGCACCAAGACAACCACGGTGGTCCTACCAGCACCAAGACAACCACGGTGGTCCTCACCAGCACCAAGACAACCACGGTGGTCCTCACCAGCACCAAGACAACCACGGTGTTCCTCACCAGCACCAAGACAACCACGGTGGTCCTCACCAGCACCAAGACAACCACGGTGGTCCTCACCAGCACCAAGACAACCACGGTGGTCCTCACCAGCACCAAGACAACCACGGTGTTCCTCACCAGCACCAAGACAACCACGGTGTTCCTCACCAGCACCAAGACAACCACGGTGTTCCTCACCAGCACCAAGACAACCACGGTGGTCCTCACCAGCACCAAGACAACCACGGTGGTCCTCACCAGCACCAAGACAACCACGGTGGTCCTCACCAGCACCAAGACAACCACGGTGGTCCTCACCAGCACCAAGACAACCACGGTGGTCCTCACCAGCACCAAGACAACCACGGTGGTCCTCACCAGCACCAAGACAACCACGGTGGTCCTCACCAGCACCAAGACAACCACGGTGGTCCTCACCAGCACCAAGACAACCACGGTGGTCCTCACCAGCACCAAGACAACCACGGTGGTCCTCACCAGCACCAAGACAACCACGGTGGTCCTCACCAGCACCAAGACAACCACGGTGGTCCTCACCAGCACCAAGACAACCACGGTGGTCCTCACCAGCACCAAGACAACCACGGTGGTCCTCACCAGCACCAAGACAACCACGGTGGTCCTCACCAGCACCAAGACAACCACGGTGGTCCTCACCAGCACCAAGACAACCACGGTGTTCCTCACCAGCACCAAGACAACCACGGTGGTCCTCACCAGCACCAAGACAACCACGGTGGTCCTCACCAGCACCAAGACAACCACGGTGGTCCTCACCAGCACCAAGACAACCACGGTGGTCCTCACCAGCACCAAGACAACCACGGTGGTCCTCACCAGCACCAAGACAACCACGGTGTTCCTCACCAGCACCAAGACAACCACGGTGGTCCTCACCAGCACCAAGACAACCACGGTGGTCCTCACCAGCACCAAGACAACCACGGTGGTCCTCACCAGCACCAAGACAACCACGGTGTTCCTCACCAGCACCAAGACAACCACGGTGTTCCTCACCAGCACCAAGACAACCACGGTGTTCCTCACCAGCACCAAGACAACCACGGTGGTCCTCACCAGCACCAAGACAACCACGGTGGTCCTCACCAGCACCAAGACAACCACGGTGGTCCTCACCAGCACCAAGACAACCACGGTGGTCCTCACCAGCACCAAGACAACCACGGTGGTCCTCACCAGCACCAAGACAACCACGGTGGTCCTCACCAGCACCAAGACAACCACGGTGGTCCTCACCAGCACCAAGACAACCACGGTGGTCCTCACCAGCACCAAGACAACCACGGTGGTCCTCACCAGCACCAAGACAACCACGGTGGTCCTCACCAGCACCAAGACAACCACGGTGGTCCTCACCAGCACCAAGACAACCACGGTGGTCCTCACCAGCACCAAGACAACCACGGTGGTCCTCACCAGCACCAAGACAACCACGGTGTTCCTCACCAGCACCAAGACAACCACGGTTTACGTCCTCCTTCCTATACAGTTCAACAGTCTTCCCATCATGTCTTTGAAATTTATATTGATAAAGCCGCCGGATAGCGATATGTCTAGTAACAAGGCACCCAGATGTTGCAGATGTTCTAATTTGTCGTTATATACAGGTTTGGTATATTAACATTGCTGCTAACAGTACATACGAATCAATATAAATACTCAAGTTAGTCTCTCATGAGCGGGTCATTTGTGTATCGTTCCAGCCACGGTATTGTATAGTTCCAGTCACGGTATTGTATAGTTCCAGTCACGGTATTGTATAGTTCCAGTCACGGTATTGTATAGTTCCAGTCACGGTATTGTATAGTTCCAGTCACGGTATTGTATAGTTCCAGTCACGGTATTGTATAGTTCCAGTCACGGTATTGTATAGTTCCAGCCACGGTATTGTATAGTTCCAGTCACAGTATTGTATAGTTCCAGTCACAGCATTGTATAGTTCCAGTCACGGTATTGTATAGTTCCAGTTACGGTATTGTATAGTTCCAGTTACGGTATTGTATAGTTCCAGCCACGGTATTGTATAGTTCCAGCCACGGTATTGTATAGTTCCAGCCACAGTATTGTATAGTTCCAGTCACGGTATTGTATAGTTCCAGTTACGGTATTGTATAGTTCCAGTTACGGTATTGTATTGTTCCAGTTACGGTATTGTATAGTTCCAGTTACGGTATTGTATAGTTCCAGCCACGGTATTGTATAGTTCCAGTCACAGTATTGTATAGTTCCAGTTACGGTATTGTATAGTTCCAGTCACAGTATTGTATAGTTCCAGCCACGGTATTGTATAGTTCCAGTCACAGTATTGTATAGTTCCAGTTACGGTATTGTATAGTTCCAGTCACAGTATTGTATAGTTCCAGTTACGGTATTGTATAGTTCCAGCCACGGTATTGTATAGTTCCAGCCACGGTATTGAATAGTTCCAGCCACGGTATTGTATAGTTCCAGCTACGGTATTGTATAGTTCCAGTCACAGTATTGTATAGTTCCAGTCACAGTATTGTATAGTTCCAGTCACGGTATTGTATAGTTCCAGCCACGGTATTGTATAGTTCCAGCCACGGTATTGAATAGTTCCAGCCACGGTATTGTATAGTTCCAGCCACGGTATTGTATAGTTCCAGCCACGGTATTGAATAGTTCCAGCAACGGTATTGTATAGTTCCAGCCACGGTATTGTATAGTTCCAGCCACGGTATTGAATAGTTCCAGCCACGGTATTGTATAGTTCCAGCCACGGTATTGTATAGTTCCAGCCACGGTATTGTATAGTTCCAGCCACGGTATTGTATAGTTCCAGTCACGGTATTGTATAGTTCCAGCCACGGTATTGTATAGTTCCAGCCACGGTATTGTATAGTTCCAGCCACGGTATTGTATAGTTCCAGTCACGGTATTGTATAGTTCCAGCCACGGTATTGTATAGTTCCAGTAACGGTATTGTATAGTTCCAGCCACGGTATTGTATAGTTCCAGCCACGGTATTGTATTCGTTACTGAAAACATTTTTTGGGAAATTTGACAGAAAAAACTCACTAACAAAAATAAGTTTTGTGAAATTTAATTCGTCCTGTTGTCTTTTGCCAGCCAATATAATAGTTGTTTGTTAGATACACAATGAAAATTTGCAACAAATAATAATTAATATTTGTTTAGCATCATGGCAGCAGGTACAGAGTATCTATACTGCAAGATGTACTTACTCTGTGTATATGAGAGCAGTAAGCTCTATACCGCAAGGTGTAGATACCTGGAGTATACCTGGAGAGGGTTCTGGGGGTCAACGCCCCCGAGGCCCGGTGCTTACAGCAGAGAAATATAAACAAAGCAGACAGAGGGTGTAGAATATGCCAAGAAGTGTGAATCTCTTGTGGTTTATACAGTAAAAGTTTACTTAAATTCATATTTCAGGAACTGAAGCAGTTTGACTTGTGGTATAAAGGTGTAATGTAGGTTTGTTGTCCACCTTGCAGTAGATACCATATAAACATGACACACTCATCAATATGACAGCAAAATTCATTTTGATAATTAATATATATATATATATATATATATATATATATATATATATATATATATATATATATATATATATATATATATATATATATATATGTACTCACCCAATTGTACTCACCCAATTGTGGTTGCAGGAGTCGAGTCATAGCTCCTGGCCCTGCCTCTTCACTGATTGCTACTAGGTCCTCTCTCTCCCTGCTCCATGAACTTTATCAAACCTCGTCTTAAAACTATGTATGGTTCCTGCCTCCATTACGTTGCTTTCTAGGCTATTCCACTTCCTGACAACTCTATGACTGAAGAAATACTTCCTAAAATCCCTTTGACTCATAGGAGTCTTCAACTTCCAATTGTGACCCCTTGTTTCTGTGTCCCCCTCTCTGGAACATCTTGTCTCTGTCCACCTTATCTATTCCTCGCATTATTTTATATGTCGTTATCATGTCTCCCCTAACCCTCCTGTCCTCTAGTGTCGTCAGGCCGATTTCCCTTAACCTTTCTTCGTAGGACAATCCCCTTAGCTCTGGGACTAGTCTTGTTGCAAACCTTTGCACTTTCTCTAGTTTCTTGACGTGCTTGACCTGGTGTGGGTTCCAAACTGGTGCTGCATACTCCAGTATGGGCCTGACGTATATGGTGTACAGAGTCTTGAATGATTCCTTAGTGAGGTATTGGAACGCTATTCTTAGGTTTGCCAGCCGCCCGTATGCTGCAGAAGTTATCTGATTGATGTGTGCCTCAGGAGATGTGCTCGGTATTATACTCACCCCAAGATCTTTTTCCTTGAGTGAGGTTTGCAGTCTTTGGCCACCTAGACTATACTCTGTCTGCGGTCTTCTTTGCCCTTCCCCGTTCTTCATGACTTTACATTTGGCAGGGTTAAATTCAAGGAGCCAGTTACTGGACCAGGCTTGTAGCCTGTCCAGGTTTATTTGTAGTCCTGCCTGATCCTCGACTGATTTAATTCTTCTCATTAACTTCACATCATCTGCAAACAGGGACACTTCTGAGTCTATCCCTTCCGTTATGTCATTCACATATACCAAAAACAGTACAGGTCCTAGGACTGACCCTTGTGGAACCCCACTCGTCACAGGTGCCCACTCTGACACCTCGTCACGTACCATGACTCGTTGTTGCCTCCCTGTCAGATATTCTCTGATCCATTGCAGTGCCTTTCCTGTTACGTGTGCCTGATCCTCTAGCTTTTGCATTAACCTCTTGTGAGGAACTGTGTCGAACGCCTTCTTGCAGTCCAAGAAAATGCAGTCTATCCACCCCTCTCTCTCGTGTCTTACTTCTGTTACCTTGTCATAAAACTCCAGTAGGTTTGTGACACAGGATTTTCCTTCCCTGAAACCGTGCTGGTTGTCGTTTATAAGCTTGTGTCTTTCTAGGTGCTCCACCACTCTCCTCCTGATGATCTTCTCCATAACTTTGCATACTATACACGTCAGTGACACAGGTCTGTAGTTTAGTGCCTCGTGTCTGTCTCCTTTCTTAAAAATTGGGATTACATTTGCCATCTTCCACGCCTCAGGTAGTTGCCCAGTTTCAATGGATGTGTTGAAGATTTGTGTTAGTGGCACACACAACATCTCTGCTCCCTCTCTAAGGACCCACGGAGAAATGTTGTCCGGTCCCACCGGACAACACATGTGTGTGTGTGTGTGTGTGTACTCACATAATTGTACTCACCTAATTGTGGTTGCAGAGGTCGAGTCATAGCCACAGAACCCTCATCTTCATTGGTCGCTACTAGGTCCTCTCTCTCCCTGCTCCATAAGCTTTATCATACCTCATCTTAAAACTATGTATGGTTCCTGCCTCCACCACATCACTTTCCAGATCATTCCACTTCCTGACAACTCTATGACAAAAGAAATACTTTTTAAAATCCCCTTGACTCATCTGGATCTTTATCTTCCAATCATGACCCATTGTTGCTGTGTCCCATCTCTGGAACATCCTGTCTTTGTCCACCTTGTCAATTCCGTGCAGTATTTTATGTCGTTATCATGTCTCCTTTAACCATGCTGTCCTCCGGTGTCGTCAGGTCGATTTCCTAAGATTAACTTTTCTTCGTAAGTCATTTCCCTTAGCTCTGGGACTAGTCTTGTTGTAAACCTTTGCACTTTCTCTAATATCTTGACGTGCTTGACCAATAGTTGGTTCCAAAGTGGTGCTGCATACTCCAATATGAGCCTGACGTACACGGTGTACAGAGTCTTGAACGATTCCTTACTGAGGTATCGGAACGCTGTTCTTAGGTTTGCCAGGCGCCCATATGCTGCAGCAGTTATTTGGTTGATGTGCTCCTCATGAGATGTGCTAGGTATTATAGTTACCTCAAGATCCTTTTCTTGAGTGAGGTTTGCATTCTTTGTCCCCCTAGCCTGTACTCTGTCTGTGGTCTTCTTTGCCCTTCCCTGAACTTCATGACTTTGCATTTGGTTGGGTTAAATTCTAGGAACCAGTGGCTGGACCAGGCTTGTAGCCTGTCCAGATCGCTTTGTAGTCCTGTTTGACCCTCATCCGATTTAATTATCCTCATTAACTTCACATCATCTGCAAACAGGGACACTATCCCTTCCGGCATGTCATTCACAAGCGCCCACTCTGACACCTCGTCACGTCATGACTCACTGTTGCCTCCCTGTCAGGAAATTCTCTGATCTATTGCAGTGCCTTTCCTGTTATGAGTGTCAGATTCTCTAGCTTTTGTCCTAATCTCTTGTGCGGAACTGTGTCGAAAGCCTTCTTGCAGTCCAAGAAAACTCAATCTACCCACCCCTCTCTCTCTTGTCTTACTTCGGTTACCTTGTCATAAAACTCCAGTAGGTTTGTGACACAAGATTTCCCTTCCCTGAAACCATGCTGGTTGTCGTGTATAAGCTTGTTCCGTTCTAGGTGCCCCACCACTCTCCTGATAATTTTCTCAATGACTTTGCATACTATACAAGTCAGTGACACTGGTCTATAGTTTAATGCCTCATGTCTATCACCTTTCTTAAAAATTATGACTTCGATTGCCATCTTCCACACCTCAGGTAGCTTGCCCAGTTTCAATGGATGTGTTGAAGATTGTTGTTAGTAGCACACACAGCATCTCTGCTCCCTCGCTAAGGACCCACGGAGAGATCTTGTCCGGTTCCACCGCCTTTGAGGTATCTAGTTCACTTAGCAGCATCTTCACCTCCTCCTCGGTAGTGTGTATTTCATCCCGCACTTGTTCGTGTATCCCACTATTCCGGCTTTCCAGAGTCCTTCCTGTTTTCTCTGTAAATACTTCTTTAAATCACAAGTTGAGCTCCTCACATACTTCTCGGTCGTTTCTTTTGAACTGTCCACCTTCCTTCCTCAGCCTGATTACCTGGCCCTTGACTGTTTTCCTCCTGATGTGGCTGTACAACAGCTTTGGGTCAGACTTGGCTTTCGATGCTATGTCGTTTTCGTATTACCTCTTGGCTTCCCTCTTTATCTGTGCATATCAGTTTGTGGCTCTTTGACTAATCTCTTAATTTTCCTGGTTCCTTTGACTTTTGTACTTTTTCCATTCTCTAGCACACATAGTTTTAACCTCTCTACACATGTGGGTGAACCAAGGGCTCGTTCTAGTCTTCCTGTTATTTCTGTTGCCCTTGGGTATGAACCTCTCCTCTGCTTCCTTGCATTTTGTTGTCACTTAGTCCATCATTTCGTTTACTGATTTTCCCACCAGTTCTCTTTCCCACTGAACCTCTTGCAGGTAATTCTTCATGCCTGTGTAGTCCCCTCTTTTGTAGTTTGGCTTCTCCCATCCTACTTATGTTACCCTCTCCACTTTTAATTCTACTATGTATTCGAAGCTCAGAACCACGTGATCACTAGCTCAGAGGGGACTTTCGTATGTGATGTCCTCGATGACTGAACTACTCAAGGTGAATACGAGATCCAGTCTTGCTGGTTCATCCTCTCCACTCTCTCTGGTAGTGTCCATAACATATTGATGCATGAGGTTTTCCAGTACCACCTTCATTATCTTGGCTCTCCATGTTTCGGGTCCCACGTGTGGCTCAAGGTTTTCCCAGTCAGTCTCCTTGTGATTGAAATCACCCATAACTAGTAACATATGAGCCCTTCTGGCCACCTTAGCTAGTGTCCACCATTGATCTGTTTCTCTCTTCATATTCTTCTCTTGGGCTCCTGTTCTGTTCTGTGGTGGGTTGCACATCACAGCAATTACCACCATATGCCTCCAGACTATGTAGTCCCTTTCGCCCATTATGTCCATTCCTACCATTTTCACAAATCCCCGCTGGTTTTTGATGAGCAGTGCAATTCTTCCTCCTACTCTGCTTCCTTTATCTTTCCTCAGCATCTGATATCCAGAAAGATCGCATTCGTTATCATCCTTGTGAGTTCCGTTTCTGTGAGTGCTATGATGTTTGGGGACTTCTTTTATTCTTTCATTCCACTCTTCACATTTATTTGTTACTCCGTCCGCATTTGTGTACCAAACATTAAACTTCCTTTCTAATACTGTGGTCAGAGGGGTACATTAGGGTTGGGGAAGCTGGAACCCTGGCGAGGAACTATGGAGGGTTGGGGAAGCGGGAACCCTGGCGAGGAATTATGGAGGGTTGGGGAAGCGGGAACCCTGGCGAGGAACTATGGAGGGTTGGGGAAGCTGGAACACTGGCGAGGAACTATGGAGGGTTGGGGAAGCTGGAACACTGGCGAGGAATTATGGAGGGTTGCTGTGAGGGTGGCGTTTGTGGTGGGGGAGTGAGGGTGTGGGAATGGCGTGTGGGTTTTGGGTTAGTGTGTTTGGTTGCGGTGGGGTTGTCAGGATTGAGGTCCTTCTGTGGGTGGTTCTGGGGGAGGCTGTGTTTGCTCTTCCTCCTGAGGTTGGGTTCTCCTGCCCATCTCCATCTTTGTCTCTCTTTCCTCATTGCGTCTTTGTATCCTCTCTTTCAGTTTCTGTCGTTCTTCTCGCGTTCTCTGTGTGTTTGAGTACACACACACACAAACACACATTAAAGAATAAGGGGTAAATACAGAAAATTTGAGTGGAAAGAGGAGAGACTGGATTTTCCGTGCGATGAGAGACGCATCAGACATTGTGCAGACAATGTGAAAGGAAAAATAAAATATGTTAAAGGCAGCGTTGGTGCCGTTAAGCAGTGAGCTGGATGTTTCAGTCCAGCAGACCTAGGAACTGACTCTTGGAATCGGTCCAAGAATTCGTTGAGGACAATAGTCACAAGATGCATTAAAATCATACTGGAAAAAGCAGAGCGAGCGTAGAGGCCTGATCCCAGGAAGTATAACGAGTATATTGAAACAATATAAGACCCAAAGGTTTTCAACGAGATTTGTGTAGCAGATTGAGGACGAAATACTGAGCTTTAAGAGGCGCCTGAGTTTCCCTGTTTGCTAATAGCATGTTTATTTTCCCTTATAATCAACCTTGTTTATAGTTCGCTCACACCTATGCAAGATAATTATCTTTAAAAAATGTTAAGTTATACCGTGAATTAAGGAAAGATCCTGGACTTCACCTTACGAAAGCAAAGCAAATGCGATAGTAATTATGGGCAAGGTGGATTATAGGTGAAAAATAACATATTAGAAAACAGGGGAACTGAAGTGCCCCTTAACACTAATATAAGAGGAGGACCTTGATTATTATAAGGGAAATACTCATAGGATTACTTAGAGTTTATAGTGGCAGGCGAGGAGAGTGAGCCAGGGAACACCTCAAAGATGAGCTATAAAAACATTACAAAGATGAGCTATAAAAACATTACAAAGATGAGCTATAAAAACATTACAAAGACGACATTTAAAAACATTACAAAGATGAGCTATAAAACATTACAAAGATGACCTATAAAACATTAGAAAGATGAGCTATAAAAACATTACAAAGATGAGCTATAAAAACATTACAAAGATGAGCTATAAAAACATTACAAAGATGAGCTATAAAAACATTACAAAGATGAGCTATAAAACATTACAAAGATGACCTATAAAACATTAAAAAGATGAGCTATAAAAACATTACAAAGATGAGCTATAAAAACATTACAAAGATGAGCTATAAAAACATTACAAAGATGAACTATAAAAACATTACAAAGATGAGCTATAAAAACATTACAAAGATGTGCTATTAAAACATTAAAAAAGATGAGCAATAAACACATTACAAAGATGAACTATAAAAACATTACAAAACATTTTTCTTCATCTTAGAGTGTTAAAATACTGACACTTACCAGGTGAAGACAGCGAACACTATGATCAGTTTTAGAAGAAATGTCTGAGCTCTCGTCAGCAGTCATTATAACTGGTCACTAAACATTAAATGGCGGGGCCAGGAGCTATGAATCGGCCCCTCCAAACACAACTAGGTGAGAACGTGAATGTGAACACATGCACACATGTCAGGAGGACTGAAAATAACTGTAAAATATCACCTACCAATAATTTACTCAATGCAAATTAACTCTGCATCTCACTCATGATTGGAAATTGTTCCATTCGTGTTTATATCCCCAAAATTTCTTGATAGGATATACGCACCAAGTGGTGTATATATCCTGAAGAATAAGAAGACACAATTCCGTGACTGGAACAATACACAAATAGCCCACACATATATGTATACCCACTTGGGTATACATTCATTCCCGCTTGTAGATACATACACGCAAGTTGCAATATTACCCGAAGATTTTGTCTCCACTTCATCGCCCCATACAAGAAGCATCCGTCTCTTCAGGAGTTGTCCTGAAGTGGTGTCTCCAAGTTTCATCATTCAGACACAGCATCAGCAGCATCCAGGCCGATATTTGCTGATTATCCTCGAGAAATCTTCTTGACATCACCTGGGTCTTCACAGCATCCCACGCTGTTCTCCAGTCACGTGTTCAGCATCACCTCTATGTGCTGTGTTGTGTTCAGCTCAACACGGCTATTTCAGCAAGTCAGAGGTGAGTTTGTGTGGTGCTCTGCGTCCAGTGTGGCTGATTCTCCAAGTGGGTATGTGTGTGTGGTGCTCTGCGTCCAGTGTGGCTGATTCTCCAAGTGGGTATGTGGTGTGCGGAGGAAGTGACTTGATCCTCCCTCACCATACACCACCCACGCTCATGACATGCCACCATACACCACCCACGCTCATGACATGCCACCATACACCACCCACGCTCATGACATGCCACCATACCACCACGCTCATGACATGCCACCATACACCACCCACGCTCATGACATGCCACCATACACCACCCACGCTCATGACATGCCACCATACACCACCCACGCTCATGACATGCCACCATACACCACCCACGCTCATGACATGCCACCATACACCACCCACGCTCATGACATGCCACCATACACCACCCACGCTCATGACATGCCACCATACACCACCCACGCTCATGACATGCCACCATACACCACCCACGCTCATGACATGCCACCATACACCACTACACTACTCACTGCCTCTCTGTGAATTCAGTAGGCATTTTCGCCAGAGCTGTGTATCCGAGGTCACTGGAAGCCACGTGGATCACGAAGTCACGTGGGTTACCAAGCCAGATGTCCAAAGCTACATTCTGTTTTCTGCTTCCTGGCGTCACCCATTACGTCACCTCCGACGTCACCATGCTGCCTGACGCTACCTTGCGACGTAACCATTGTCCGACGTCACCCATGACGTTACCTCGCGACGTCACTCCAGGACGTCCCCATGCTGCCTGACGCTACCTTGCGACGTCACTCCAGGACGTCACCTTGCGATATCACCCAGGACATGTGCCCGACGTCACCTCAAGACGTCATCCAGGACGTATACCCGACGTCACCCTGGACGTCTGCCCCGACGTCACCCCACGACATCACCTCACGACGTCATGCCTGACATGTCACATGTTACATCACAGTGTTATACTTGCATAGTGAGCATCTGCATTCAGCATTGTCTAGAACGATTGAGAGAAGATATGTCACGTGTTAATTCCTGTCAGTCAGTGTTCCTGTTCTACTGTTCTCACATGTTCTTGAATGCCTTAGTGTCGATTTTTGCACAGAAAGGCATCACTTGCTAATGCAAGCCATGTTGTAACAACATGTGCAGTGCAGGTGTGCAGTTTTCCATGTGTGATCTGAGACAAGATGTTGTTTGTAGACCACAGTATGGTCTGAGCCCAGACCATTGGTAACACTAGTGTTACATGCCACCTTGTTGTGACCATTCCACGACTGACACTAATCAGTCGAGGCATCAGTTACGTGTGGAGCCCACATGTACAGGAAGTTCTTATGGTTGCCGCTCGTAGACACCATACCTGAGTCGTTATGCTACTACTCCCCGTTGAGACTCGTATCACTCCACCTCCTGACCATCAGAGTGCAGTTTGGAGTAGACCTAGCTTGGGGACACTTAGACTAACCTCTGCTATGACTCTGTAGAGAGAAGGACATCGTCAAGTCTCAGTAGCTCTGTCGGCAGACTACTGTCTGACTCTGTCATGGCTTCAGTGAGCAGTCTGCACAAAGTATCATGTCACTTTGACTGCTAGCTCACTCACTCCAGTTACGGTGTATGCTGCTACGACTCCCAGATGTTTCGCCTGAGTCGTCCCTGCAATGACTCACTCCACGACTCACTTCACTCTCGCTGGCGGTGACAACCCCAGCGACAGTACCAGTCGAGAAATGTCCTCCTGAGTCGCTTGCCAGAAGTCCTGCCCAGTTGCCGAGTACTGACAAAGCCTCACTCGAGGGCACCAGCAGGTTGTGCCCCAGGTTGAGTTAACCCTGCAGCGACTACTCCAAGATGATTGCTTCACCGTTCCAGAGGGAACCGTACCCCGTTATGTCACAGCTGAGCCGCAATGATGTCACCTGTGTTGCAGTATCTGTCCAGACACAGGAAGGCATGCAGTGATGCCCACCAAGGCTCACTGCCTTGGACCATGATATTTAGCACACCAATTTATTTCTTCCCTCCCTGAAGGAAGTTTTTTTTGTCTATGTCTCCAGGCTGAGGGACTGACCACCTTGTTCCAGACCATGGAGCTGAACTCTTCTCCAGGCTGAGGGACTGACCACCTTGTTCCAGACCATGGAGCTGAACTCTTCTCCAGGCTGAGGGACTGACCACCTGAAATACTTTTTCTCCAAGGTTGATGGACTGATTACATCATCTCTATTTCACTACTACACCTGCTGCCTCTGTATTTGACTGAAGAAGTCTACTGTGTAGGAGAAACGTTTCACCAATAAAGATACCCAAGTGATGCACATGCGTCTTAATCTTAAACTTGTCACTAATTTATACCATTTTCAACAAGTATTTCTGATGAACAAGACTCATGCCAGCAACACCTGAGTATCTTCATGGATCTCATACGTAGACATGAAGAGAGATAGAGACTAATATAGCAGTAGAGACTTAAAGAAGCGGTAGTAATCGCTAAAGCCTAAGAGGAGTTTGTAGTGAAGACGCAATTTTCCGGCCGACGAAGCAGTGTTCAGCTATGATGTGGGAGGAATTAGTAGTAAGAGAAGACAAAATGAACACACAATTGAAAAAACGAACTTTACTGAAGCGTTTCGCTTGTGGAACAAGCAAATTTATACAAGCATGGTGTGGTGAGTGGCTGGGTCAGTGACGTCACTATGTGGCTGAGGTGCAAAATTGGGTAGCCACAGGCGGAATTTCGATCCATCTGATGACCTTTTATTTTAACTTTCACCATCATTCACTCCATCACTGTTTTGCCAGAGGCGCGTTTACACCACAGTTATAAAACTGCAACATTAACACCCCTCCTTGAGAGCGCAGGCACTGTACTTCCCATCTCCAGGACTCAAGTCCTGCCGACCAGCTTCCCTGAATCCCTTATCTGAAGACTTATTTTTGTAAATTTAGTTGGGCTAAAGGATTGACAATGCTGAAAACTCCATGATTCGGCTAGATTGTATTCTGAGTACAAATTAACGCATCTCCTAGATATCTGCGTCGTAATTTGTCCATTTCTTTGATTATGAGCTGGGCGTCCTTCCAAGACATCAAGTCTTGGCCCTAATCCAGACGTTACTCATGTTATGTGTTCTAGCAACCTGATCTCCAGGCTACGGGAGTAATAATAATACTAATAATAATAATAATAATAATAATAATAATAATAATAATAATAATAATAATATAATAATATTCTGTTACAAAACTGTATCCTTTTGCCAAAACTTTTGTTTTCTTTTTCATGTGTTTGTTAGTGCAGCTCGGAAAGTATTGAGGAAGTCTGGGAACTGCAATCACAAAATTCTTTAACAATCCTTCAAGCTACATGCATTAAATATCGTAGTTGTGGTCACTGTTCTACCCATGACGGGATACGTTAACATTTATTGACAAATGTTTGAGTCCTCTTTCAGTTCCTTTGATCAGTGCGCAAATTCACATTAGCGTAAAGCTCATCATTGAATTTCTGTGTCAGTGAGATCTTATGCCATTGATTCCTTGTGTATTTAGTGCCTTGGGTGATGCAAATATGATCAAGATTAATATCTTCGAGTCTTGTTATGTGATCAATTTAATGATTATCTCACATTGCTATCCTTTGTGAGATACATTGATACATTAATTTATAAGCAAAGATCTAATATGTCTATTTGTCTATTTATCTGTCAATCTATCTATCAATCTAATCTATTTATCTCTCTCCCTCTCCCCTCTCTCTAGATATATAGTATATATATATATATATATATATATATATATATATATATATATATATATATATATATATATATATATATATATATATATATATATATATATATATATATATATATATATTATATACCAAACTTGCACACGAGAATCACTCCCTACGAAAGCAAAAGACTCGGCAGGCGATGTAACATCCCCCAATGAAGAGCAGGGTGCCACTAGCACGTTGAGGGACAACACAATAAGTGTCAGGGGCCCAAGATTGTTCAACTGCCTCCCAGCATACATCAGGGGAATTGCCAACAAACCCCTGGCTGTCTTCAAGCAGGCACTGGACAAGCACCTAAAGTCGGTACCTGACCAGCCAGGCTGTGGTTCGTACGTTAGACTGCGTGCGGCCAGCAGTAACAGCCTGGTTGATCAGGCTCTGGTCCAACAGGAGGCCTGGTCACGGACCGGGCCGCGGGGGCGTTGACCCCTGGAATTCTCTCCAGGTAGACTCCAGGTAGATATATATATATATATATATATATATATATATATATATATATATATATATATATATATATATATATATATATATATATATATATATTATGTATATATATATATGTCGTGCCGATTACGTAAAACTGGTCAATTAGCAAGAACTCGTTTAAAATTAAGTCCTTTCTAAAATTTTCTCTTATACGTTTAAAGATATATTTTTTTCATTTATGTTAATGTAAAAATTTATAATTTTGTACCAAGAGAAACTTAGAAAACTTACATAACCTTATTATAACAAGCGCAATTTTATTTAGCCTAATCCAACTAAATATATTTTAGATACGTTTACAATAATTTAATAATAAACAAACACAATGAAATATATTTTTTCCTTAGGTTCAGAATGATTATATATATATATATATATATATATATATATATATATATATATATATATATACAAACACTGATCTCTGGACGAAGGAGACTCGAACCTACGAACCTTGCAACAAGATTCGCAGTGCTTTACCGACCGTACCACACTGGACCAATATCTTGGCGCCCAGTTCACGCTAGACGTTGATCCAAGGCAGCCAGCTTTCAGGCAGGTGGCTAACAGCTTTTCATCTCATCCCCTGCATGCATCGACACAACTAGAGATTTTTACAATGCTAGGAATTCGCAAGAGCAGACGAAATATTCACAAACACTGATCTCAGTGTTTGTGAATATATATATATATATATATATATATATATATATATATATATATATATATATATATATATATATATATATATATATATATATATATATATATATATATATATATATATATATATATATATATATATATATATATATATATATATATATATTCACAAACACTAAACTCAGGCCGAAGGAGACTCGAACCTAGGGACACGTACGCAGTTCTCTGCTCACCATACCACACTGGTCCTATACGTTTGGACCAGTGTGGTACGGTGAGCAGAGAACTGCGTACGTTGTCCCTAGGTTCGAGTCTCCTAACGTTAAACGTTTTGGTAGAAAGCAGCCAGCGTTCAGGAAGGTGTCAGCCAGCTTCGACACGTAGGTATAGTCCCATGCTAAAAACCTGCCTTTATTCAAAAGATAGACTGTGATCCCGTCGGGGCGGTTTGCGGGGATATGAGTATTGTTTGCTGCTAAGGATTGGGGGTGTCTCTCGGCTGGACATCCAGCTGTACCAAGGCTTCTCTTTATTATGTCGGTGACTTCATTGTGTCTTGCGTAGCAACCCTCAGTTTTGGAGCAGTTAAGACCGTGTAGACCATGTTGTTCTGCTTGCACATCGCCGTAAATACACGTATATTCCGCGTGAACTGAGACATTGAGGCGGAGAACCTTGCTGCAATTTATCACAGAATGTACATAGTTGCATAAACATGAAATAATTAAGAGCCTCCACATAGCTGAGATATCAGTAATTTTTAACCTAACAAATTATTGCAACATGAGGTTGCACCTGAGTCTCCTCTGTAACTACTAACAGTATTATAAGAATAATTCAACACCTCGTGAAACTACAAAGATAATGGCATTAAAGTAATTCCTCGCCTCGTGAAGCTAACATAATTATACTTACACTAGGTGGCGCCACCTAAGACCGGCAATAACCCGTCCTTTCCACGATTAAGTGTTGGCCAGAGGCAGAGCCTCGCCGAGTCTTCGCCAACTTCACCCACACTTCCTCCAACACGTCAAGTTGGGTATCCATAATTACGACAAACTTCTCCCTGCAGTGATGCCAAGTTTGGCGCTGCTTCTGAGAAAAATGTTTCCTGGTGTGAGCAATTCTTAGACAAGGAAGGTGTAGTGTTAGTGGTGAGTGTAGTAGTAGTGGTGGTGTTCTGGTTGTGATGGTGGTGGTGTTCTGGTTGTGATGGTGTGGTTCTGGTGTGATGGTGTGGTGTTCTGGTTGTGATGGTGGTGTTCTGGTTGTGATGGTAGTGGTGTTCTGGTTGTGATGGTGGTGTTCTGGTTGTAATAGAGGTTGTGTTCTGGTTGTGATGGTGGTGAGGATGGTGGTGCTCTGGTTGTGATGGTGGTAGTGATGGTGGTGTTCTGGGTGTTATGGTGGTGGTGATGGTGGTGTTCTGGTTGTGATGGAGGTGGTGTTATTATGGTTGTGATGGTCGAGGTGGTAGTGATGGTGGTGTAGTTGTTGTGATGGTTGAGGTGGTAGTGATGGTGGTGTAGTTGTTGTGATGGTTGAGGTGGTGAAAAAGGTTGTGATGATGTCCTCTGAACCAAGATTCCTAGATGTTGCAGTATACAAGATTCCTAGATGTTGCAGTATACAAGATTCCTAGATGTTGCAGTATACAAGATTCCTAGATGTTGCAGTATACAAGATTCCTAGATGTTGCAGTATACAAGATTCCTAGATGTTGCAGTATACAAGATTCCTAGATGTTGCAGTATACAAGATTCCTAGATGTTGCAGTATACAAGATTCCTAGATATTGCAGTATACAAGATTCCTAGATGTTGCAGTATACAAGATTCCTAGATGTTGTAGTATACAAGATTCCTAGATGTTGCAGTATACAAGATTCCTAGATATTGCAGTATACAAGATTCCTAGATATTGCAGTATACAAGATTCCTAGATATTGCAGTATACAAGATTCCTAGATGTTGCAGTATACAAGATTCCTAGATGTTGCAGTATACAAGATTCCAGGATGTTGCAGTATACAAGATTCCAAGATGTTGCAGTATACAAGATTCCTAAATGTTGCAGTATACAAGATTCCTTGATGTTGCAGTATACAAGATTCCTAGATGTTGCAGTATACAATATTCTTTGATGTTGCAGTATACAAAATTCCTAGATGTTGCAGTATACAAGATTCCTAGATGTTGCAGTATACAAGATTCCTTGATGTTGCAGTATACAAGATTCCTTGATGTTGCAGTATACAAGATTCCTAGATGTTGCAGTATACAAGATTCCTAGATGTTGCAGTATACAAGATTCCTTGATGTTGCAGTATACAAGTTCCTAGATATTGCAGTATACAAGATTACTAGATGTTGCAGTATACAAGATTCCTAGATGTTGCAGTATACAAGATTCCTAGATGTTGCAGTATACAAGATTCCTAGATGTTGCAGTATACAAGATTCCTTGATGTTGCAGTATACAAGGTTCCTAGATATTGCAGTATACAAGATTCCTAGATGTTGCAGTATACAAGATTCATAGATGTTGCAGTATACAAGATTCCTAGATGTTGTAGTATACAAGATTCTTAGATGTTGCAGTATACAAGATTCCAAGATGTTGCAGTATACAAGATTCCAAGATGTTGCAGTATACAAGATTCCAAGATGTTGCAGTATACAAGATTCCTAGATGTTGCAGTATACAAGATTCCTAGATGTTGCAGTATACAAGATTCCTTGATGTTGCAGTATACAAGATTCCTTGATGTTGCAGTATACAAGATTCCTTGATGTTGCAGTATACAAGATTCCTAGATATTGCAGTATACAAGATTCCTAGATATTGCAGTATACAAAGATTCCTAGATGTTGCAGTATACAAGATTCCAGATGTTGCAGATAAAGTTCCAAGATGTTGCAGTATACAAGATTCCAAATGTTGCAGTATACAAGATTCCTTGATGTTGCAGTATACAGATTCCTAGATGTTGCAGTATCTAGATTCCTAGATGTTGCAGTATACAAGATTCTTGATCTTGCAGTTTACAAATTCCTGATGTTGCAGTATACAGATTCCTGATGTTGCAGTATCAATATTCTTTGATGCTTGCAGTATACAAGATTCAAGATGTTACAGTATACAAGATTCTTAGTTTAGCAGTTTATAAAGATTCCTTGATGTTAACAGTATCAAGATTCCTTGATGTGAATAAAGATGAAAATTACACACATGTTGACAGATGTTGAACATTTGTCGGTACTGTATTCCGTTCATGTAGAACCTGCCAGACACTGCAACATCATGCAATCTTGGTTCAGAGGACATCACCACAACATTCTTCACCACTACTAACCCGTCCCTCGGGTATGACTTACTTCCACTGGGTAATCCCGCCTACCAGTGACAATGCCCTCGTCTGCTACCCATCCCTTACCACCTGACGCCAGTATATAAGCGCCAGCCTTCTTACCAGACTCTTCACGACTACGGTGGTCTTGACACCAACTCCAAGACTGAGGTACTGATTACCTAATCTTTTGTATATAGTTCTTCTGTCTTCCAATTATGTCTTTGAATTTGTATTGATAAAGAAACTTAATGGCGAAACGTCTACAATAAAATACACAGATGTTAAACATGTTTCTAATTTTCATTTAAGACGTAATGTTTTATAATATTTCGTTTTCTTTCATTACGATTTAAACAATAAGACTGCACCTTGAAGGTGAATAAGAGCAGAAAAATTATCGCTACGATTTGTTGCAGAATTTGCAAAATGAGTTATTTCTCTGTGTAAAATAATGAAAATAATATTGACTTTTTGTGCTGCACATCAATAAAAAATATTGAGGTCATTGCTACACAGCAATAATATTGAAGTCAATGATGCACAACAATAATATTGAAATCAATGATGCACAACAATAATATTGAAGTCAATGATGCACAACAATAATATTGAAGTCAATGATGCACAACAATAATATTGAAGTCAATGATGCACAACAATAATATTGACGTCAATGATGCACAACAATAATATTGAAGTCAATGATGCACAACAATAATATTGAAGTCAATGAGGCACAACAATAATATTGAAGTCAATGATGCACAACAATAATATTGAAGTCAATGATGCACAACAATAATATTGAAATCAATGATGCACAACAATAATATTGAAGTCAATGATGCACAACAATAATATTGAAGTCAATGATGCACAATAATATTGAAGTCAATGATGCACAATAATATTGAAAAGTCAATGATGCACAACAATAATATTGATGTCAATGAGGCACAACAATAATATTGATGTCAATGCTGCACATCAACTTATAAAGGTTACATCAGTAGTCACATATCATTAAGACTGTAACATGGAAGGCACTCACGAGCCATTTGGTATATTTAAAAAAAAATCCTGCTATGGTAAATTCTCTCTGTGATGGTGTTAAAGTGGTTGTGCAGCCCATAATTTCGTCATTTCTTCAGAAAGAACATCTCTGAAAGAACATTCCTCTAATTGATCAGTGGAACGGAGCACAGTCGTCGTGAACATTCTTTTTCATAACTTGTTCCAGTTTATAAGTGATATCTGTATTCTTCTGGCTGAAGAGGGCTTGCTCCTTCCTTAAGTGGAAGTGACCTGACTACCTGGAGTTTACCTGGAGAGGGTTAACTCCAGGTAGTCAGGTCTAAGCCGGGGAGTGATGGACTTGCCTCTTATGGGTCAGTAGGCCTGCTGCAGTGTTCCTTCTTTCTTATGTTCTTAACAACAAGAAGAGAGGCATCTTAGGTGGTTTTAGGTTAGATTCGAATGATTTAATCTTCTGGATAATTTTACATCCTGTTTCCTCAATCTTAGGTTCGCTTATAACAAGGATCCTGATCTCCTGAAGCAAGTGCTCGCTGGTTTCTTCTGGTGGAAGCCAATTCAACTTGAAACAAAAATTAATAAAACTTCTGTAGTACATTAATGTAGATATGTAAAATTTAACACATTTATTGAGGAAATGTTTCACCGTAAATAGTTTCTTCAGTCTTAATGATGCTGCTGTTATGTCAGTTATCTCGATAAATAGAGACGCTCTTGGTCTCGCTGTTTGACGCAAGACTATGGCCAAAGTTTCAGTAATACAGGTCAGAATCTAGTAACTGCTGCGTGGATTGATATCGAACAATAATTACTGATCCAGTTGTTGAGTTGATCACTTTGTCTCCTTCCACTTGTTCCACAGCCTCTTTGAATTGATTAAGAAGTGTCAAAACCTCCTTTAGTGCTCTGATCTCCATTAAAGATTTTTGTTTTATTTTCATTCTTCCTACCAATCAGCTGTTCCACAGCTTTGTTGACATAAGATCCTTTTACATCCGACGTGACAATCTTTAATTAAGAATTACATCGTGTTACATTTGGAGATTACAAACAAACATAATTTTTAACCTTTCTAAATGACTGAATTTACACGAGATTCTTTTTTACTGTATTAAAAAACAGTTATTGACTTATGGATTCAGGAGACCATGATTCATACAACGTTGTTGAGGCTGAGAAAAACAGTTGATACGTTTTGGTAAAAAAATTAAAACATTTTCCACTTCTGTTTCCTTCTCAATGATATCTTTCTCATCCTGATCCTGATTAGTTATATCTTCAATTTCAACGACACACTTGAAAAGCCTTAACTGCTGATGAGGCATATTCCTTACTTCTGACAGCATTTCGAACAACCAACTCCTTATATTCTTTACTTCAGACAGCATAACGGACAATCAACTCCTCATATTCTTTACTTCAGACAGCATAACGGACAACCAACTCCTCATATTCTTTACTTCTTACAGCATAACGGACAACCAACTCCTCATATTCTTTACTTCTGACAGCATAACGGACAACCAACTCCTCATATTCTTTACTTCAGACAACATAATGGACAACCAACTCCTCATATTCTTTACTTCTGACAACATAACGGACAACCAACTCCTCATATTCTTTACTTCAGACAACATAATGGACAACCAACACCTCATATTCTTTACTTCTGACAACATAACGGACAACCAACACCTCATATTCTTTACTTCAGACAACATAACGGACAACCAACACCTCATATTCTTTACTTCAGACAACATAACGGACAACCAACACCTCATATTCTTTACTTCTGACAACATAACGGACAACCAACACCTCATATTCTTTACTTCAGACAACATAACGGACAACCAACTCCTCATATTCTTTACTTCAGACAACATAACGGACAACCAACTCATCATATTCTTTACTTCAGACAGCATAACGGACAACCAGCTCCTCATATGCAGTTGATATGCTGAAGACATTATGTCTTTTTTAATTAAATCACAATCGATCTTCACTTCGGTTCCCAGTTCTTGATTATAAATTGAATTGTTGCCTCAGGAAATGACATAATCTTGCCATTGGTTCAAAGATCTAATGCTAGATCAACTCTTCTGAGACATTCTTTCATTACAGTCTCCGTCTTTCTTGTGGATGCTGGAAGAAGTGTGTTGGTAATTGTTGACGGTGCTGGAAGAAGTGTGTTGCTAATTGTTGACGGTGCAGGAAGAAGTGTGTTGGTAATTGTTGACGGTGCTGGAAGAAGTGTGTTGCTAATTGTTGACGGTGCTGGAAGAAGTGTGCTGGTAATTGTTGACGGTGTTGGAAGAAGTGTGTTGCTAATTGTTGACGGTGCAGGAAGAAGTGTGTTGCTAATTGTTGACGGTGCTGGAAGAAGTGTGTTGCTAATTGTTGACGGTGCTGGAAGAAGTGTGTTGCTAATTCTTGACGGTGCAGGAAGAAGTGTGTTGCTAATTGTTGACGATGCAGGAATCTCAAATTTCGGTTCTGATACAAGATCATCCCGGAAAGTAGAACTATCCACAATATTGAGTTGCAATTGATCATGTGCAAAACAATGGAGGAGTTTTTGTTTTAAGGATCCAATTATTTCAGGTGAGCTTCACTAACTTCTGTGTCTTTCTCTTGAAATACAACAACATAGATGATTGCTTCTATGTACTACTGACACTTTCACTCGTAGAGTTATTTTCTTCCATGCATCATATTCCTTCTCTCTCACTCATCATATTCCTTCTGTCTCACTCATCATATTCCTTCTCTCTCACTCATCATATTCCTTCTCTCTCACTCATCATATTCCTTCTCTCTCACTCATCATATTCCTTCTCTCTCACTCATCATATTCCTGCTCTCTCACTCATCATATTCCTTCTCTCTCACTCATCATATTCCTGCTCTCTCACTCATCATATTCCTGCTCTCTCACTCATCATATTCCTTCTCTCTCACTCATCATATTCCTTCTCTCTAACTCATCATATTCCTTCTCTCTCACTCATCATATTCCTTCTCTCTAACTCATCATATTCCTTCTCTCTCACTCATCATACTTCTGCTTTCATAGAAGCCTCGGATTTTGCTCACTTCTTGTAGTTAGAGGCGAGTCTCTCACTACCTGACTCTCCTCGTCAGAGACTAAAGTATACTTCAGAAAGATGCTGTAATAAAGATACTTAAACTGACGTTTCCATTCCTATTACATATAATACACTGTTTCTCCAAGCTCCAGTCTGAAAATGAACGACGACCCAATAGAGTAAAAACAAGCACAAAGGTTTTACACATGGGAATGGAAATCAGGCTCATCCCCACTTCCATGTGTCATCAAGAGCAGCGCTCCTGTCTTGCCTCTGACAGAATTTTCTCCTTCTATCTGTTGTTAGTTTTAATAATTGAATAGCTCCTGACGACACACGAGAGTGCGAAAGGCCTTGAGCTAAAGATCTCCATCCTCATTTGACTTGTTCTGTATAGCTAATACCGCTGGATGCGATTATAACGCATATATTTGTATGTACTCGTATGGTTGTGGTTGCAGGGGTAGATTCACAGCTCCTGGCCCCGCCTCTTCACTGGTCGCTACTAGGTCACTCTTCCTACTCCATGAGTTTTATCATACCTCTTCTTAGAGCTATGTATGGATCCTGCCTCCACTACATCACTTCCCAGACTATTCCACTTCCTCACAACTCTTTGACTGAAGAAATACTTCCTAACATCCATGACTCATCTGAGTCTTCAACTTCCAATTGTGACCCCTTATTTCTGTGTCCCATCTCTGGAACATCCTGTCTCAGCCCACCTTGTCAATTCAAGGTGGACTGTCGTTATCATATCCCCCCTATCTCTCCTGTCCTCCAGTGTCGTCAGGTCGATTTCCCTTAACTTCTCCTCGTAGGATATGCCCCTTAGCTCTGTGACTAGTCTTGTTGCAAATCTTTGCACTTTCTCTAATTTACTTATGTGCTTGGCTAGGTGTGGGTTTCAAACTGGTGCTGCATACTCCAGTATGGGCCTGACATACACAGTGTACAGGGTCCTGAACGATTCTTTATTGAGATGTCGGAATGCTGTTCTTAGGTTTGCTAGGCGCTGTTGCGTATCTTGAAGTATACGCAATGAGAATTTTATATTTCATGTATATCTATTATCATATAAGTTTATATTGGAGATATTTTCAGTAATAGCTAAACTAAAAATATCTTACTTTATAAACTTGTATACTTAGTTGTGTAAATAGGTAGGATGATATATGACGGTAGCTAACTAGCTATCCGGTCGTTATGAAACGTCAGGTATTCCCGCCTTGAAGCCACGTCAGCACACCTAAGGTTGTGGCCACCAGCCTGACCCAAGGCAGTCTTCACTTGCTCTCTGATGGAGAACAAACTTCCCTTACCTTGTGGAAGTACACCATCTCGTCTCCTGGATTAACTCTTCTTGCATTTCCCGAGGAATTGGTCTCTAGCTCCACCCTGAGCAAGTCTACGTGTGCTACGATATTAGAGACGCTGATGTTGGTCTCTAGCTCCCCCCTGAGCAAGTCTACGTGTGCTACGATATTAGAGACGCTGATGTTGGTCTCTAGCTCCCCCCTGAGCAAGTCTACGTGTGCTACGATATTAGAGACGCTGATGTTGGTCTCTAGCTCCCCCCTGAGCAAGTCTACGTGTGCTACGATATTAGAGACGCTGATGTTGGTCTCTAGCTCCCCCCTGAGCAAGTCTACGTGTGCTACGATATTAGAGACGCTGATGTTGGTCTCTAGCTCCACCCTGAGCAAGTCTACGTGTGCTACGATATTAGAGACGCTGATGTTGGTCTCTAGCTCCACCCTGAGCAAGTCTACGTGTGCTACGATATTAGAGACGCTGATGTTGGTCTCTAGCTCCACCCTGAGCAAGTCTACGTGTGCTACGATATTAGAGACGCTGATATTGGTCTCTAGCTCCACCCTGAGCAAGTCTACGTGTGCTACGATATTTGAGACGCTGATGTTTGTCTCTAGCTCTACCCTGAGCAAGTCTACGTGTGCTACGACTTTTGAGACTCTGATATTGGTCTCTAGCTCCACCCGGAACGACTCAGTGTATATTAATTTAGTGAAGACAGTGTTATCTAGTTCCAACTATATTAAGAACTAATTTAAGGTATAAGAGATATATTATATTAGTGAAACTAACTGGAAGGTGTTTAAATATTGATTTATTTTACTAAATACTGTTACACTTAGTATTTGACAAATAAAATCCTGGTAAAGTATTGTGTGCATTATATCCATTCCTGATTATTACGAGAAGCACTAATACAAGAGCAATCAACTGGCCTGAATCGTAATAGGCGCCCATATGCTGCAGCAGTTATTTGGTTGATGTGCGGCTCAGGAGATGTGCCCGGTGTTATACTCATCCCAAAATCATTTTCCTTGAGTGAGGTTTGTAGTCTTTGGCGTCCTAGACTGTACTCCGTCTGCGGTCTTCGTTGTCCTTCCCCAATTTTCATGACTTTGCACTGTGTTAGGTTGAACCCCAGGGGCCAGTTTCAAGACCAGGTCTGCAGCCTGCCCAGATCCCTTTGTACGTAGTTCTGCCTGGTCCTCGTCCGATTGAATTCTTCTCATCAACTTCATATCATCTTCAAACAGGGACACTTCTGAGTCTATTCCTTCCGTCATGTCGTTTACATATACCAGAAACAACACCGGTCCTAAGACTGACCCCTGTGGAACCCCGCTCGTCACAGGCGCCCACTCTGACACTTCGTCAAGTACCATAACTCGCTGTTGTCTTCCTGACAGGTATTCCCTGATCCATTGCAGTGTTTTACCTGTTATCCCTGCCTGGTCCTCCAGCGTATGTGTGGAACTGTGTCAAAAGCCTTCTTACAGTCCAATAAAATGCAATCTACCCACTCCTCTCTCTCATGTCTTACTGCTGTCACCCTGTCATAGAACTCCAGTAGGTTTGTGACACGGGATTTCGCATCCCTGAAACCGTGCTGGTTGTCGTTGATAAGCTCATTCCTCTCTAGGTGCTCCACCACTCAATTCCTGATAATCGTCTCCATGACTTTGCATATTATACATGAGTGACACAAATTCTTCTAGACAACCTCAGTGATTCAGCAGGAACACAGGACCCTAGCTACACTAGTGCCATCACTAAATGGGATACTCTTGCTGCTCCAACATCAAAACCTAGTGAAGAACTGGCCTACAAACAGTCAAGCTGGGACGGCCCCATCACTGAAAAGATACTTGCCAACGTGCTTAGGGCTGTAACATCAGACAGGGAGACCGCCCGTCTCCTAGCTGTGAGTACACATCACTCTGGGGACTTCCTGCAAACAGTTCCCATTCCGGCCATGGGAACACGCCTCGACCCAGTGGCTCTGCGCCTTGCTGCCCCAATTCACATGGAATATACGTGTATTTGCGGCGATGCGCAAGCCGACCACCAATATGGTCTACATGGTCTTAACTGTTGCAAAACCAAGGGTTGGCATGCAAGACACAATGAAGTCAACGACATCATAAAGAGAACCCTTGCTACAGCTGGATGCCCAGCCGAGAGAGAGCCCCGATCACTAGCAGCCAACAATACCCACAACCCAGCAAACCGCCCCGACGGGATCACCATCTATCCTTAGAAGAATGGCAAGCTCTTAGCATGGGACTATACCTGTGTGTCGACACTGGCTGACACCTACATCCTTCACAGTGTTGGGCGACAGGGAGGAGCTGCTGACCACAGGGAGGAGTACAAGATCGGCAAGTACAGAGACATAAGACAACAGTATAAATTTGTCCCAGTGAGATCAGAAACCTTGGGATCATGGGGAAAAAATGCAACACGTTTTCTTAAAGAACTGGGTTCCAGACTCATCGACACCACCAGGGACCCAAGGGCAGCCACTTTCATGTTCCAGCGCCTCAGCGTGGCCATCCAGAGGGGAAATGCATGCTGCATACTGGGCTCGCGTCCGGCTTCGGAGGAGTTGGAAGAGATTCATAATATTTGATATATTGTACCAATGTATTCATGTTCATGTTTGTGTTTTCTGTCAATGTATTCTGTCTATTAATAAAGGACTTATATAATATATATAGGGAGTGGTAGGAGAAGAAAATATTCAAACAGTTCCGGGGAGAACCTCGAGTTTTCCCTGAGGTACGTTTATTGTCTTCTCTGAGGATGAGGGTCCCCAGTGAAGTTCTAGAGGTGGTACCTCCCTATATATATATTAAATATATATATATATATACATATATATATCATTGGTCAAGACGAAAAGGATAATTAGAGTAGAGGGTGAAGCATAATTTCCCCTCAGGAAAGGAAGGGGAGAAGAGAAACTTAACACGAGAGGAAAATGTGATGAAATGGAAAATTAGAGAATAATTTCGATAGATTGCATACGTGATGATGGGGAAGAAAATAAAAGAGAATTAATAATTACGCTGTGAATAATGCAGAAAGAAGGTAAACAGAAGGATGAGGGCCAAGTGAAGGAGGTTAGTTAACCCGCGTGTGTCCACGAACCACAAGAACACAAAGAAGCAGCTCATAAACACATTGAGTGGAGACCCTCAGAGGCAGCGGGAGTCGAACAGCCATGATTACCACCTAGAAACATATTTATAATGTAATGGTGAGATACAAGGGGACACTCAAGATAATAGTAATGATGGATCACAAATAATTTCTCAATATTTAGGTAAATAAATGGTGAAATGAAACTCAGTTTGTATTTTATATAGAAGACGTTTTAGCTTTCTTATAATTTTAAGAGGCGAGACCAGAAGCTAAGGTTCAACACACGCACACGCACACGCACACGCACACGCACGCACACACACGACACGAAGCACTAAACTACAGACTAGTCTCACTAACATGTATAGTAAGCAAAAGTCATTGAGAAGATTATCAGGAGAAGAGTGATGGAGCACCTAGAGAGGAATGAGCTTATCAACGACAGCCAACATGGTTTCAGGGACGGGAAATCCTGTGTCACAAACCTACTGGAGTTCTATGACAGGGTGACAGCAGTAAGACAAGAGAGAGAGGGGTGTGTAGATTGCATTTTCTTGGACTGTAAGAGGTCGTTTGACACGGTTCCACACAAGAGATTAGTGCAAAAGCTGGAGGACAAGGCAGGGATAACAGGGAAGGCACTGAATGGATCAGGAAATACCTGTCAGGAAGATAACAGCGAGTCATGGTACGTGACGAGGTGTCAGAGTGGGCGCCTGTGACGAGCGGGGTTCCACAGGGGTCAGTCCTAGGACCGGTGCTGTTTCTGGTATTTGTGAACGACATGACGGAAGGAATAGATTCAGAAGTGTCCCTGTTTGCAGATGATGTGAAGTTGATGAGAAGAATCCAACCGGATGAGGACCAGGCAGAACTACAAAGGGATCTGGACAAGCTTCAGGCCTGGTCCAGCAATTGGCTCCTGGAGTTCAACCCCACCAAGTGCAAAGTCATGAAGATTGAGGGAAGGGCAAAGAAGACCGCAAACGGTGTACAGTCTAGGGGGGCCAGAGACTACAAACCTCACTCAAGGAAAAGGGTCTTGGGGTGAGTATAACACCAGGAACATCTCCTGAGGCGCACATCAACCAAATAATTGCTGCAGCATACGGGCGCCTAGCAAACCTAAGAACAGCATTCCGACATCTTAATAAATCGTTCAGGACCCTGTACACTGTGTACGTTAGGCCCATATTGGAGTATGCAGCACCAGTTTTGAGCCCACGCCTAGCAAAGCACGTAAGGAAACTAGAGAAAGTGCAAAGGTTTGCAACAAGACTAGTCCCGGAGCTAAGGGGTATGTCCTACTAGGAGAGGTTAAGGGAAATCGACCTAACGACACTGGAGGACAGGAGAGATAGGGGGATATGACATCGACATATAAAATACTTAAAGGAATTGACAAGGTGGACAGAGACAGGATGTTCCAGAGATGGGACACAGCAAGAAGGAGTCACAGTTGGAAGTTGAAGACTCAGATGAATCACAGGGATGTTAGGAAGTATTTCTTCAGTCACAGAGTTGTCAGAAAGTGGAATAGCCTGGGATGTGATGTAGTGGAGGCAGGATCCATACATAGCTTTAAGAAGAGGTATGATAAAGTTCATGGATCAGAGTGATCTAATAGCGGCTAGTGAAGAGCCGGGGCCAGGAGCTGTGAATCGACCCCTGCAACCACAACTAGGTGAGTACAAGCCGTCGAAGATCATGTAGAACTACAAGGGAATCTAGACAAGCTGAAAGTTGGGTCCGACAAATGGACCCAGGAGTTTAACCCCACTAAGTGCAAAGTCATAAAAATTGTGGAAAGACCGCTGATGGAGTACAGCCTAGGAGGCCTAAGGCTGCAAAACTCACTCAAGGAAAAGGATCTTGTGGTGAGCATCATACTGAGCACATCTCCAAATAACTTCTGCGACACATGTGCGACTAGCAAACCTGAGAATAATGTTTTGACACCTCAGTGAGGAGTCCTTCACGACACTATACACCGTGTACGTCAGGCCCATACTGGAGTATGCAGCACCAGTATGGAACCCAACCTGGTCAAACACATCAAGATATTAGAGAAAGTGCGAAGATTTGTGGCAAGACTAATCCCTGAACTGAGGGGTATGTCCTACGAGGAGAGGTTAATGAACTCAACCTGACGACACTGGAGGACAGGAGAGATGGGAGAACACGATAACAGCATATAAAATACTGAGAGAAACTAACAGGGAGGACATGGCTACAATGTTCCAGAGGTGGGACACAGGAACAAGGGGACACAACTGGAAGTTAAAAACTTCTGATGAGTTATAGGGATGTTAGGAATTATTTCTTCATTCTTAGAGTTGTCAGGAAGTGGAACAATCTGGAGAGTGATGTAGTAGATGCAAGTTCCATACATAGCTTTAAGAAGAGGTACGATAAAGTTCTTGGATCAAAGAGAGAGCGCACCTAGTAATGACCAACGAAATGGCAAGGCCAGAAGCTAGCACTCGACCCCTGCAACCACAAATAGATGAGTACACACACACGAGTATGACTCAGAGAACTGACCTAAGTCACCAAATCTTTGGGGTAAAAAAGGACTTCTGTACCTGTTTTCTTGTTCAGTGGAGTTGAGCCACATATGTGAGCGGTGAGTCACATATGTGAGCGGTGAGCCACATATGTGAGCGGTGAGTCACATATGTGAGCGGTGAGTCACATATATGAGCGGTGAGCCACATATGTGAGCGGTGAGCCACATATGTGAGCGGTGAGCCACATATGTGAGCGGTGAGTCACATATGTGAGCGGTGAGTCACATATGTGAGCGGTGAGTCACATATGTGAGCGGTGAGTCACATATGTGAGCGGTGAGCCACATATGTGAGCGGTGAGCCACATATGTGAGCTGTGAGTCACATATGTGAGCGGTGAGTCACTTAAGTGTTTCAATCAAGTGTTAGTTATACAAAATAGAACTAGATGGTGTATATTTCCTCAGAGTGTTCCATGAATGTTGACATACAAATTGATGTGAAGAGACCAAGGTTAATACAATCATTATGGTTGATGACACTGCAAAGGGGATAGAGCACCCATGATCCTCATAGGAGGGATAGATCACCAATGATCCTCAAATTAGGGATAGAGCACCCATGGTCCTCAAAGGAGGGATAGAGCACCCATGGTCCTCAAAGGAGGGATAGAGCACCCATGGTCCTCAAATGAGGGATAGAGCACCCATGGTCCTCAAAGGAGGGATAGAGCACCCATGGTCCTCAAAGGAGGGATAGAGCACCCATTGTCCTCAAAGGAGAGTAGAGCACCCATGGTCCTCAAAGGAGGGATAGAGCACCCATGGTCCTCAAATGAGGGATAGAGCACCCATGGTCCTCAAATGAGGGATAGAGCACCCATGGTTCTCAAAGAAGGGATAGAGCACCCATGGTCCATAAAGAAGGGATAGAGCACCCATGGTCCTCAAAGGAGGGATAGAGCACCCATGGTCCTCAAAGGAGGGATAGAGCACCCATGGTCCTCAAAGTAGGGATAGAGCACCCATGGACCTCAAAGGAGAGTAGAGCACCCATGGACCTCAAAGGATCCTATCCAAACATCCATAAATTCTAAAACAAGGGCCTGTGACTGGAGCTTGACGTAATTGTATATAAATTTATACAGGGGGATGTCGCTCATAAAGTTGAATTACAATTAGATATGGAAATTAAATTAAAAGATACAGTTCATATCAAGTCATGTACATTGAGTTTCAGAATTAAATCATCAAATGATTAAATATTACCACTGGTAATTGTATTTATTTGAAGCGGTCAGATCACGTACCCTAATGTACGACACTGTACGTGCGTCACTTGGTCTACTATACAATAAAAATGTTAAATGACGTTTTAGCCAATAGTGACGCCGCCAATCAGGTAATGATGTATGGTGTATACAAATTATTGAACGGGTGGGGTTTGAATCCATGGCGAGTCCTAAAATACACAGGCCAGTGCGTTAACCACTGGGGCAGCTGCCTCTACTATGATTCATTTATCTAGGTATATTTCTATACATCATGACTTCCCCATTGTGTATAGAAATATACCAGGTTGGATGAATCTGATTTGATTCAGGTGGCCGAGTGTTTAACGCACTGGCCTGTGAGTTTTAGGACACTTGCCATGGGTTCAGATCCCACCCGTTCTCTGAACTGTTTACAATCATGTTGTTACGATTTCGTGAGTAGTGATGGTGTAGACCTCGTTGCTAATGTTACCAGGACACTGTCGGTGCTTCTATTATATTGTCAAGTTGTGACAAATGTTCTCTCACTAGAGTGACAAGAAGTTGCAACCAAAATAAAACATCCCTAATCTGTGAAACCGATGGTATCAACCTAGTTGATGGTAGTCCTGAAGACACGTTCTTTCGTGAATTGGAGAAGACCCGGGTCAGGACCCGTCCTGGAAAACCTACCTGAACATTACCGTGAAGAATAACTCAAGGACGTGATTTGTGGAGAGAAACAATATTATGAAAGGTTACGTGGAAACTGAACCAGACTGAATTGACGACGAATTATCGGATGGCTTCACTGCAGATGAAGATTCAAAGTCACGGTCTGACACTGACACTTAAGTCACTACAGGCATATAATAGGTTAGGTAAAGTTTGTCAGGAAACAGGACATGTGTTTCCTGACGCGAGCATATAATAACAGAGTCAAAGACCACTTGAAAAATAAATTTATAGAAGTACCCTTTGAGCAGGCTCAAATTCTATGGCACAGCTTACCGCATCACGGAGACCAGAAGGACGGACTCTAAAACAAGGCCTTTAATTAAGGATAGTTTTTAACTGCAGTGCAGAGCCTTAACGATTGAGTAAGGACAGGAACTTCTGTCACTGGGATGTTGTGTTAAATTTTAGAATTCACAATCACGCTTTTACGGTTGATATTAGAAATGTTTTTTACAAAGGATTACAGGGTAGATTGTGTCTACTCTAGATTTCTCTGGCCGTCCCATCCTTGTGATCCTAACAGTCCTGTGAAGGTTTATAGATTTAAAACGTAGTTTTTGACGCTAAATCTAGTACTTTTTCTACTTCAAGATTCTAATATGCTCACCTGCAAAGTTCTAAGAGTTTCCACAAAGGAAGCATAAGTAAATAATTCTTTGTAGAAAAATTCCTAGGGGATAGCACAGTCCTTACTGGAATTGGCATTCGTCAAATCTAATAAAGTCAAGAAAGAAGCAGGTATACAGGGAATGGAAATTCCATCTCCCTAAAACTTAAATAACATCAACTAAGATTTTCTTGGCTGTGAAATCATGACTTTCATCATTATCTTCGGTATTAAATAAAACACAGAGGCAGGTACTTTAATATAAAGTCTGCTTTAAATATTATTAATAAGCATTTGACAAAGCGTAGCTAACTGCTTTCATTCGTTTAGATATGATCACCGTGTGAGAAAATTAGTGATGAGAGAAGGGTGGAAACTGAAGTTGACTTGAGTTGAACCTTTACCTGAGGACACCGGAAAGACATACCTGAGGACACCGGAGAGACATACCTGAGGACACCGGAGAGACATACCTGAGGACACCGGAAAGACATACCTGAGGACACCGGAAAGACATACCTGAGGACACCGGAGAGACATACCTGAGGACACCGGAGAGACATACCTGAGGACACCGGAGAGACATACCTGAGGACACCGGAGAGACATACCTGAGGACACCGGAAAGACATACCTGAGGACACCGGAAAGACATACCTGAGGACACCGGAGAGACATACCTGAGGACACCGGAGAGACATACCTGAGGACACCGGAGAGACATACCTGAGGACACCGGAAAGACATACCTGAGGACACCGGAGAGACATACCTGAGGACACCGGAAAGACATACCTGAGGACACCGGAAAGACATACCTGAGGACACCGGAGAGACATACCTGAGGACACCGGAAGACATACCTGAGGACACCGGAAAGACATACCTGAGGACACCGGAGAGACATACCTGAGGACACCGGAAAGACATACCTGAGGACACCGGAGACATACCTGAGGACACCGGAGAGACATACCTGAGGACACCGGAAAGACATACCTGAGGACACCGGAAAGACATACCTGAGGACACCGGAGAGACATACCTGAGGACACCGGAAGACATACCTGAGGACACCGGAGAGACATACCTGAGGACACCGGAAAGACATACCTGAGGACACCGGAAAGACATACCCGAGGACACCGGAAAGACATACCTGAGGACACCGGAGAGACATACCTGAGGACACCGGAAAGACATACCTGAGGACACCGGAAAGACATACCTGAGGACACCGGAGAGACATACCTGAGGACACCGGAAAGACATACCTGAGGACACCGGAAAGACATACCTGAGGACACCGGAGAGACATACCTGAGGACACCGGAGAGACATACCTGAGGACACCGGAGAGACATACCTGAGGACACCGGAAAGACATACCTGAGGACACCGGAGAACCTGAGGCCGAGACATACCTGAGGACACCGGAAAGACATACCTGAGGACACCGGAAAGACATACCTGAGGACACCGGAGAGACATACCTGAGGACACCGGAGAGACATACCTGAGGACACCGGAGAGACATACCTGAGGACACCGGAAAGACATACCTGAGGACACCGGAGAGACATACCTGAGGACACCGGAAAGACATACCTGAGGACACCGGAGACAGGGCAGACTGAGGACACCGGAAAGACATACCTGAGGACACCGGAGAGACATACCTGAGGACACCGGAAAGACATACCTGAGGACACCGGAAAGACATACCTGAGGACACCGGAGAGACATACCTGAGGACACCGGAAAGACATACCTGAGGACACCGGAAAGACATACCTGAGGACACCGGAGAGACATACCTGAGGACACCGGAAAGACATACCCAAGGACACCGGAAAGACATACCTGAGGACACCGGAGAGACATACCTGAGGACACCGGAAAGACATACCCAAGGACACCGGAAAGACATACCTGAGGACACCGGACATACCTGAGGACACCGGAAAGACATACCTGAGGACACCGGAGAGACATACCTGAGGACACCGGAGAGACATACCTGAGGACACCGGAGAGACATACCTGAGGACACCGGAGAGACATACCTGAGGACACGGAAAGAATACCTGAGGACACCGGAAAGACATACCTGAGGACACCGGAGAGACATACCTGAGGACACGGAAAGACATACTACCGAAGACACCGGAAAGACATACCTGAGGACACCGGAGAGACATACCTGAGGACACCGGAAAGACATACCTGAGGACACCGGAAGACATACCTGAGGACACCGGAGAGACATACCTGAGGACACCGGAAAGACATACCTGAGGACACCGGAAAGACATACCTGAGACACCGGAGAGACATACCTGAGGACACCGGAAAGACATACCTGAGGACACCGGACAGACATACCTAAGGACACCGGAAAGACATACCTGAGGACACCGGAGAGACATACCTGAGGACACCGGAAAGACATACCTGAGGACACCGGAAAACATACCTGAGGACACCGGAGAGACATACCTGAGGACACCGGAAAGACATACCTGAGGACACCGGAAAGACAATACCGCACAGGACACCGGAAAGACATACCTGAGGACACCGGAGAAAACATACCTGAGGACACCGGAAAGACATACCTGAGGACACCGGAAAGACATACCAGGACACCGGAAAGACATACCTGAGGACACCGGAAAGACATACCTGAGGACACCGGAAAGACATACCTGAGGACACCGGAAAGACATACCTGAGGACACCGGAAAGACATACCTGAGGACACCGGAAAGACATACCTGAGGACACCGGAAGACATACCTGAGGACACCGGAGAGACATACCTGAGGACACCGGAAAGACATACCTGAGGACACCGGAAAGACATACCTGAGGACACCGGAAAGACATACCTGAGGACACCGGAAAGACATACCTGAGGACACCGGAAAGACATACCTGAGGACACCGGAAAGACATACCTGAGGACACCGGAAAGACATACCTGAGGACACCGGAAAGACATACCTGAGGACACCGGAGAGACATACCTGAGGACACCGGAAAGACATACCTGAGGACACCGGAAAGACATACCTGACGACACCGGAAAGACATACCCGAGGACACCGGAGAGACATATCTGAGATCACCGGAAAGACATACTTGAGGACACCGGAAAGACATACCTGAGGACACCGGAGAGACATACCTGAGGACACCGGAGAGACATACCTGAGGACACCGGAGAGACATACCTGAGGACACCGGAGAGACATACCTGAGGACACCGGAGAGAGACATACGCGAGGACACCGGACAGAGACATACCTGAGGACACTGGAGAGAGACATACCTGAGGACACTGGAGAGAGAGACATACCTGAGGACACTGGAGAGTGAGACATACCTGAGGACACTGGAGAGAGAGACATACCTGAGGACACTGGAGAGTGAGACATACCTGAGGACACTGGAGAGAGAGACATACCTGAGGACACTGGAGAGTGAGACATACCTGAGGACACTGGAGAGAGAGACATACCTGAGGACACTGGAGAGAGAGACATACCTGAGGACACTGGAGAGAGAGACATACCTGAGGACACTAGAGAGAGATAGGGAGACATACCTTCTGATTATGCCCAGGTATCTGAAGTACAATTTCCAAGCAAAACAACTAGTTTCTTTAATCTTATATTTTCCGTAATTTAAATATTACCTATTTCTTATGAAGTCATTATTATTATTATTATTATTATTAATATTACTATTATTATTATTGCCATCTACTATTATTATTCGTAGTACTATTAATTAAAGAACTATTAAATTATATTCATGTAATAAATGTTTTGGGGTGGATGAGGTGAAGAATTAAGGAGTCCTGGTCTGAGGTATAACACTGGAATAATGTCCCGAGTTAGTTAGCAACTGAAGAGGAGGAGGAGGTGTTGATTCACCGGAAATTCTCCCGGCCCGGGTCTTTACCAGATGGCGACCCGGCTCCGGCTCCCTGGCGTGGGAGTGTCAGAGACCTATGTCTTCCATGGGAGGGGGTACCCCTCATCGGCGGGACCAACTGGCCTCAGGCCTAGCCACATTCCCCACCAGCACGAGGCATGGAGGTAGACAGATGCTAGGCCTCTCTGGTCTGCCACCTTCCCTAATGGGAAGGGCAGGCTTAAGAGCTGCAGATGGTAGCAAGCTCCAGCCTTGGCACCTACCCTGCCCTAGAAGGGCTGGGCATGGTGATCGACCCAACTGAAGACATCTGGTCTATACAAAAGATCATAATAACACTTGAGGTACCTGAACTCGGTATAAATATGGAACTATTTTCATTCTTCCACAAAAATAACGGATGTGATAATAATTGTATTTGTCCTCATTAATGAAATGATTTATCACTTTTCTCATCCTTTAAAAATTGGGGTCAAATTAACCCAAAAGGAAAGCTTATACTAATGCAATGGAATATTTAAAGGACATACTGCCTTAAATGTTCTGTTTTGATCAACGGACAGTGTTCTTACCCGGAGGATGGGGTTATACTAGGGCTGTATACCTTGTACATGTACGTGTAAAAATAAACATTATTATTATTATCATAATTTTTAATATATTATTATTATTATTACTCCTATTATAACTACTCTGAAGGAGGGGTGTTAATGTTGCAATTTTATAACTGTAGTGTAAGCGCGCCTCTGGCAAGACAGTGATGGAGTGAATGATGGTGAAAGGTTTTCTTTTTCGGGCCACCCTGCCTTGGTGGGAGACGGCCGATGTGTTAATAATAAAAATTATATTATTTATAGTAATATTATTATAATTTTTAATATTTATTATTATTTTGAATTTTCATTATTATTATTATTATTATTATTATTATTATTATTATTATTATTATTATTATTATTATTATTATTATTATTCTGTGAAGGTGGCAGTGTACTAAGTGAGATCATGCAACATGCTATATATACTGTTCTTCAAGTTTCATTCTCTAACTAAACTTTAATTACATAATGTTAATTTAAATGAAATGCATGGATGGGTGCCGGACACATTATGTATCATAAGACACGCTAAGGATCCCCCAGGGAATACATATATAGAACAACATATCCAATCTTGCATTGTCTGTGGTCTAGTTGATGCTAGGAAGCATCCATATCCTGGACCACCACCGTTGCCCAGAGAAAGGTTGCAGTTACTAAAATCCTCTGAAATTAGCAGAGTGCAGCGGATTACAACTGCAGTAAAGGTGTACGCTTACCTTTTTACGCATAAGGTGCTCATTACGGACACTAGAACTAACATGTTAGAGAGCTCCGCATACATTGTAGAGATCTGTGTTGCTGGGGATTTATCAAGTGAACTCCGGCAGGAAGGGTTCTACTGAAGGCTTATAGGTAGACTTAAACGCTATCTCAGGAAAATTCTACCCCCTAAACCGACCGTTTTTAGGTCGGTTTAGAGGATTTCCAAACTATTCTAGTTGAGGTCAAAACCAAAATTACCAACAGACTCCTGACGTAGTTTGGTAGAAGACACAGCAGACTTGGACATCTTGACTCTGTTTATCGAGCAGCACCTGATGACAACGTTTACAAGGACGAGAACATAAGAAATAGGTTTAACCAACTTAATAAGGTTCTCGAACACTGGGCTAAATCTTGTTTCCCACCCCTGATGATATTGCGGTGCCGCTCTTGTTTATATATATGACCTACCAAATTCCTTCCAGGAATTTAAGTCAATAATCTATCCCTACGTCACATAAAATCACACCGGGGGTACTATTTTCAATGCTGATTCAGAATATACACATAACAATGTAAAATCAGATAATTTTAGCACCATATGAGTCCCTCTTTTACCAGTAATTCCTAATTGAGGATTCTAATATTCTCATTAAGCTGTATATTCTGGATTTTTTCATGTTTGTGGGGATCAATTGATCCAACAAACACTATCATCATGACCAATTTCCATTTTGACGGAAAAAGTTTTTTCACCCGAAAAAATCCCTACGTTTTTCGTCATTTTCGGCTGAATTTTAAAAATGACTTAAAATCACACCGGTTTTACCATTTTCGATGCTGATTCAGAATATACACTTAAAAAATAAAATCAGATCATTTTAGCCTATCCTTGGGAATCTATAACAGTAAACCACTACAACCTTTCGTTGCCAATCAGAAATCAACTATTAGAAAAATTACCCTATCAGATCACACACATCCTCAATATTTATATGTTTTAACTTTCTCAATCTTACACAATATTCACACCTACTTCTGTGTATTCTATGTATACAGGACACTTAGTACGAACTTCAATATAACTCTTAAACTCTTTTTATAGAGCTAAAACACAATACATAAATACAATACAAGAAACAACTGCCTTTTTGACACACCAAGTGTCCCACTCAATTGGTCTAACAACTCAGTGTAAGTCGTCCCAAAATTTAGTATTTCCTTCCAGAAAATATAAAAAGTTCCCAATCCGCCACCTGCTTCAAAAAAATAGTTTCATCACTTCCATCACCTGACCTAAAGTCTGCATAACTAATTGTATTAAAACCCAGATTATTAATTTCATCTCTGTTTATCAAATTCATAATAACATTCATATTGTTGTTTTCACTATCAGCAATTTATGTCGATAAGTCATAACCATTACAAACTTTATAAGACATTGTCTCACAAAAAACAAACCATAAATAAAACAAATTGTTAGAGTAAATGCCGGAGATTTTAAAATTTATCAATGTCTGTAGTTATAAGTTAATTTTAAGACTGCCAAAAATGCTCTGCATAACCAGGGACTTTCTGTAAAGTATACCAATTTTTTTTGGCTCTATTATGTGTGTTATGTAAGTTTATATAAATGTAAATAATAATAATAATAATAATAATAATAATAATAATAATAATAATAATAATAATAATAATAATAATAATAATAATAATAATAATAATAATAATAATAATAATAATAAAATAATAATAATAAAATAATAATAATAATAATAATAATAATAATAATAATAATAATAATAATAATAATAATAATAGAGAACACGGGATGTTGCACAACACTGGACAATATTGTTGAAGTACCTGGTGATCGACCAGGGGTAGTAAGAACTGCTCAAGTGTAGAGAGGGGAATATGAGTTTGCAGACGATTAAGAGATTAGTCCCACTGGAAAAAAACGAGTTATGAGGGGAGTGAAAATAGCTCTCTCTCACTCACATGGAATAATAGTCGTAACAACCCAGCAGCATCATAACCGAGGGGACCCACCAGGAGCATCATAACAGAGGGGACCCACCAGCAGCATCATAACCGAGGGGACCCACCAGGAGCATCATAACCGAGGGGACCCACCAGCAGCATCATAACCGAGGGACCCACCAGGAGCATCATAACTGAGGGGACCCACCAGGAACATCATAACCGAGGGGACCCACCAGGAGCATCATAACCGAGGGGACCCACCAGCAGCATCATAACCGAGGGGACCCCAGGCATCAAACCGGACCACCAGGCATCATAACCAGGGGACCCACCAGAGCATCATAACCGAGGGGACCCACCAGGAGCATCATAACCAAGGGGACCCACCAGGAGCATCATAACCGAGGGGACCCACCAGGAGCATCATAACCGAGGGGACCCACCAGCAGCATCATAACGAGGGGACCCACCAGCAGCATCATAACCGAGGGGACCCACCAGGAGCATCATAACTGAGGGGACCCACCAGGAACATCATAACCGAGGGGACCCACCAGCAGCATCATAACCGAGGGGACCCACCAGGAGCATCATAACCGAGGGGACCCACCAGCAGCATCATAACCGAGGGGACCCACCAGGAGCATCATAACCGAGGGGACCCACCAGCAGCATCATAACCGGGGACCCACCAGGAGCATCATAACCGAGGGACCCACCAGGACATCATAACCGAGGGGACCCACCAGGAGCATCATAACCGAGGGGACCCACCAGAGCATCATAACCGAGGGAGCCCACCAGCAGCATCATAACCGAGGGGACCCACCAGGAGCATCATAACCGAGGGACCCACCAGAGCAACATAACCGAGGGGACCCACCAGGAGCATCATAACCGAGGGGACCCACCAGGAGCATCATAACCGAGGGGACCCACCAGGAGCATCATAACCGAGGGGACCCACCAGCAGCATCATAACCGAGGGGACCCACCAAGAGCAATGGACCCGGCTCCAGGAAGAGCCACAGAAACGAAATCAAGAAATGGAGAATACTACGAATTCATTCCTGTGTCGGCGCGAGGGATGACGCGGTCATGACCTGTATACACAGACTTGTATACAGGTTATGACCTTCATATACAGACTTGTATACAGGTCATGCTATGACTGCCGATACTTAATTAATATTATTTTCCTGGAAAATTATTAGTTAAGAGTACATTTAAAAAATGAATAGAGTTAACGGAAGTACAAAACACGGTGATCCGAGTGAATTCCCTGGTAAAACAATAAGTGCTAGTAAATATTATGCTTTTCACCAACATAATATCTTTTAGCAATGACTAATATTAACTATTAATGTCAATCCCTTAGATCAGGGGTAAACACAAGTAAGAGGTGGTTAACCTTAATTAACCATCGTTAGCAAAGGTGGTTAACCTTAATTAACCATCATTAGCAAAAGTGGTTGACCTTAATAAAGCATCATTAGGTCATGAGTCAACAATATAAGTAGTCTGGTATGTTGTTGATGCAGGATTTCTTACAGAAATATTAATAATATTTTGTTTATTTCGACTCAAGTATTACCTTCATGAATTGTTCATTATTTTGTGTCTAATGTCTACAGCCCACTAAATATAAACTAAATTAATAATATTTCTTCATTAGATAATTAGCGTAATAAAATAGACCTAGAACTCTGGGAATCCTTTACTTGAAGCGAGGTTAACAGAGGTTGACCTGAAGGGAGGGTCAGGTTGACCTGAAGGGAGGGTCAGGTTGACCTGAAGGGAGGGTCAGGTTGACCTGAAGGGAGGGTCAGGTTGACCTGAAGGGAGGGTCAGGTTGACCTGAAGGGAGGGTCAGGTTGACCTGAAGGGAGGGTCAGGTTGACCTGAAGGGATGGTCTTCCACTTAACATATAATTCCACCTTAAATACTATTTCTCCAAGGTTAATGGACTGATTACATCATCTTCATTACTGCACCTACTGTCTCTGTATTTGACTGAAGAAGCCTACTGTGTAGGCGAAACGTTTCAACAATAAAGATACGCAAGTGTTGCCCATGTGTCTTAATATCAACTTGACGGTATTTAAAATACCATTTTCAAACATAATTCCTCGTGGAGGTTTTTAATTTGCTACTCTTAAAGAAAGGTTTGTGGGCTACGCTGTAGCTGAAGTAGCTCAGCGGTGACTCAGTCGTTCAAGGACTAGAGATGTGGGTCACACTGTAGTCTTAAGATGAAGTGTGTGGGTCACACTGTAGCTTTAAGATGAAGTGTGTGGGTCACACTGTAGCTTTAAGATGAAGTGTGTGTGTCACACTGTAGTCTTAAGATGAAGTGTGTGGGTCACACTGTAGCTTTAAGATGAAGTGTGTGGGTCACACTGTAGCTTTAAGATGAAGTGTGTGGGTCACACTGTAGTCTTAAGATGAAGTGTGTGGGTCACACTGTAGCTTTAAGATGAAGTGTGTGGGTCACACTGTAGCTTTAAGATGAAGTGTGTGGGTCACACTGTAACTTTAAGATGAAGTGTGTGGGTCACACTGTAGTCTTAAGATGAAGTGTGTGGGTCACACTGTAGCTTTAAGATGAAGTGTGTGGGTCACACTGTAGCTTTAAGATGAAGTGTGTGGGTCACACTGTAGCTTTAAGATGAAGTGTGTGGGTCACACTGTAGCTTTAAGATGAAGTGTGTGGGTCACACTGTCAGCTTTAAGATGAAGTGTGGGGTCACACTGTAGCTTTTAAGATGAAGTGTGTGGGTCACACTGTAGCTTTAAGATGAAGTGTGTGGATCACACTGTAGTTTTAAGATGAAGTGTGTGGGTCACACTGTAGCTTTATTAAGATGAAGTGTGTGGGTCACACTGTAGCTTTAAGATGAAGTGTGTGGGTCACACTGTAGCTTTAAGATGAAGTGTGTGGGTCACACTGTAGCTTTAAGATGAAGTGTGCGGGTCACACTGTAGCTTTATTAAGATGAAGTGTGTGGGTCACACTGTAGCTTTAAGATGAAGTGTGTGGGTCACACTGTAGCTTTAAGATGAAGTGTGTGGGTCACACTGTAGCTTTAAGATGAAGTGTGTGGGTCACACTGTAGCTTTAAGATGAAGTGTGTGGGTCACACTGTAGCTTTAAGATGAAGTGTGTGGGTCACACTGTAGCTTTGAAGATGAAGTGTGCGGTCACACTGTAGCTTTATTAAGATGAAGGTGTGGGTCACACTGTAGCTTTAAGATGAAGTGTGTGGTCACACTGTAGTTTAAGATGAAGTGTGTGGGTCACACTGTAGCTTTTTTAAGATGAAGTGTGTGGGTCACACTGTAGCTTTAAGATGAAGTGTGTGGGTCACACTGTAGCTTTAAGATGAAGTGTGTGGGTCACACTGTAGCTTTAAGATGAAGTGTGTGGGTCACACTGTAGCTTTAAGATGAAGTGTGTGGGTCACACTGTAGCTTTAAGATGAAGTGTGTGGGTCACACTGTAGCTTTATTAAGATGAAGTGTGTGGGTCACACTGTAGCTTTAAGATGAAGTGTGTGGGTCACACTGTAGCTTTATTAAGATGAAGTGTGTGGGTCACACTGTAGCTTTAAGATGAAGTGTGTGGGTCACATTGTAGTTTTATTAAGATGAAGTGTGTGGGTCACACTGTAGCTTTAAGATGAAGTGTTTGGGTCACACTGTAGCTTTATTAAGATGAAGTGTGTGGGTCACACTGTAGCTTTAAGATGAAGTGTGTGGGTCACACTGTAGCTTTAAGATGAAGTGTGTGGGTCACACTCTAGTCTTAAGATGAAGTGTGTGGGTCACACTGTAGCTTTATTAAGATGAAGTGTGTGGGTCACACTGTAGCTTTAAGATGAAGTGTTTTGGTCACACTGTAGCTTTAAGATGAAGTGTGTGGGTCACACTGTAGCTTTAAGATGAAGTGTTTGGGTCACACTGTAGCTTTAAGATGAAGTGTGTGGGTCACACTGTAGCTTTAAGATGAAGTGTGTGGGTCACACTGTAGCTTTAAGATGAAGTGTGTGGGTCACACTGTAGTCCCAGGATGTGGTGTGTGGGTCACACTGTCTTCCGGTGAGATGGTCACAGTTTTGTCTCAGACAACAGCCTGGTACCTACGTCTCCGCTAAGCAACTACTGAACTCTGGCGTCTAAATAGGAGAATAATAACAGTTTGTTAGCAATTATAGGAGGAAATTAGTTCTAGGGAGGCCCTTCATGGCTCACTGTCTTCAAAGGTTCAATATCTGGCTTAATGACAACTTGCAGCCGGATGGAATGATGATACATTCCTCGCTTCTCTATCATTATTTGGGTGAATAATGATTACGTCTTGAATAATGATTACGTCTTGAATAAATAAACGTCCTGAATAACGGTTACGTCTTAAATAATGCTTATGTTTTGAATAATGCTACGTCTGGAATAATGCTTACGTCCTGAATAATACTTACGTCTGTACTAATGCTACGTCTGTACTAATGCTACGTCTGTAATAATGCTACGTCTGTAATAATGCTACGTCTGTAATAATGCTACGTCTGTAATAATGCTACGTCTGTAATAATGCTACGTCTGTAATAATGCTACGTCTGTAATAATGCTGCGTCTGTAATAAGGCTACGTCTGTAATAATGTTTAAATCCAAAATATCTGTTAATTTCAGATAATTTATACACGGACAGAATTAATATACACATAAATTAAAGGAACAGTCAGTGTATAAGAGTTTTGGTGTATAATGATGAGGAGTACCTTTATTTGAGAGACGTTTCGCCCACCAGGGATTTTATGTCATTCTAGTTTAAACACATCAAAGGGGAGGTTTTTATATGAGAGCAAATGAGGTCATCATGGGTAGATGTAGAAACAGTGGTAGATGAGGTCATCACGGGTAGATGTAGAAACAGTGGTAGATGAGGTCATCATGGGTAGATGTAGAAACAGTGGTAGATGAGGTCATCATGGGTAGACGTAGACACAGTGGTAGATGAAGTCATCATGGGTAGATGTAGAAACAATGGTAGATGAGGTCATCATGGGTAGATGTAGAAACAGTGGTAGATGAAGTCATCATGGGTAGACGTAGAAACAGTGGTAGATGAGGTCATCATGATAGATGTATAAACAGTGGTAGATGAGGTTATCATGGGTAGATATAGAAACAGTAGTAGATGAGGTCATCATAAGTAGATGTAGAAACAGTGGTAGATGAGGTCATCATGGGTATATGTAGAAACAGTGGTAGATGAGATCATCATGGGTAGATGTAGAAACAGTGGTAGATGAAGTCATCATGGGTAGATGTAGAAACAGTGGTAGATGAGGTCGTTATGGGTAGATGTAGAAACAGTGGTAGATGAGGTCATCATGGGTAGATGTAGAAACAGTGGAAAATGAGGTCATCGTGGGTAGATGTAGAAACAGTGGTAAATGAGGTCATCGTGGGTAGATGTAGAAACAGTGGTAAATGAGGTCATCATGGGTAGATGTAGAAACAGTGGTAAATGAGGTCATCATGGGTAGATGTAGAAACAGTGGTAGATGAGGTCATCATGGGTAGATGTAGAAACAGTGGTAGATGAGGTCATCATGGGTAGATGTAGAAACAGTGGTAGATGCGGTCATCGTGGGTAGATGTAGAAACATGCTGACGTCGTCCTCGTGTAACCACATCTAACACTAATAATAATAATATCTTTATTTACTACAAGTACATGTACAAGGTATACAGACCATAGCTGACATCAATGACATACTACTATATAGAAAGTCGCTTGTTATGCAGAGCATTTCCAGTAAATTAGGTCAATTTGTCCCAGGATGCGACCCACACCAGTCCACTAACACCCAGGTACCCATTATAGTGATAGGTGAACATGGACAACAGGTATCTTAAGGAAAGACGTCGTAATGTTTTCCAGCCGTACCGGGGATTCGATCTCCGGACCTCAGTGTGTGAGATGAGTGCGCTAGCGATCGAACTACCGGACACCCAAGTGCATCGCTCAACATCTTCCACGACATCACTTCATGACTCACGAAATCGTAATGACACGATTGCAAACAAACCATACCACGGGTGGGGTTACAACCCGTGGTATGGGTTCTGATCGCGGGTTCTAACCCCACCCGTGGTATGTTTTTTTTTTCCACGCAATCATCTGTCCCACCTAAAAGGCACCTTACTTATGTTTCTATATTATAATGATAAAGCTTCTGGTGGGTGGAATATCTCAGGTACACCCGGGTGTAGCAGGTGTCTTATTCAACCCGGGTGTAGCAGGTGTCTTATTCAACCCGGGTGTAGCAGGTGTCTTATTCAACCCGGGTGTAGCAGGTGTCTTATTCAACCCGGGTGTAGCAGGTGTCTTATTCAACCCGGGTGTAGCAGGTGTCTTATTCAACCCGGGTGTAGCAGGTGTCTTATTCAACGAACACAACATTCATGGTGCTCTCAATGACTTCTTTCTTATGAACCAGAAAGCTCATGAAATTAAAAGATTATCGGCTATACTTAGATTATTGTTGCAACAATTTACCTAAAGAGTAGCATCAAAAATTCTTAAATTCCAAAAGAAGGATTCAAATAAACTCTCTGTATATCCAAACTGAGATATACATATCAGTGTCCTTAAGTGAAAATGTGAACATTAGACTGGAAGAGCACTGCAACAGGCTTACTGGGGCATGCTAAATAGACCTTTCTTACACTAGGTCTATACCCCTCATTATTTATGTAGCACACAGGTGGTCCTCCTCCAGGGTCCTCCTCCAAGGTGAACCAAAATAAGAAACTAATCACCATCATTCTTGGTGACGAGTGGGACATTTCTTCCTGCTTCAACTCATCTGACTGCAGTATATAAGCCACTTGTCCGCTCAGTCGCTGTACATTTCTCAAGTTTGATGGACTGAACACATCGACTCCTGGCTGAGGGACTGATTACCTCAATCTCCCACCTTTTGTCTCTATATTGGACTGAAGAAGCCACTGTGTCACTGTAAGCTCAGTGAGAGTTCATAGGGTATAACCGTTTCTGCTCACGTGACCAACCGATGCAACCGTTAGCCCAATGTCAAAGGTCACCCATGCCAAAGGTCAATACTTTGAACGCTATGAGCCCAGCTCGGGGCAGTGCCTCAGTTACCATCGAGACACCGTGTATAGAAGAACCAGGCCTGCGAACTCTGAGACTTCCACCTTGTCTAATATACCAAGTTACCATCCCAAACTCGTCTGTTCATTACCCAATCTACGAAAGAACCTCCACGCAACATGCAACATTGATTTAAATGATACAGTACATTGTTTGTACAAAACCAAACATTGATTACTCTTTAAAATTAGTTTCCAGCTGCTCAAACAATTTTTTGAATTACAGTATTGTGTACTTATTCCATTTTACTCTGTGTTATCCTGACAAGTGCTAATAATTCAATGCAAGTTGTCAGCATCATAGTTAATTCTTTCTGCCAGCAATGCATATTAAATTCTAATGTCATTTTATTTTAAGAAAATTTTTTTTCCAGTAATTTTCCACTTGCATACAATTTATTGATTGTATTTCCTCTTTGCATTGATTTATTAATTCTCATCTAGTAATTTTGTTGAATTCCAAAGTAGAGAGTGCTCATTTTGCAGTTAGTTCAAGTTAAAGCTAGATTGTTTTTATTTTAGTGTGTTGAATTTCTTTCCAAGTCAATTTCCAGTGAGTTATCTTTTCTTTAGTGTTTTTGTGCAATTATTTATCATTACTTATGCAGTATAGTTAACAATTCCTACCAGTTAAGCTATTTTAAGCTGTATACTTGTGTTAATTTTGCTTTCATCCAAATTCTCGTTCATTTGCTTGAAGTTATTTCTCCAGTAAAGTCAAGTAGTACTGTGTTTCCTGCCAGTAATAATAATAATAATAATAATAATAATAGTTTATTTGGACATGATACAAAGAATTACATTTGGTTATTGAGATTACATGAGGTGTACATGCCAAGGCAATGATGCTCAAGTAAATTCTTGCGATAATACTGTGTGTGATGCTATTCAGAGCCATAATGATAATGAAGCAGTGAAAAGTTCTTATAGTCCCTTAATGACTGAAAGAAAGTCTCTAGCCTTTGAGCAATGTGTTTGTTCTCCCAGCTTGTATCAGAGATTTGCCAGAGTGATGCGGAATGTGAAGTTCAGATTAGTTCTTGTAGAAAGTATGTGTTTTATTTGTTAACGTTGCCGAGCGGTCAAGACACTAGTATTGCTGTCACTCCTGTCTGGAATTCAGCCCCTACAATATCTTGCATGCAAGATAGCGTTCAGATGCCTAGGGTGCCGGAGGTATTCCGGACCGCCTTGAGTGCTGAGTCAATCCTTGCAATGTTGCTAGTTCAAGTAGTAGTTCCTCTCCAGGGGACACTTTGTTGAAGAAAGACTACTTGAATGAGTTATAGCATCTCTCGCTGACGCAAAAGCAATTGCAGAAAGCCGTTTCTGTTGCTAGTGTATTCACTAGAGTGCCAGTTGTTGTCCCTTGTGTTCCAGATAGTGATCTTTCCAGTTGACAGTAATCTTTTGCAGAGTAAAGTGTCGTGTGTCGAGTAATTATTACCTGCAGTAAGAGATAGTGAGAGCCGTTCTCCTTTGCTCATACTTTGTGTTATTGAGCTAACTATTTCAGCCGGGGAGAGATCCATTCACTCCACCGAGCCTGTTCATTCCTTCAGTAGGAAAGTGATTATAAGTTATTCAACTCGACCGAGTTGTTCATTCCTTCAGTAGGAAAGTTATCATAAGTCGTGAGCTAAAGATAAAAAATTAGAAAATCCAGTTTAGAACTGAAGTTATTGACTGTGTGTTTTGTTATTAGATTTCCAGTATCTAGTAAGCTTTTTGTGTGTTCACGTTCTCTCCGAGTTCTGAGAATTAACAGTATAGATTTGAGTGCACCAGATCTACCTTGTCTGTTAATCAATACCTTCTTGTAAATATATTTCCTCAGAATTCGTAGATCACATGAAGACAATTCGATCGATCGACATATATTAATTTTCTTTCTCTTTTATCATAATTTTCTAGAAATGAGCTCATTTAGTTATTTAATTCCTTTGTATCATGATATATCATATAGTAAAGTAGATTGTTTTCCGTCACGATAAGATCTAGGTGAAGTATAAGATTCAACTGTTGTGTACTTTGATATTGTATAGAATCAGCTCAGAGTCTTACGCCTGTTGTCTTAAGTTTGTATAAGGGTATGTCGAGACGACATACGTACCGTAGCCGAGCTGTCACTGTAAGCTCAGTGAGAGTTCATAGGGTATAACCGTTTTTGCTCACGTGACCATCCGATGCAACCGTTAGCCCAATGTCAAAGGTCACCCATGTCAAAGGTCAATACTTTGAACGCTATGGGCCCTGCTCGGGGCAGTGCCTCAGTTACCATCGAGACACCGTGTATAGAAGAACCAGGCCTGCGAACTCTGAGATTCCACCCTGTCTAATATACCAAGTTACCATCCCTAACTCGTCTGTTCATTACCCAATCTACGAAAGAACCTCCACGCAACAACTGGCTGGCCAGACGTTTCCAGAATAAAGATTCCCAAATGTTGAACAACTTGTCGCTTTTCTAAACCATCTATATCATTATCATTCATGCAATATATGTCTTGCAACAAGTACACTGCAATATATGTCTTGCAACAAGTACACTGCAATATATGTCTTGCAACAAGTACACTGCAATATATGTCTTGCAACAAGTACACTGCAATATATGTCTTGCAACAAGTACACTGCAATATATGTCTTGCAACAAGTACACTGGCATTACAATTCAAATGACCCTTAGAAATGCAAAACCTTTGTACAGGTTCTACTCTTCTCACCTCCACAACTCAACTTTGTCTAATCGGTTTCCCCCAGAACACTTTCACAGATGTTCATTTGATTACACTCCAACAGAATGTCACAGCCTTTAAACTACTTGTCTTCACTCACTCCGATTTAACACTTATTCTTACTGAATGGTCAACCTCGTACCACTTAAATCTTCCTTAAGTCTCCTCCTACCTCACTTCTTTTTATCCGTCCTTCGTTAAGTCCATCTTGCATTAATACATCCTCTTGGTCATCATATTCTGCCTTTCTGAATGGCCAAGGTACCTCTCCAAACCTGTCCTTCAACTTCTGAATGGCCAAGGTACCTCTCCAAACCTGTCCTACAACTTCTGAATGGCCAAGGTACCTCTCCAAACCTGTCCTCCAACTTCTGAATGGCCAAGGTACCTCTCCAAACCTGTCCTTCAACTTCTGAATGGCCAAGGTACCTCTCCAAACCTGTCCTACAACTTCTGAATGGCCAAGGTACCTCTCCAAACCTGTCCTTCAACTTCTGAATGGCCAAGGTACCTCTCCAAACCTGTCCTTCAACTTCTGAATGGCCAAGGTACCTCTCCAAACCTATCCTTCAACTTCTGAATGGCCAAGGTACCTCTCCAAACCTATCCTTCAACTTCTGAATGGCCAAGGTACCTCTCCAAACCTGTCCTACAACTTCTGAATGGCCAAGGTACCTCTCCAAACCTGTCCTACAACTTCTGAATCATTCCATTTAAGATATCATTTCGTCATGTACATTCAATAATATAAATTCTGTGACTAATGTTTCTAGCACACACATGACCACTGCTAACAGCTTCTCCTGGCTACAGTCTCTATAGAACGTGTCTAACGCTCATATAAAAAGGTTGGTACCGCTATTTTCTTTCACATTCACTTTTTTTCATATATTATTTTCCTGTCGGCAGATGTCTACTAGTCTGTTATATGGTTCACCTTATTTTCCAAAGACCCATCTGCTAATACGTCCACTCAAAAATATTAAAAGCCATTTACTTATTCCATACTTCCTCCTTCCAGTCATATATATAACTTTTCATTGCTTAGATTTCCTTTTTCATCATCTTCCTCATTTTAATGTTTACTTTTACACGCCCTTCCAAATTCTTGCCCCATCTTTTGTGACTTCTCTTAATACTTTCTCAGATTAACATTGTAATCGCCAGAGAGCAACTGTAACGGCACCAACTTCGCATTAGATTCAGTATATATAAAACCCAAATCTCTCTCCAAAACTCTAGCGTTCACTTTTACAGCCCCATCTATAAATATAACAAACATCAATAGTGACAGTATCCATCCCTGTCTCATCCCTGTCTTAGGTTTTTACTGGGAAGTTCCCGTCACTCGTTTATATCCCCACTTCGTCCTGGCTGCTCAATGCATTTGCAACATCTACTAAACTGATCTTCTATCCACTCTACTGTATGCCTTTTCTAATTCTACAAATGCAGCCGATAATTCCTTACTTCTCTCTATGTATTGTTCACTAATATGTTTTATTGTAAACACCTGGTCTACACATCCCCTACCGTTCCTAAATTCTGCTCATTGTTTTGCTCTGCTCTGCGTTTTACCCCTAAATTTCAGTAACAATTTTACTGAACACTATACCCGCTGTACTTAAATATATTTATTGTCTTATAAATCTTACTCTCTCTTTTGTCCTCTTCTTCCATGTTTAATGGAACAATGCTTTCCGAGATTCCTTAAATACACAGAGAATATAAAGGCACAATACCGTGACTGGAATAATACACAAATATCAGTTGGCCCGGAAGGTCGTCATAATCTTCTCTCTCCTATGTGGGTTATTTGCTTATTATTAAATACCTTCCCTACTCTTGTGGGAGTAATGACCAAATTTACCAGTAACTCGTAAACAGTATTTCTGCCTGCTTCTAACATCACAGTATTAATATTCTCTAGCAGCTGCTTTAAACATTTTATATTTCTTTATTGTTTCAAGATCTTATTTTTCCCACCACATTGCTTGAAATCACAGAGTGTGTGTGTGTGTTTGTGTATGTGTGTCTGTGTGTACTCACCTAGTTGTGGTTGTCTCTTCACTGGCCGCTACTCGGTCACACTACCGGCTCCATGAGCTTTATCATACCTCTCCTTAAAGCTATGTATGGATCCTGCCTCCACTACATCACTTCCCAGACTATTCCACTTCCTGACAACTCTGTGACTGAAGAAATACTTCCTAACATCCATGTGATTCATGTGAGTCTTTAACTTCCAACTGTGTCCCCTTGTTGCTGTGTCCCACATTACTCACCTAGTTGTGGTTGCAGGGGTCGTGTCATAGCTCCTGGCCCCGCCTCTTCACTGGCCGCTAACATCGCTTCCCAAACTATTCTACTTCCCGACCACTCTGTGACTGAAGAAATGCTTCCTAACATCCCTGTGATTCATCTGAGTCTTCAACTTCCAACTGTGTCCCCTTGTTGCTGTGTCTCATCTCTGGAACATTTTGTCTCTGTCCACCTTGTCAATTCCTCTCAGTATTTTATGTCGTTATCATGTACCCCCTATCTCTTCTGTCCTCCAGTGTCGTCAGGTCGATTTCCCTTAACCTCTTCTCGTAGGACATACCCCTTAGCTCCGGGACTAGTCTTGTTGCAAACCTTTGCACTTTCTCTAGCTTCTTTTCGTGCTTGGCTAGGTGTGGGTTCCAAACTGGTGCTGCATACTCCAGTATGGGCCTAACGTACACAGTGTACAAGGTCCTGAACGATTCTTTATTAAGATGTCGGAATGCTGTTATTAGGTTTGCTAGGCACCCATATGCTGCAGCAGTTATTTGGTTGATGTGCGCCTCAGGAGAAGTGCCTGGTGTTATACTCACCCCAAAATCTTTTCCCTTGATTGAGGTTTGTAATCTCTGGCCCCCTAGACTGTACTCTGTCTGCAGTCTTCTTTCCCCTTCCCCAATCTTCATGACTTTGCACTTGGTGGGGTTGAACTCCAGGAGCCAATTGCTGGACCAGGCCTGCAGCTTGTCCAGATCTCTTTGTAGTTCTGTCTGGTCCTCGTTCGATTGAATTTTTCTCATCAACTTCACATTATCTGCAAACAGGGACACTTCGGAGTCTATTCCTTCCGTCATGTCGTTCACAAATACCAGAAACAGCACCGGTCCTAGGACTGACCCCTGTGGAACCCCACTCGTCACCGGCGCCCACTCTGACACCTCGCCACGTACCATGACTCGCTGCTGTCTTCATGACAGGTATTCTATGTGTGTGTACTCATCTTTGTGGTTGCAGAGGTCGATTCACATTTGGCCCGAATCGTTGCTCATAGTTACTAGGTCCACTCTGTCTTGGTTCCAATAGCTTTATCATACCTCTTCTTCAAGCTATGTATGGATCCTTCCTCCACTACCTCACTCTCCAGATTGCTCAACTTCCTGAAAAATCTAATGCTACAGAAATACTTCCTAACATCCCTATGACTCATCAGAGTTTTCAACTTTCAGTTGTGTCCCCTTCCTTCCTTCCTTCCTTCCTTCCTTCCTTCCTTCCTGTGTCTCTTCTCTGAAGAATTCTGTCCCTGTTCACCTTGCTAATTTCTCTCTGTATTTTATAAACCCTTATCATGTCCACCACTATCCCTCCTGTTCTCCAATGTCGTCAGGTTGATTTCCCTTAACCTCTCTTCATAGGACATACCCCTTAGCTCCAGGACTAGTCGTGTTGCAAACGTTTGTTCTTTCTCTAATTTCTTGACGTGCTTGACCAGGTGTGGGGTTCAGTACTGGTGCTGCATACTCCACTATGGACTTGACGTACACTGTGTACAGTGTCGTGGACGACCACTTACTAGGCGCCCATATGCTGCAGCAGTTATTTGGTTGATGTGCACCTCAGGAGATGTGCTCGGTATTATATTCACCCCAAGATCCTTTTCCTTGAATGAGGTTTGCAGACTTTGGCCTTCTAACCTGTACTCTGTCTTCGGTCTTTTTTACACCTTCCCCAATCTTCATGACTTTGCATTTGGTGGGGTTAAACTCCAGGACCCAGTTGTTGGACCAGGCTGCAGCCTGTCCAGATACCTTTGTAGTCTTTCCTGATCGTCGTTCTCTTGTATTCTCCTAATTAGTTTCATGTTGTCTGCAAACAGGGACACCTTTGACTCTATCCCTTCCTCCACGTCATTCACATATACAAGCAGCAGCACCGGCTCTAGAACTGACCCTTGTGGATCCGAACTTGACACATGCCTCGTCACGTACCATCACTCGTTATTTGCAGTACTTTTCCTGCTATTCCTGCCTGTTACTTTAGCTTTTGTTATAGTCTCTTGTGCGGTACTGTGTCGAAAGTCTTCGTATAGTCCAAGAAAATGCAGTCTACTCATCCCTCTCTCTTCTGCGTTAATTTTGTTACTTTGTCGTGGAGCTTCAGTTGGTTTGTGTTGCACGTGTTGTGTGTTGCACGTGTTGTGTGTTGCACGTGTTGTGTGTTGCACGTGTTGTGTGTTGCACGTGTTGTGTGTTGCACGTGTTGTGTGTTGCACGTGTTGTGTGTTGCACGTGTTGTGTGTTGCACGTGTGTGTTGCACGTGTTGTGTGTTGCACGTGTGTGTTGCACGTGTGTGTGTTGCAAGTGTGACGTTATCTTCACCTACGTACTACCTGTTACGTTGCCTTCACCTAGTTACTGTTCCTTAAAGTAATGACCGTTTAATTACTGTTAGTAACATTATCTGTTTAGCGGCTCCTCAGTAACAGTAACATCACGCCACAATGCTACTTTACGCCACAATGCTACTTTATGCCACAATGCTACTTTACGCCACAATGCTACTTTATGCCACAATGCTACTTTATGCCACAATGCTACTTTATGGCACAATGCTACTTTATGCCACAATGCTACTTTATGCCACAATGCTACTTTATGCCACAATGCTACTTTATGCCACAATGCTACTTTATGCCACAATGCTACTTTATGCCACAATGCTACTTTATGCCACAATGCTACTTTATGCCACAATGCTACTTTATGCCACAATGCTACTTTATGCCACAATGCTACTTTACGCCACAATGCTACTTTATGCCACAATGCTACTTTATGCCACAATGCTACTTTATGCCACAATGCTACTTTATGCCACAATGCTACTTTACGCCACAATGCTACTTTACGCCACAATGCTACTTTACGCCACAATGCTACTTTATGCTGGGATAATGGTACTTTATCCACACTTCTAATTCATTTAAGTTGCATAATGTGAAGTTTTACTCGTACCCATACTTCGTGCGTTTTGTTGCTATTGGTGGTCCACAATGGTTTACTGAAGCCATAATGGTCCTGATGTTTTATGGGTCACTGGTGCTTCCAACATGGGTCACTGTCTTCCAAACCATGGGTCTACTGTGTGTCCATTAATGGTTCACTGGTGTTCCAATAATGGTTCACTGGTTTTCCAGAACCTGGGCTCACTGGTGGTTCAGTAATGGTTCACTGGTGTCTTGGTTATGGTTCACTGGGGCTCCCAAAACCATGGTTCACTTGCTGGTCCAGTAATAGTTCATTCGTTTTCCAGAACCTTGGTTCACTGGTGGTCCAGTAATGGTTCACTGGTGTCCATAATGTTCATGTTTCAGAGCCTTGCCACGTAATCCGTATGGTTCACTGGTGGTCCAGTAATGGTTCACTGGTGTTCCAGTAATGGTTAACTGGTTTTCCAGAACCTTGGCTCACTGGTGGTCCAGTAATGGTTCACTGGTGTTCCAGTAATGGTTCAGTAATGGTTCAGTGCCAGTAATGGTTAACTGGTTTTCCAGAACCTTGGCTCACTGGTGGTCCAGTAATGGTTCACTGGTGTCTTGGTTATGGTTCACTGGTATTTCCAAAACTATGGTTCACTGGTGGTCCAGTAATGGTTCAATGGTTTACCAGAACCTTGGCTCACTGGTAGTCCAGTAATGATTCACTGGAGCGTCCAAAACCGTGGTTCACTGGTGTTCGGTAATGGTTCACTGGTGTTCGGTAATGGTTCACTGGTGTTCGGTAATGGTTCACTGGTGTTCGGTAATGGTTCACTGGTGTTCGGTAATGGTTCACTGGTGTTCGGTAATGGTTCTCTGGTGTTCGGTAATGGTTCACTGATGTTCGGTAATGGTTCACTGGTGTTCCAGTGTAAGGGTTCACTGGTGCTCCAGTGTAAGGGTTCACTGGTGCTCCAGTGTAAGGGTTCACTGGTGCTCCAGTGTAAGGGTTCACTGGTGCTCCAGTGTAAGGGTTCACTGGTGCTCCAGTGTAAGGGTTCACTGGTGCTCCAGTGTAAGGGTTCACTGGTGCTCCAGTGTAAGGGTTCACTGGTGCTCCAGTGTAAGGGTTCACTGGTGCTCCAGTGTAAGGGTCGGTTCCACTGGTTCTTCCAGTGTAAGGGTTCACTGGTGTCCAGTGTAAGTTCACTGGTGCTCCAGTATAAGGGTTCACTGGTGCTCCAGTATAAGGGTTCACTGGTGCTTCAGTGTAAGGGTTCACTGGTGTTCCAGTGTAAGGGTTCACTGGTGCTCCAGTGTAAGGGTTCACTGGTGCTCCAGTGTAAGGGTTCACTGGTGTTCCAGTGTAAGGGTTCACTGGTGCTCCAGTGTAAGGGTTCACTGGTGCTCCAGTGTAAGGGTTCACTGGTGCTCCAGTGTAAGGGTTCACTGGTGCTCCAGTGTAAGGATTCACTGGTGCTCCAGTGTAAGGGTTCACTGGTGCTCCAGTGTAAGGGTTCACTGGTGTTCCAGTGTAAGGGTTCACTGGTGCTCCAGTGTAAGGGTTACTGGTGCTCCAGTGTAAGGGTTCACTGGTGCTCCAGTGTAAGGGTTCACTGGTGCTCCAGTGTAAGGGTTCACTGGTGTTCTAGTGTAAGGGTTCACTGGTCCTCCAGTGTAAGGGTTCACTGGTGCTCCAGTGTAAGGGTTCACTGGTGCTCCAGTGTAAGGGTTCACTGGTGCTCCAGTATAAGGGTTCACTTGTCCTCCAGTGTAAGGGTTCACTGGTGATCCAGTGTAAGGGTTCACTGGTGTTCTCGAGAAGTAGTTCAATATGTTTGTGACTCTACAATGGTTGACGAAACCTGGAATTAAAATGATCATCAGAATTTTCTCTGCCTAAGTCATGGCGGACTACTTGACGAATTCTTTAAAAATCGGCCAGATTATAAAATAATTTATTTTTTTAAATTTTCAGCTATTTCCTCAAACTTATTTTTCCTACTCTTACATAAAACAGATGAAAAAGTTTATAATTTCTCATTCACAGAAGAGATTTTTTTTTTGTATCAGAAACATAGACCAGAATGTCAAGGAAAGCAAGGCATGAATATATCATTTGATTGTGCAGTTACGTTAGAGAATTTGGAAGCCTCTGAACCAGGTACAGAAGTATCCAGCAGTACAATTGTTCTCATTGTCACTCCGATGATCGTAGTTATAGGATGTAGCTTTCTCAGTACAATTCACATTCACGATCAGAATTTGGCTTAAAATTGCATAAAATATACAGGAGTTGTTTATGTCGTTCTGCTGGATGCAGTTAATGAAATGACAAGGCTTCGGAGGCATGGCCCGGGAGGGCCATGTCCAGCGAGGGAGAGAGGAGTAGGCCTTGTTTACTCTAGGATACCTGGACGAGAAGTGCGGGAGATGCAGGTCTGGCCATACCCACCCAGAGGCTTGCCCTCTGGTGGAAACTATGGGAACTAGGCATGTAGGCATATTGGCTACATTTTGATCTGCCACCTACCCATGGTCGACCCTGACCATGACAGGCAGTAAAAAAAAACTCGGTTTCTCTCTCACAGGAACAGAGCACAGAGCACAAAATAAAAACATATATACATACACATGTTTACATGGAAAAAAAAACGTCCTACAGAGAGGGAAGAAAAAATGGTGTGCTTCGTGGTGTAAGGCAGTGAGCGTCGATGGGCATCACTGCGTACCTTCCTGCATCTGGACACATACTGCAACACAGGAGACATAGCTGCGGCTGAGCTGTGACGTAACAGGGTACGGTCTCCTCTGGGACGGTGAAGCAGTCATAGTAGTCGCTGCAGGGTTCACTCAACCTGGGGTACAACCTGCTGGTGCCCTCAAGTGAAGCGTCGTCAGCACTCGGCAACTGGACAGGACTTCTTCTGGCAAGCAACTCAGGAGGACATTTCTCGACTGGGGCTGTCACTGCCGGCGAATGTGGAGCGAGACGTGGCAGAGACAACTCGGCGAAACATCTGGAGGTTGTAACAGCATACAACTTTCTGCAGTGAGTGGGCTAGCAGTCAAAGTGACATCCTTGTGAAGGATGCTCACTGAAGCTGTGACACGAGGCTAACAGTCGCCTGCTGACAGGACAGAGCTGCTGCGGCTTGACGAGTGTCATTTTCTCGACAGTTGAAGTTACAGCAGAGGATTGTCTAAGCGTCCTCAGACTGGTCTCTACATATAACTGCACTCTGACGGTCAGAAGGTAAAGTGGAACGGGTGTAGACGTGGGAATCATCGCGGGTACGATTCAGCAGGGCATCACGAGCAGAAAACATGAAGAGCTTTCTGTACAAGGGGCTCGAATGCTCGTAACTGATGCCTGAACTGACTAATGTTAACTGTCAAGCGCATGGGCGCAGGGTCACACTGGGTGACAAGTAACACTCCCGAAGTGCTACACAGTGGTCTGGGCGAACATACGGTGGTCCACACACAGCTGTGCTCAAGACTACACAGGACACATGGAAAATTGCACGCACCTACTGCACATGCGGTACAACATGGCTTACTAGCAAATGACGCTTTTCTGTGCAAAAATCGACACTAAGCCATTCACGAACATGAGAGAATTAATTAACTCATGACATATATATCTTCTCTCAAACTTCTTGACAATACTGAAAATAAAATGCACATTTCACACTAGAACACATGACATCATGTGGTGTCAGGCATGACGTCGTGAGGTGATGTCATGGGGTGACACCACGAGATGACGTCAACAGACGTCCAGGGTGACGTTCTTGGAGTCGGGCAGCATCGTGGGTGACGTCAGCAGCATGGTGACATCATGGGTTGATGCAGCAGCAGGCCACATCTGGCTTGGTAACCCACGTGGCTTGTACATTCCACGTGGCTTCGTGATCACCCCACATGGCTTGCAGATCCACATGGCTTCGTGATCCACTTGGCTTCAAGTGACTTCGGGCACTCGGATACACAGTTCTGGCAAGAATTCACAAGGAAATTCACAGAAAACACGGCAGAGAGGGAGTGGGCAGTGGTGGAGTGAAGTGTGGTGGCGGCGTGAGTCTGGACCGTGCGCCTACCTTCTCTCACCTTACAACACACGGGAGACGAGACACGCTCACACTGGACGCTAAAATCACCACAAACTCACCTCTGACTTGCTGAAATAGCCATGCTGAGCTGAACAACAACAGCAAAACATGCTGGTAAGGCTAAGCACGTGACTGAGAAACAGCGTGGGATGCTGTTGCATGTAGTCGCAGGGACGCCCCTTTTCAGAGAAATTCGACAAATTTCGGGCTGGATCCTGATTGTACCTGTGTCTGGATGCTGAGACTTGCAGACACGACATCACAATAACTCGCTGAGAGACGGATGCTTCTTGTGAAGGGTGATGAAGTGAAGATGACTTCATTCCTCTTCCTTCCCTCCTCCGGGCAAACACATCTGCTGTGAGGCACCGCTGTCACCATTTATATTCAGTGGATGAAATGACAAGGCTTCGGAGGCTTCTTACTTTATTTGCGATAAAGTGAGGGTACACAGGCAGTTTGTTTGTGCCCATGGCCCGGGAGGGCCATGCCCAGCAAGGAAGAGAGGAGTAGGCCTTGTTTACTCTAGGATGCCTCGACGAGAAGTGAGGAAGATGCAGTTCTGGGCATACCCACCCAGAGGCTTGCCCTCTGGTGGAAACTATGGAAACTAGGCATGTAGGCTTACTGGCTACAAAAGTATAGATGGTAAACAACACAAAATATTGCGAGATCGTTTTACGAGGAGCATATATATATATATATATATATATATATATATATATATATATATATATATATATATATATATATATATATATATATATATATATATATATATATATATATATATATATATGCAAGACAACCACTATGAAAAAATAGAGGAATTCCAAGCACACACACACACACACATACACACACACACACACATACACAAACACATACAAACACACACACACACACACACACACACACACACACGGCCAACGACGGCCAACACGGTTTTAGGGACGGGAAATCCTGTGTCACAAACCTACTGGAGTTCTATGACAGGGTGACAGCAGTAAGACAAGAGAGAGAGGGGTGGGTAGATTGCATATTCTTGGACTGTAAGAAGGCGTTCGACACAGTCCCACACAAGAGATTAGTGCAGAAGCTGGAGGACCAGGCAGGGATAACAGGGAAGGCACTACAATGGACCAGGGAATACCTGTCAGGAAGACAGCAGCGAGTCATTGTCCGTGGCGAGGTGTCAGAGTGGGCGCCGGTGACGAGTGGGGTTCCACAGGGGTCAGTCCTAGGACCGGTGCTGTTTCTGGTGTTTGTGAACGACATGACGGAAGGAATAGACTCCGAAGTGTCCCTGTTTGCAGATGATGTGAAGTTGATGAGAAGAATTCAATCGGAAGAGGACCAGGCAGAACTACAAAGGGATCTGGATAGGCTGCAAGCCTGGTCCAGCAATTTTCTCCTGGAGTTCAACCCAACCAAGTGCAAAGTCATGAAGATTGGGGAAGGGCAAAGAAGACCGCAGACGGAGTACAGTCTAGGGGCCAGAGACTACAAACTTCAATCAAGGAAAAGATCTTGGGGTGAGTATAACACCAGGCACATCTCCTGAGGCGCACATCAACCAAATAACTGCTGCAGCATACGGGCGCCTAGAAAACCTAAGAACAGCATTCCGACATCTTAATAAAGAATCGTTCAGGACCCTGTACACTGTGTACGTTAGGCCCATACTGGAGTATGCAGCACCAGTTTGGAACCCACATTTATCCAAGCACGTAAAGAAACTAGAGAAAGTGCAAAGGTTTGCAACAAGACTAGTCCCGGAGCTAAGGGGTATGTCCTACGAGGAGAGGTTAAGGGAAATCGACCTGACGACACTGGAGGACAGGAGAGATAGGGGGGACATGATAACGACATATAAAATACTGAGAGGAATTGACAAGGTGGACAGAGACAGAATGTTCCAGAGATGGGACACAGCAACAAGGGGACACAGTTGGAAGTTGAAGACTCAGATGAATCACAGGGATGTTAGGAAGCATTTCTTCAGTCACAGAGTTGTCGGGAAGTGGAATAGCTTGGGAAGCGATGTAGTGGAGGCAGGTTCCATACACAGCTTTAAGAAGAGGTATGATAAAGCTCATGGCGCAGGGAGAGTGACCCAGTAGCGGCCAGTGAAGAGGCGGGGCCAGGAGCTATGTCTCGACACCTGCAACCACAACTAGGTGAGTACAACTAGGTGAGTACACACACACACACACACACACACACACACACACACACACACATACACACGCTGCGGGGCCAGGAGCTTGACTCGACCCCTGCAACCACAACTAGGTGAGTACACACACACACATACACACACACACACACATACACACACACACACACACACATACACACACACATACACACACACACATACACACACACACACACACACACACACACACACACACACACACACACACACACATACACACATCACACACACACACACACACACACACACACAACACACACATACACACACACACACACACACACACACACACAACACACACACACACACACACACACACATTGTTAGTAATATGATAACAACATACAAAATATTGAAAGGAAGTGATAGTGTGGACAGGGATGTTGTTGGAGGCGGAAACATGAACACAAAGGCACAAGTCAAAAATGAAAACAATGTAGAGTGACGGGGAAGACCTGGGCGCTGGACTGTTAAAGGCTGGATCTATACGCAACTTTAGGATGAGGTACGAAATGGCTCTTGAAGCTACGAGAGTGACAACCCAGTAGCTGACAGCAAAGAGTCTGGGTGAGGAGAAGAGATTCGACCCGTGGGACACATATAGGTGAGTACACGCATTAGAGGACAGAAGGGCCTAAGATGACATGATTAAGAACCACAAATTGCTGAGAGAATTTAACAATGTGGACAGATTGAATATTTGAGGGGCGGGTGACAGGTACACAAGGGCTCAGTTGCGAGTATAAAACTCATGACTCACGTGGATGTTAGGAAGTGTTTCTTCAGTGTTAGAGTAGTCAGGAAGTTGAACGACCTGGGGAGTGGACTTTCAGAGGTGCGATAAGACTCAAAGCTGGAAGAGAGTGAACTTGCAGTAGTAGCGACCATCGAAAAGACGGGGGCCAGGAGCTAAAACTCGACCTGTACAACTACATATAGGTGAGATCACACACACACACACACACACACACACACACACATACATGTAAAGTAAAGTAAGTAAAGTAAATTTTATTTCGTTGCAGATTGCAGATTACATAGGTATTGGTAGTTACAATGTAAATTGAGTGCAAGGAGAGCCACTGACATGCCATGGCATTAGAGGCAGCTGTGAGCGGGGCCAGGAGCTGTGAATCGACCCCTGCAACCACAACTAGATGAGTACATACACATGCACACACACACATACGCACACACACGTGCTTGCTCAGATGTGGGTTCCTAACTGGTGTTATATGCTATAAAATTGACCTGAAGTACACGGTGTACAGAGTCCTGAACGACTCTTACTGAGATGTCGGAAAGCTAGTCTTAAGTTTAAGTCGCCCATATGTTGCAGCATACGGGCGACTAGCAAACCTAATAACAGCTTTCCGACATCTCAGTAAGGAGTCGTTCAGGACTCTGTACACCGTGTACTTCTGCTCTATATTAGAGTATGCAACACCAATTTGGAACCCACACCTAGCCAAGCATGTAAGGAAATTAAAGAAATGGCAAAAGTTTGCAATGAGACTAGTCCCGGAGCTAAGGGGCATGCCCTACGTGGAAAGGTTAAGGGAAAGTGACCTTACGACACTGGAAGACAGAATGGACAAGGGGGACATGATCGCAACGTATAAAACACTGAGAGGAATCGACAAGGTGGACAGAGATAAGATGTTCCAGAGATGGGACACAGCAAGGAGGAGTCACAATTGGAAGTTGAAGATTCAGATGAATCACAGAGATGTTAGGAAGTATTTCTTCAGTCACAAAGTTGTTAGGTAGTGGAATAGTTTGGAAAGTGAGGTGGAGGCTGTATCCATACATAGCTTTAAGAAGAGGTATGATAAAGCTCACAGAGCAGGGAGTGAGTAACCCAGTAGCGACCACTGAAAAAGATATGAATCGACCCCTGCAACCTCACTTAGGTGAGTACAATTGAGTACACACAAACACCTGAACTAAATTGTATTCTCAACCATGACCCCTGGAGTTAATCTGCATATCCACCTACTGCACCCAGACCTTCACTGGTCCTGTGATATTGAATTGCAATATCGACAAAATTAACTGAGCGGAGAAGGCCATGAGCGAGGAAGCGATGGCAAGGAGTAGCTACAGAGGCCCACCAGAAGGCCATGAGCGAGGAAGCAATGGCAAGGAGTAGCTACAGAGGCCCACCAGAAGGCCATGAGCGAGGAAGCGATGGCAAGGAGTAGCTACAGAGGCCCACCAGAAGGCCATGAGCAAGGAAGCGACGGCAAGGAGTAGCTACAGAGGCCCACCAGAAGGCCATGAGCAAGGAAGCGACGGCAAGGAGTAGCTACAGAGGCCCACCAGAAGGCCATGAGCGAGGAAGCGATGGCAAGGAGTAGCTACAGAGGCCAACCAGAAGGTCATGAGCGAGGAAGCGATGGCAAGGAGTAGCCTCAGAGGCCCACCAGAAGGCCATGAGCGAGGAAGCGATGGCAAGGAGTAGCTTCAGAGGCCCACCAGAAGGTCATGAGCGAGGAAGCGATGGCAAGGAGTAGCCTCAGAGGCCCACCAGAAGGCCATGAGCGAGGAAGCGATGGCAAGGAGTAGCCTCAGAGGCCCACCAGAAGGCCATGAGCGAGGAAGCGATGGCAAGGAGTAGCTACTGAGGCCCACCAGGAGACTCTAAGTGTTCCATTATTTAATTCTTGGCACGAAATTTAATTACATTTTTCCCTTGCAGCATTTTTCAAGTGGCAGTCCTGACCATTACCAGGATCACTCAGTCTTAACCTGGAGTGAAGCTGGAGTAGCAGTCCTGACTATTACCAGGATCACTCAGTCTTAACCTGGAGTGAAGATGGAGTAGCAGTCCTGACCATTACCAGGATCACTCAGTCTTAACCTGGAGTGAAGATGGAGTAGCAGTCCTGACCATTACCAGGATCACTCAGTCTTAACCTGGAGTGAAGATGGAGTAGCAGTCCTGACCATTGCCAGGATCACTCAGTCTTAACCTGGAGTGAAGCTGGAGTAGCAGTCCTGACTATTACCAGGATCACTCAGTCTTAACCTGGAGTGAAGATGGAGTAGCAGTCCTGACCATTACCAGGATCACTCAGTCTTAACCTGGAGTGAAGATGGAGTAGCAGTCCTGACCATTACCAGGATCACTCAGTCTTAACCTGGAGTGAAGATGGAGTAGCAGTCTGACCATTCAGGATCCTCAGTCAACCTGGAGTGAAGATGGAGTAGCGTCTGACCATTACCAGGATCACTCAGTCTTAACCTGGAGTGAAGATGGAGTAGCAGTCCTGACCATTACCAGGATCACTCAGTCTTAACCTGGAGTGAAGATGGAGTAGCAGTCCTGACCATTACCAGGATCACTCAGTCTTAACCTGGAGTGAAGATGGAGTAGCAGTCCTGACCATTACCAGGATCACTCAGTCTTAACCTGGAGTGAAGATGGAGTAGCAGTCCTGACCATTACCAGGATCACTCAGTCTTAACCTGGAGTGAAGATGGAGTAGCAGTCCTGACCATTACCAGGATCACTCAGTCTTAACCTGGAGTGAAGATGGAGTAGCAGTCCTGACCATTACCAGGATCACTCAGTCTTAACCTGGAGTGAAGATGGAGTAGCAGTCCTGACCATTACCAGGATCACTCAGTCTTAACCTGGAGTGAAGCTGGAGTAGCAGTCCTGACTATTACCAGGATCACTCAGTCTTAACCTGGAGTGAAGATGGAGTAGCAGTCCTGACCATTACCAGGATCACTCAGTCTTAACCTGGAGTGAAGATGGAGTGGCAGTCCTGACCATTACCAGGATCACTCAGTCTTAACCTGGAGTGAAGATGGAGTAGCAGTCCTGACCATTACCAGGATCACTCAGTCTTAACCTGGAGTGAAGCTGGAGTAGCAGTCCTGACCATTACCAGGATCACTCAGTCTTAACCTGGAGTGAAGATGGAGTAGCAGTCCTGACCATTACCAGGATCACTCAGTCTTAACCTGGAGTGAAGATGGGGTGGCAGTCCTGACCATTACCAGGATCACTCAGTCTTAACCTGGAGTGAAGATGGAGTAGCAGTCCTGACCATTACCAGGATCACTCAGTCTTAACCTGGAATGAAGATGGAGTAGCAGTCCTGACCATTACCAGGATCACTCAGTCTTAACCTGGAGTGAAGATGGGGTGGCAGTCCTGACCATTACCAGGATCACTCAGTCTTAACCTGGAGTGAAGATGGAGTAGCAGTCCTGACCATTACCAGGATCACTCAGTCTTAACCTGGAGTGAAGATGGAGTAGCAGTCCTGACCATTACCAGGATCACTCAGTCTTAACCTGGAGTGAAGATGGAGTAGCAGTCCTGACCATTACCAGGATCACTCAGTCTTAACCTGGAGTGAAGATGGAGTAGCAGTCCTGACCATTACCAGGATCACTCAGTCTTAACCTGGAGTGAAGATGGAGTGGCAGTCCTGACCATTACCAGGATCACTCAGTCTTAACCTGGAGTGAAGATGGAGTAGCAGTCCTGACCATTACCAGGATCACTCAGTCTTAACCTGGAGTGAAGATGGAGTGGCAGTCCTGACCATTACCAGGATCACTCAGTCTTAACCTGGAGTGAAGATGGAGTAGCAGTCCTGACCATTACCAGGATCACTCAGTCTTAACCTGGAGTGAAGATGGAGTAGCAGTCCTGACCATTACCAGGATCACTCAGTCTTAACCTGGAGTGAAGATGGAGTAGCAGTCCTGACCATTACCAGGATCACTCAGTCTTAACCTGGAGTGAAGATGGAGTAGCAGTCCTGACCATTACCAGGATCACTCAGTCTTAACCTGGAGTGAAGCTGGGGTGGCAGTCTAATACTTTTTATTCAGATAATTCCACTCTTTGACTGCACTAAGGCTGAAGAAATACTTCATGACGTCGCTGTGACTTATAACTTACAACTGTTTTTCCAGTACTCAAATTCCTCATTTCAAATAATCAAGTATTTTATATAGCAAAGTGTAGATGAATTGTTCAGAGAACCGACAGGTTGGTAAATTAGACACATGTGCAATCTGTTCAAGATTGATGGACTGATGACATCGACTCAAGGCTGAGGGACTGATTACCTCAAACTCCTCCTGTTCTTCACCATTCTCCTTTTTATGGATTGTTGTCGCCACTGTGTTTCGAAACGTTTCCTCGTTAAAGATACCCAAGTGTTGTACATGTGTCTAATTTACCATATAGCAAAGTAATGTTGTTGCTGGTGTTCACGTCTTCATTTGCGTCGTGTTGGGTCCGGTTGTCGTCGCTTCTCTTTCATCCACCTTAACTTCGCTACTTGTCACGTTGTAAATCTTTAAACATTCATTAACTTATCCACAAAGTAGGTGAGGAGGATAGTGTTCTTCTGTTGTGATTCACCGTGGTTCCATTGGCACCATCCGTGGTTTCTTTGGGGAGGATCCTTGCTTCCTTGGGGAGATCCTTGCTTCCTTGGGGAGATCCTTGCTTCCTTGGGGAGATCCTTGCTTCCTTGGGTATGGTCCTTGCTTCCTTGGGTATGGTCCTTGCTTCCTTGGGGAGGATCCTTGCTTCCTTGGGGAGATCCTTGCTTCCTTGGGGAGATCCTTGCTTCCTTGGGGAGATCCTTGCTTCCTTGGGGAGATCCTTGCTTCCTTGGGTATGGTCCTTGCTTCCTTGGGGAGGATCCTTGCTTCCTTGGGGAGATCCTTGCTTCCTTGGTGAGATCCTTGCTTCCTTGGTATGATCCTTGCTTCCTTGGGAGGATCCTTGCTTCCTTGGGAGGATCCTTGCTTCCTTGGGAGATCCTTGCTTCCTTGGAGGAGATCCTTGCTTCCTTGGGTATGGTCCTTGCTTCCTTGGGGAGGATCCTTGCTTCCTTGGGGAGATCCTTGCTTCCTTGGGAAGATCCTTGCTTCCTTGGGGAGATCCTTGCTTCCTTGGGGAGATCCTTGCTTCCTTGGGGAGATCCTTGCTTCCTTGGGTATGGTCCTTGCTTCCTTGGGAAGGGTCCTTGCTTCCTTGGGAAGGGTCCTTGCTTCCTTGGGAAGGGTCCTTGCTTCCTTGGGAAGGGTCCTTGCTTCCTTGGGGAGGGTTCTTGCTTCCTTGGGAAGGGTCCTTGCTTCCTTGTGGAGGGTCCTTGCTTCCTTGGGGAGGGTCCTTGCTTCCTTGGGTCCTTGTTTCCTTGGGGAGGGTCCTTGCTTCCTTGGGGAGGGTCCTTGCTTCCTTGGGGAGGGTCCTTGCTTCCTTGGGGAGGGTCCTTGCTTCCTTGGGTTCTTGTGTCCTTGGGGAGGGTCCTTGCTTCCTTGGGGGGGTCCTTGCTTCCTTGGGTCCTTGTGTCCTTGGGGAGGGTGGCATAAAAACAATATTTTGTATTTCTTTCTAGATTTACATGATCACAAATACTATTAACATGTAACGGTATCACGTAAGGTATGAACACAGCTTCCACACCTTACTGGCGGATATAACTTGGTCTATTTAGTGTAACCATTTACCTCCCTGGAATGAAGATGAGTATAAACAGGACTGACAAGTATCGTGTTAGTGCACCTGCAATGCATCTTGCAACAGATAGTTAAAGAATGACAGAAAGCTGGAGCTTTCGTTTAGCTCTTCACGTCTTTCAGGAAACTTGCAAAACGCAATGATTACATTATTGACTAAAGCAGACAATTAGCCTTTGATTCACTTACCAGTACATCTAGCAACAAACCACAAGTACAGAATGAATAATGGTCCAGTTAACGGTGCTAAATTAGGGTGGGCAGATCATAAAATCAACAATCGATCATTAAAACAGAAAATAGCTCCCACGTCCGCATATTAATTTCTCATTATCTGTGATACGTAAAAGGACATGAAAAAATTATTAACGACAACGTCGGTATTTGCAGAGTTATGAACGAGGAGGTTGTGCAGTGTTATGAACGAGGAGGTTGTGCAGTGTTATGAACGAGGAGGTTGTGCAGTGTTATGAACGAGGAGGTTGTGCAGTGTTATGAACGAGGAGGTTGTGCAGTGTTATGAACGAGGAGGTTGTGCAGTGTTGTGAACGAGGAGGTTGTGCAGAGTTATGAACGAGGAGGTTGTGCAGTGTTATGAACGAGGAGGTTGTGCAGAGTTATGAACGAGGAGGTTGTGCAGTGTTATGAACGAGGAGGTTGTGCAGAATTATGAACGAGGAGGTTGTGCAGAGTTATGAACGAGGAGGTTGTGCAGAGTTATGAACGAGGAGGTTGTGCAGTGTTATGAACGAGGAGGTTGTGCAGAGTTATGAACGAGGAGGTTGTGCAGTGTTATGAACGAGGAGGTTGTGCAGAGTTATGAACGAGGAGGTTGTGCAGAGTTATGAACGAGGAGGTTGTGCAGTGTTATGAACGAGGAGGTTGTGCAGTGTTATGAACGAGGAGGTTGTGCAGTGTTATGAACGAGGAGGTTGTGCAGAATTATGAACGAGGAGGTTGTGCAGTGTTATGAACGAGGAGGTTGTGCAGAGTTATGAACGAGGAGGTTGTGCAGAGTTATGAACGAGGAGGTTGTGCAGTGTTATGAACGAGGAGGTTATGCAGTGTTATGAACGAGGAGGTTGTGCAGTGTTATGAACGAGGAGGTTCTGCAGTGTTATGAACGAGGAGGTTGTGCAGTGTTATGAACGAGGAGGTTGTGCAGAATTATGAACGAGGAGGTTGTGCAGTGTTATGAACGACGAGGTTGTGCAGTGTTATGAACGAGGAGGTTGTGCAGTGTTGTGAACGAGGAGGTTGTGCAGAGTTATGAACGAGGAGGTTGTGCAGTGTTATGAACGAGGAGGTTGTGCAGAGTTATGAACGAGGAGGTTGTGCAGTGTTATGAACGAGGAGGTTGTGCAGAATTATGAACGAGGAGGTTGTGCAGAGTTATGAACGAGGAGGTTGTGCAGAGTTATGAACGAGGAGGTTGTGCAGTGTTATGAACGAGGAGGTTGTGCAGAGTTATGAACGAGGAGGTTGTGCAGTGTTATGAACGAGGAGGTTGTGCAGAGTTATGAACGAGGAGGTTGTGCAGAGTTATGAACGAGGAGGTTGTGCAGTGTTATGAACGAGGAGGTTGTGCAGGTTATGAACGAGGAGGTTGTGCAGTGTTATGAACGAGGAGGTTGTGCAGATTATGAACGAGGAGGTTGTGCAGTGTTATGAACGACGAGGTTGTGCAGAGTTATGAACGAGGAGGTTGTGCAGTGTTATGAACGAGGAGGTTGTGCAGAGTTATGAACGAGGAGGTTGTGCAGAGTTATGAACGAGGAGGTTGTGCAGTGTTATGAACGAGGAGGTTGTGCAGAATTATGAACGAGGAGGTTGTGCAGTGTTATGAACGAGGAGGTTGTGCAGAATTATGAACGAGGAGGTTGTGCAGGTTATGAACGAGGAGGTTGTGCAGTGTTATGAACGAGGAGGTTGTGCAGGTTATGAACGAGGAGGTTGTGCAGTGTTATGAACGAGGAGGTTGTGCAGTTATGAACGAGGAGGTTGTGCAGTGTTATGAACGAGGAGGTTGTGCAGTGTTATGAACGAGGAGGTTGTGGAGGAGTGTGGAGGAGGTGAATGTATTCAGATATTTATTTACTAAAGATTGCTGAGAGATGGGGGTGGTTATGTGATCTTTCTTTCTACGTAGAATTTAATTAGAATTTTTTTCTCTCTTCTTTTCACTACTCTTTGATTGTGTTCCTGTTTCAAGCATTTGTGGTGTCATACATACTTTAAATCTGTCTTACAGCATTATTAACATGTGTCAAGATAGATGGGAAATCAATAGGTGTGATACTTAGCTCTTGTGTTTGTTATTAAATGGCACTTCTCAGGGAGTATGTACAATGTTCACTCTTTACATTATTATAATGTTTATTGTAATTTAGTAAAAAATAATCAACGCCAGTGTGTGGCCACCGCTGTGTTGTGATGGTGCCTTTTCCTAACATAGTTTTGTCAAAGCGTGACTGTGGGCTCGTTTGGCATAGAACTTGATCACTTTTATGTTAGGCGAGTTTCACATGTCCGCAATCTAATAGCCTCAGACTGTTAAAGTAATTTTACATATGAGCAGTGCCAAAAAGTCCATGATTGTGTGACTAATTCTCCAGTTATAATGTTTATGTTTATTTTCTTTCTTTTCCCCCTTTTTGCCTAGCGGTGTCCGTGTGGACCCCGCTAGCAGAGTGAGACCTATGCTCTAGGGGTGGGGGTGTTATGCAGGGTTCTGCATGACATTTAAATATACGTAATATATAGCTATTGGAGAAGTGTGTCTCTCTCTTTCTCTCTCTTCCTCAATTCAGTCCTTAAAAGGAAATTTCAAGACATGGCATGACCTGAAAGCCAAGGCATGACCTGAAAGCCAAGGCATGACCTAAAAGTAAAGCCACGACCTGAAAACCAAGGCATGACCTGAAAGCCAAGGCACGACCTGAAAGCCAAGGTACGACCTGAAAGCCAAGGCACGACCTGAAAGCCAAAGCACGACCTGAAAGCCAAAGCACGACCTGAAAGCCAAGGGGTTAAATCAGAAACTTTAAAATTTGTGTTGGAAGGACGACCAACTAGATTATACAGAATTATGCGACAGTTACTGGACAGTAAGTGAAGTTTATTAAGCAAGAGAGACGTTATTTGAGCAACGTGCGTAGCGCATGAGTGTGACGCAGGAATGAGCGTACCTAATGGAAAGGGTGCGGGTGTGAGGAACAGGACGTGAGGGAGGGTGGGAAAGGAGGCAGCGGATAAATCATAGCCACGCAGGTAACCAGCGGATTAAGAAATGTCAGTTAAATGTTCCAGTTCGAGGACATGAGGTATATAAAAAACAATTTTACACATTTTGTTGGTCAGTAGGCCTGCTGCAATGTTTTTCCTTTCTTATGTTCTTATATTAGGAGGTTATTTTAATCTTAGAAACATCAATATAAACTATCTATTAGGAACTAGCAGAGAGCACATCAGGTACTCGAGGCATCAGTTCACCGGCAATAATTTTGACAAAAGACTTTGTCTTTAACCATTCGTGCGAATATGTGTCATCTGTATGATTGAGACCCCTTTCAAGAGACACATGTCCTGTATCTTGACGAAGAAAACAACATAACATTGATGCGAGGTGGGAGAAGACCATAACAACATAACATTGATGGGAGGTGGGAGAAGACCATAACAACATAACATTGATGGGAGGTGGGAGAAGACCATAACAACATAACATTGATGGGAGGTGGGAGAAGACCATAACAACATAAAATTGAGGCGAGGTGGGAGAGGACTTGGAAACAAGGACCACAACAACATAACATTGATGGGAGGTGGGAGAGGACTGGGAAGCAAGGACCACAACAACATAACATTGATGGGAGGTGGGAGAGGACTGGGAAACAGGACCATAACAACATAACATTGATGGGAGGTGGGAGAGGACTGGGAAACAAGGACCACAACAACATAACATTGATGGGAGGTGGGAGAGGACTGGGAAACAAGGACAACAACAACATAACATTGATGCGAGGTTTGAGAGGACTGGGAAACAAGGACCACAACAACATAACATTGAAGGGAGGTGGGAGAGGACTGGGAAACAAGGACCATAACAACATAACATTGAAGGGAGGTGGGAGAGGACTGGGAAACAAGGACCACCACAACATAACATTGATGGGAGGTGGGAGAGGACTGGGAAACAAGGACAACAACAACATAACATTGATGCGAGGTTTGAGAGGACTGGGAAACAAGGACCACAACAACATAACATTGAAGGGAGGTGGGAGGGAACTGGAGGGAAGACAAGGACCACAACAACATAACATTGATGGGAGGTGGGAGAGGACTGGGGGGAAACAAGGACCACAACATAACATTGAAGGGAGGTGGGAGGGGACTGGGGGAAACAAGGACCACAACATAACATTGAAGGGAGGTGGGAGAGGACTGGGGAAACAAGGACCACAACAACATAACATTGAAGGGAGGTGGGAGAGGACTAGGGAAACAAGGACCACAACAACATAACATTGAAGGGAGGTGGGAGAGGACTGGGGGGAAACAAGGACCACAACATAACATTGAAGGGAGGTGGGAGAGGACTGGGGGGGAAACAAGGACCACAACATAACATTGAAGGGAGGTGGGAGAGGACTGGGGGGGAAACAAGGACCACAACATAACATTGAAGGGAGGTGGGAGAGGACTGGGGGGTAAACAAGGACCACAACATAACATTGAAGGGAGGTGGGAGAGGACTGGGGAAACAAGGACCACAACATAACATTGAAGGGAGGTGGGAGGGAACTGGACAAACAAACATAAGCTCTGGAAATAACACAACGATGTTTTCCAATTACAGAGAAACAAAATTTGATCAGTGTCGCCGAGATGTGAAAAACGTAAATTGGATCGAACAACAAAATGCAGATATTGTAGAGGAGATGCGGAGCAGATATTGTAGAGGAGATGCGAAGCAGATATTGTAGAGGAGATGCGGAGCAGATACAAAAAAAGTAAACATCGAGGGGAATAACATAACAGAAAGATACAAAGTGAAAAAGATGAAAAAGTCAGGTTATATGACGAGGAAACTAGCTGAGAAAATAATGAAAATACGCAACGCAAAGAGAAATATAAGTTGACTTGTAGCCGTAAAGACGTCTTGAATAACATAAAGTTGCTCAAATTACACAAAACAGTTCAGCGTAAACAAAAGGCTTATTCACATTGGTCAGGGAGAACAAAAAAATGTTAAAACAACGATAACATAGTGAAGTAACGAAGACAGAAGAGCGTCAAGCATGACCGGAGAAATAGTTACAACACTGAACACAGATGTCGGGGTCTGTATATACAAGTGAACTTGATACCAACTTTCCTAGAGAACAAAACTTAGTTTTAGAGACTGACTCTGACATACTAAATAATACTGAAATTAATGGATCTGATATATTAAAATTCTTGGACAAACTGAATATTAATAAATCATATTAACCAGAAGAAGAGACAGCCAGAGTAATATTTAGCAAATTATTAAAAGAAGGTCAGGTGCAGCAAGACTGGTAACAAGTCAAGTGTTGCTTCAATACTTATATTGGGTGACAAGGCTCTCAGTTATCACCACATCAACTGAACATCAATTTAAGTTAAATATTATTACGGATTCACAGTTAATTATATTGTATTATTACGGATTCACAGTTAATTTTCTTGAAAATAACAAGTTAATAACAGGAAATCAACTTGAATTATGCAACAAAAGATATCTTAATAATTTACATAACTTTTTGTTCAGTTATATGTACAAAGTCCCAACAGATGTAGTATATCTAGATTTAAAAAAGGAGATCGACATGGTGTCCCATTGATGACTGCAAGGGTAAACAAAAACATATTGGATGGGAGAATAAATTTATGCCTGGATGAATGACAGCTCACACTCTGGCCTGCAGTTTTACGACTCCCTTGCCGCGAGTTCCATCCCCGCTCATGGTATGGTTTGGTACTCTTAGTGGCTATACGCAACAAGAGACGTTCTTCGTCAGTTGGTTCTTCGTCCAGTTCTCCTAAAAAAATTATACAAATTTTGCATAAAGTGCAGCATCCTAAGCTGATTCTTTGAGCATCCAGAAGTATCTGGAGTGAATATGATAATGGTATTCAACACCGACACGTTGATAACATGTGCAACACTTAGGTATCTTTATTCCGAAACGTTTCGTCTACACAGCAGGCTTCTTCAGTCGATTACAGAGGAGGCAGCAGAAGCAGTAGAGATGTGAAGACGATGTAATCAGTCCATCACCTTGAAGACGTAGTTTTGAGGTGGTCAGTCCCTCATCCTGGAGATGAGTTTTGTTCCATAGTCTGGAACAATGTCCTCGACTGAAGAAGTCTACTGTGTATCCGAAACGTTTCGTAATAAGGATACCTAACTTTCTTATCAGTATCTGGACTGGTTGCAGCTGTGGTCCGACACTTAACACGTGACTTTCAACGCTGATAATTGCAAGATAATGTATTCTGGACACAGCAGTCTCTTGCAGGTGTACACAAGGACTCACGAGATCCTAATGACATAATTGCAAACAAACCATATCACGGGTGGGGCTTGAACCCGAGGTTAGAATATTAAAACTCCAGACCGACGCGTTATCCACTGGGCCACATGGTCCAGTGGATAACGCGTCGGTCTGGAGTTTTACGACTTTCTGACCGCGGGTTCAAGCCCCACCCGTGGTATGGTTTATGTGTACACAATGTTTGGAAATAAACTAATCGCAACAAGAGAGAGAAAAAAGACCTAGGAGCAATCATAAGTAACGACCTCAAAGGTACCTAACAATGACTAGCTGCTAAGTCTCCTGGTTAGAAACTTTAAGCCCAAAACAACACACAGATTCCCTATTATATATCTGTTAGACAGCTTGAATATTCCGTCCGTATTTGCTCTCAGAATTACATAAAATAAGATTTGCTGTAGAAGTGAAATCAAACTGGAATAATCACTAATAAACAAAAGAATTAGGAAAAACTATAATCACTTATCATTTTGTCTCAGGGAAGTGAGACTAAGAGGAGAACCCAGCCAAACCTTCAAGAAGTTGAAGGATTTTGATATATTAAACGTCAGGTTAGGTTACGTTCGTCAGGAAAAAGAGCAAGTGTTTCCTGACGCGGGTTTTAGTCAGATAATGACCCGCTGATGGAGCTTTTGGCCATCTGGCCGAGGCCTTCCGCTGGCTTACCGGTCCACCCTTTTATATATTAAATCCCGAAGAACTATTTGAAGTGCAAGACGAATCCATAACTGAAAACAAAAGAAACAGAAGGTGCAACAACACTACCTGGAGGAGTCTACCTGGAGGGTATTCCGAAGATCAACGCCCCCGAGGCCCGGTCCACCACCAGGCCCGGTCCACCACCAGGCTCGGTCCACCACCAGGCCCGGTCCACCACCAGGCCCGGTCCACCACCAGGCCCGGTCCACCACCAGGCCTCCCGGTGAAAGCACAGATTTTTTTACAGACAACAATAGAGCAGAAAGGAACAAACTATCCACTGAAGCAGTGACCTTGACCACAATTGTGTAATTAATGAGAGTGTCGTACAAGTTCTTTACAAGCTGAAATAAACAACTACCTGAAGTTCAGGAGCTGCAACACGACGACCAGTTGACAAGAAGCTGAGATAACAGTAGTAGTAGCAGCAGTAGCAGTAGTAGTAGCAGTAGTAGAAGTAGTAGTAGTAGTAGTAGTAGTAGTAGCAGCAGTAGCAGTAGCAGAAATAGTAGTAGTAGTAGTAACAGCAGTAGTAGTAGTATCAGTAGTAGAAGTAGTAGTAGTAGTAGAATTAGTAGTAATAGTAATAGTTGTAGTAGTAATAGTAATAGTAGTCGTAGTAGTAGTAGTAGCAGCAGTAGTAGAATTATTATTAGTAGTAATAGTTGTAGTAGTAGTAGTAGTAGTAGTAGTAGTAGTAGTAGTAGTAGTAGTAGTAGCAGTAGTAGTAGCAGCAGTAGTAACATTAGTAGTAGTAACAGTAGTAGTAGCAGCAGTATGAGTAGTAGTAGTAGTAGTAGTAGTAGCAGTTGTAACAGTAGTAGTAATAGCAGCAGTAGTAGTAGTAGTAGTAGTAAATAAGATAGTAAGAGTACTATGCCTTCACCCGCCACTATCTCTCCTGTAAATTCCATAAGAATGTCTCTCTGTTTTCATGTAAAGTGTGGCCGGAGGGAGGCAGGAGAGCCTTCTGTTTTTTGCTATAGTTGCCACAGACACCTACATACTGAGTTATGTAACCCTTGACCTAAATAAATGTGGATATTTCTTTTCTGAAGATAGTCTCAGGTTGGACCCGAAAGTCTCTGCTCTCTGTCTTTCCTATGTACTTCTATGTACATTTATACAGGTACTCTATCTGTCTGTCTGTCTGTCTGTCTGTCTGTCTGTCTCTCTGTCTCTCTCTCTGTCTCTCTGTCTCTCTCTCTCTGTCTCTCTGTCTCTCTCTCTCTCTCTCTCTCTCTCTCTCTCTCTCTCTCTCTCTCTCTCTCTCTCTCTCTCTCTCTCTCTCTCTCTCTCTCTCTCTCTCTCTCTCTCTGTCTCTCTCTCTCTCTCTCTCTCTCTCTCTCTCTCTCTCTCTCTCTCTCTCTCTCTCTCTATCTATCTATCAACCTGTGTATCTATCTTATACTCTATATCTAACTCATGGGTGGGTGGATGAGAGAGTAAAGTCTTGTCTGCCAGCACTGGGTGGATGAGAGAGTAAAGTCTTGTCTGCCAGCACTGGGTGGATGAGAGAGTAAAGTCTTGTCTGCCAGCACTGGGTGGATGAGAGAGTAAAGTCTTGTCTGCCAGCACTGGGTGGATGAGAGAGTAAAGTCTTGTCTGCCAGCACTGGGTGGATGAGAGAGTAAAGTCTTGTCTGCCAGCACTGGGTGGATGAGAGAGGAAAGTCTTGTCTGCCAGCACTGGGTGGATGAGAGAGTAAAGTCTTGTCTGCCAGCACTGGGTGGATGAGAGAGTAAAGTCTTGTCTGCCAGCACTTGGTGGATGAGAGAGGAAAGTCTTGTCTGCCAGCACTGGGTGGATGAGAGAGGAAAGTCTTGTCTGCCAGCACTGGGTGGATGAGAGAGTAAAGTCTTGTCTGCCAGCACTGGGTGGATGAGAGAGGAAAGTCTTGTCTGCCAGCACTGGGTGGATGAGAGAGGAAAGTCTTGTCTGCCAGCACTGGGTGGATGAGAGAGTAAAGTCTTGTCTGCCAGCACTGGGTGGATGAGAGAGTAAAGTCTTGTCTGCCAGCACTGGGTGGATGAGAGAGGAAAGTCTTGTCTGCCAGCACTGGGTGGATGAGAGAGTAAAGTTTTGCTGTAGTAAAGAGTGTTATCTAAATTATTATTACTTCAAGAGACGGAAGAGGACACGTCTTGCCTCTTCCTGGTCCGTCCGTGCTTACGTACGTACCTCTTAGGTCGGAACATGAAAGAGTTGCTTCTTCCGTCCGTTCTTGGAAGTATTCTTCAAAGACCTCCTCCGCTTCTTATCGCCTTCTGGATCAAATTAGATATAAAGCTCACCCTCTCCTTTTCTACCATCACGTAAACGTCTTTTAAAAATCCCCCGGTGTTATGCAGGACTCCAGCGCCTCATCACCAGCCAGGTTTTATTCGTGATAAAGTACATGAAGTGAGAAATGGTGACCACCCAGCAAAAAATCACTATTAATTAAAAAAAAAAAAAACAGACACTTTCACTCCGTATTTCCTGGAAAGCTTTAAACCCTCAGACTGGAAATTGATGCCCAAAAAAAGGTTTAATTTCCTCTGGAGTTGAGAAAAACCTAAGCAGACGAAAAGTATATGATATATGCCGCTCAGGGGAAGGTTTGAGGAATGTGGCTGGGGAGGTGAAGAATATTTTTTTATTAGTCTAGCACCTGACCGAAGAGGAGAATATACACAAATATTCCGCAATAGAAGAGACGTCTACGACGACGTTTCGGTCCGACTTGGACCATTTACAAAGTCACACTAACACACGAGTGAGGGAGGCAGTGTATATATAGGCGAGGGGGGGCAGGGACGGGACCCAGAGAGGAAGACAAAGAGTGATAGTGGTAATGCTGGTAGTGTAAATAGTAGTGGAAGTAATAGTGGTAGTAGAAAGTAAGGAGAATAGTTAAGAGACACAAGAGAGAAAGGGGAGTGAAGGGAGGCAATAGTTTGAGTATATATAATACAGTATTTCATAGAAACCATACAAGAAGAAAATATGAGGAACAAATGATACTGAAGAGACTGAAAGAAGAGAAACATAGAAGTAAAAGATAAAGAGAAATAGACTGGGTGAAAGCAAAAAGGAGAACTAAGACTAAAAGTGGAAGAAGCAGCTGCAGAAGGAAGAGAAAAATAGTAAGTGTCGTTGAGATGCTACAGGAACTAACTCCCTCCTTGCTACACTTCCTGTTCTTAACTTGTTCTCTAACATTAATTTCAGTAATAATTTTTGTTGTGTAAAGCCAAGTATGTGGGTGTACAACTCACTAGTACACTACACCTAGTTTACACAGTGAGTGTATACCGTCTCATCAAAGACTTCACACAATACACTGTAGAGATATAACACTATCATAGTCTACAGTGTTGGACAAATTCATTAAAGGTCATTAAAGTTACTTGTCAAAAAGGCACCTCCAGAAGAGAACTCATTAATGCCAGTGATAGTGAATAAAGTGAACCCACATCGAGTATACACACGGGGATATGTATACTACTCATTGTATACTCTTGAAGTAATTAAAACAAACCCATAAATAACATTTTATCACGAGGTTTCACATTAGCTCAGCCTAAGGCCTAGACTCTGGCTGTCTTCAAGAGGGAGCTGGACGGATCCCTAAAGTCGGTACCTGACCAGCCAGATTGTGGTTCCTACGTTCGTTTACATGCGGCCTGCAGTAACAGCCTGGTTGGTTAGGCTCTGATCCACCGCGAGGTCTAGTCATAGGTCGAGTCGCGGGAGTTGTCCCTCCAAAACGCCCTCCTGGTAGTCTCAAACGTTGTAGTATACTATTTTCCCTGCCACCTCTGCTGCCCCCTGCTACCCCTGCCGTCTCCTGCTGCCCCCTGCTACCCGTGCTGCCCCTGCTACCCCTGCTGCCCCTTGCTACCCCTGCTGCCCCTGCCACCCTTGCAGCACCCTGTTACTCCTGCTGCCGATGTCCCTGCTACCCTGCTGCCCCTGCTACCCGTGCTGCCTCCTGCTACCCCTGCTGCCCCTTGCTACCCTGATGCCCCTGCTACCCTTGCTGCCCCTGCAGTCCCCTGCTACCCCTGCTACTCCTGCTGTCCCTTTTTACCCCTACTGCCCCCTGCTATCCGTGCTGCTCCTACTACCCTGCTGTTCCCTGCTATCCCTGTTGCCCGTACTGCCCCTGCCGCCCCTGCTACCCCTGCTGCCCCTGCCTCCCCTGCTGTCTCCTGTCGTCTTACATCAACGTTTAAATAAAAATAATATCGCTACAAGTCTTCAAATTTCACACCCAAATATTTCTTGAGTTTTACTATAAAATGGAACTTACGACTTTCAAAAGAAATATTTTTAAATAAATATATCATTAACATCTAAACTGAAAAAAAATATATATAAAGAAATGTGTCATGACAAAAATAAAAGTTTTATTCTTGTCTCAATGTTTAGATCCATTAGTCTCAACTTGTCAAGAATAAACAAGAGGATAGACCTTTAAGTTTATACAAAATTTTAAGGCATATTTATGCAAGGAAACTGTATTTGTAACTGCCTTGTTTACTGTCATATGATTTAAATATTTATGAGAAAAATTAAAAAAAATCAAGGAAATCAAAGCATTTACTTAGCAAAGAGACCGATGCCTCTGTTCTCACAGACATATTTTTTTTTAAATCAAATCAAATATATATTTCTCTTTAAAGATTACAATGTGGGGTTTACATATAAAATTAGTTACAATGTGGGGTTTACATATAAAATTAGTTACAATGTGGGGTTTACATATAGACTAAAATTACAAAGAAGGCCACTAGCATGCCTTGCATGACTAGGCATTTCGGGCAGACTAACAATAATTCTTACTCTATACTGACACAGGTTATGGAATATACTGATATTAAAGTTAGGTAACTGTAGTGATTAAATTGATTTACAATATATAAGGTATTTCAAAACATTTAAGAGTATTACAGTTTGTAAATTTAGTAATGAGAATGATTTTGTCTTGGCATGATACACAGTCGCTATTAAAACTTATATATTGTTGTATCTCAGTCAAACTTATGACTAACTTAAGATTAAAGCAAAAAGTTTTTATCTGAAGCACTTCCAAAATCCCGTAGTAAGAATACTTATACTTATGTCAGGAAGTGGAAATACTCTCTCCACAATGTCTCCAAATATACACCCAGTGGCCACTTTAATAGGCACACCTGTACGCTTGCTTCTTAAGCAAATATCTAATCAGCCAATCACATGGCAGCAACTCACTGCCCATAAGCATGCAGACACAGTCAAGAGGGTCAGTTGTTGTTCAGGCTGAACATCAGAATGGGGAACGATGGGATCTAAATGACTGATCGTGGAATGATTGTTGGTGCCAGACGAGGTGGTCTGAGTATCTTAGAAACTGATGATCTCCTGGGATATTCACAGCGTTTACAGAGAATGGTGTGAAAAGCAAATAACTTCCAGTGAGTGGTAGATCGTGGGCAAAAACTCCCTGTTAGTGAGCAAGGTCAGGGGACAATGGCCAGACTGGTTCAGGCTGAGAGGAAAGCGACAACATCCCAAATAACAATGGTATGCAGCAGTGCTATGGAGAAGAGCGTCTTTGAATGTACATACATCGAATCTTGATGTGGATGGGCTACAATAGAAGACCACACTGTGTGCTGTTCCAGACAACTATGAACATGATACTGAGGCTACAGTGGGCACAGGCTCACCAAAACTGTATAGCTGAAGTTTGGAAAAACGTCGACTGGTTCGATGAATCGCCATTTCTGCTGCGACAAGCAGATAGTAATTTTGAGTAAATCTTCGAAATGTGGCGGAACGACAGATTGACAAGTGACATATCTGCAGCAACTGCATGATGCTATCATGCCAAGATAAGAACATATGACCATAAGAATGGAGGAACACTGCAGCAGGCCTACTGGCCCACACAACACAAGCCCTTATCAAAACCACCCATTCCCACCTACATATTTAAGAACATAATACTGGACCAGCACCTCGTTCAATAAAAACAGGGAAGAATTCAGGCTGTTTTGAGGATAATGTAAGGGGCCCTACCTAGTACTAGAAGGATGTACCTAATAAAGTGGCCACTGGTGATATATTTAAATGATAATACATATGTCTGGCCTTCAAATAATATTCTCACCTCACATCCGAGAAATAATTAAAAAAATGTTTTTGTATACATTTCAGAGCTGACGTTCTACATAATGATGAACAGATGCGCTACCAACTGTGAAGCAACCGCTACACACTGTGAAGCACCCGCTACACACTGTGAAGCAGCAGCTACACACTGTGAAGCACCCGCTACACACTGTGAAGCAGCAGCTACACACTGCAGTGAAGACGACCGTGAGAGGCTGACATCTTCTGCAGGAGGACACTCCACTCTTCAGTGTTGGTGTTGCTACATATTTATGAGAAGGTAACACGTGTGTGTGTGTGTGTGTGTGTGTGTGTGTGTGTGTGTGGTGTGTGTGTGTGTGTGTCTGTGTGTGTGAGTGTGTGTGTGTGTGTGTGTGTACTCACCTATTTATACTCACCTATTTGTGGTTGCAGGTGTCGAGTCATAGCTTCTGGCCCCGCCTCTTCACTGATTGCTACTAGGTCCTCTCTCTCCCTGTTCCATGAGCTTTATCAAACCTCGTCTTAAAACTATGTATGGTTCCTGTCTCCACTACGTCACTTTCTAGGCTATTCCACTTCCTGACAACTCTATGACTGAAGAAATACTTCCTAACATCCCTTTGACTCATAGGAGTCTTCAACTTCCAACTGTGACCCCTTGTTTCTGTGTCCCCTCTCTGGAACATCTTGTCTCTGTCCACCTTATCTATTCCTCGCAGTATTTTATATGCCGTTATCATGTCTCCCCTAACCCTCCCGTCTTCTAGTGTCGTCAGGTCGATTTCCCTTAACCTTTCTTCGTAGGACAATCCCCTTAGCTCTGGGACTAGTCCTGCACTTTCTCTAATTTCCCGACGTGCTTGACCAGGTGTGGGTTCCAAACTGGTGCTGCATACTCCAGTATAGGCCTGACGTATATGGTGTACAGAGTCTTGAACGATTCCTTAGTGAGGTATTGGAACGTATGCTGCAGCAGTTATCTGATTGATGTGTGCCTCAGGAGACACCCACTTCAAGACACCCCCTTCTAGACACCCACTTCAAGACACCCTCTTCAAGACACCCCCTTCTAGACACCCACTTCTAGACACCCACTTCAAGACACCCCCTTCTAGACACCCACTTCTAGACACCCCCTTCTAGACACCCCCTTCTAGACACCCACTTCAAGACACCCCCTTCTAGACACCCACTTCTAGACACCCACTTCAAGACACCCCCTTCTAGACACCTCTTCAAGACACCCCCTTCTAGACACCCCCTTTTCTGCAGGCATAGTTGTCTACCTCAGTGGGTGTGATAGCAAACTCCCGTTTCATCTAATGCGATATTTCATAGTGGCAACGTTTCGCTCTCCAGGAGCTTTGTCAAGACTTTGTAACGGCTTGACAAAGCTCCTGGAGAGCGAAACGTTGCCACAATAAAATGTCTCATTAGCTGCACTTGTTTCCTTTTACCTAACATATTATGGGCAATTCTTCCACATTATTACAGTGATGGAAGCCTCCAAGTGTCTTCTTCCATCTCTTTAACAAGTTAGTTTATTTAGGTTCAGGTTCACATAAATGCATCTACACAGATTATCAAACATAATAACATATGTCTCAGCAAGACTGTCGCTGCCAGTGCACAGCAGAAACGTAGCTTTCTTTGTTCACACGGTAGACGGGACTGTCGGAAATTCTGTGCCACAGAGACAGAAGCCGTCAGTTTAGATCTTAAGTTCACCACCTGCCTCCGGAAGAAACACCATCTGTTTGACAACGTATCCTGGAACCATTCTTAATTTACATAAAGTATACGTTGAGGGCAGCGTTACATCCGCCGTATCGGAACAGTCCAGACCTGTTATCACAGGTAAGAACATCCTAAACCTTAAAGGACTCTCCAGTAATGGCGATATCATCGTTACCACCACCAACATGGGAGGATTTTCAACACTATCGACTAGAATACCATGTTACTGCACCTCATTGGTGCAGCATTATAGTTTTCTTATATTGCGTCCTCCGTCCTACGATATTCTGAACAAGACTAAAAGCTACGATATCTCTTTCTAGGAGAACCTAAACCCGCGTTGCTCTACGGCCTACCCCTGTAGGCCCCATGTTACGCCCAGACACAGTTTCATTACAAATATCTTGCAATGTTCATCTAATATTATATTGTGATTACAATCGTTAATAGCTAAAACGATGATAATCAGCTTTATAATATTACATATTCATTTTCACCTTTCATGTTTTCATTTATATATATATGTACATAGGAGGGATCGTAGCAGTGGTACCAACCATTCAATGTTTGTGTGACGTCACCTCTGGCGGCTACTCGCCTGACGCAGCTGACGTCACCTCTGGTGGCTACTCGCCTGACGCAGCTGACGTCACCTCTGGCGGCTACTCGCCTGACGCAGCTGACGTCACCTCTGGCGGCTACTCGCATGACGCAGCTGACGTCACCTCTGGCGGCTACTCGCCTGACGCAGCTGACGTCACCTCTGGCGGCTACTCGCCTGACGCAGCGACGTCACCTCTGGCGGCTACTCGCCTGACGCAGCGACGTCAGAGGTGAGTGTATTAGAGTAGTCAGTACAGCAACTCTCTAAGTATTGAGAAGGTCTTCATTGCTTACTCATTTGAGAAACTATTGGTCTAGAACTTTATTCTCTAAAGTCGCCAGAAATTGTGAGATCTGGTGAAACTTTCATTGTATATAAGTTCTCATGTGTTAAGAGACTTCAAGTATTCTAGTCAACACACTAATAGTCTCGTAAAACAGAGACACTAACTTTTTTGATCATATTTGTATTAAAGGGCCATTCAGCTAGAATGAAGGTCATGGTAATTTATAAGTTGTGTATAAAATCTGTGTTTATATATAATAACTAAGAAAAAGGTACAATTAAAATACCTTAAGTCAATAACGTTATCTACGTTATATTAAATATATATTTTACAAAGTTTTATCGATCTCCTTATTAATCTGTACAGAAGAACGGTACTTATTACGGGAGAATAAATTCTTCCCCTAGACTAACATCGCCTATGCCAATAAAGAATATCGTAATACCCTATAATTTCAGGAGCAGACAGTGCCCTCACAAGTTGGCACTTGTGAGGGCACTTTTAGCACTTGCTGAAAGTTTTCTCCTCAGTGATATCAGTCCGGCACATCTGAAATATTCTGAGGATCTTCATTCCCATATTTCACACATAAACATCATGAACAAATATATGGAGTCCTTTGGCGTTACCACTTTGTCCTTCAGTTCCCACACCACCACCACCACCACAGACACACCACCACCACCACCACAGACACACCACCAACAACACCACAGACACACCAACACCACCACCACAGACACACCAACACCACCACAGACACACCAACATAACCACAGACACACCAACACAACCACAGACACAACAACATAACCACAGACACACCAACACCACCACAGACACACCAACATAACCACAGACACACCAACACAACCACAGACACAACAACACCACCACCACAGACACACCAACACCACCACAGACACACCAACACCACCACCACAGACACACCAACACCACCACCAAAGACACACCAACAACACCACCACCACAGACACACCAACACCACCACCACCACAGAAACATCAACACCACCAACACAGACACATCAACACCACCACAGACACACCAACACAGACACAGGAGGAAAATCACCAATGATGGTAATCCTCTGGTTCCTCACTGTGACTTCATGGAGTTGACTGATCTCTGACTTTGTCAGGTTCAGTTTCTTCAGATAGGATGAGAGATTCTTGGGACGAAGCTGTGGCTTAGCTATAGGCAGCTCCTTCAGTGATGTGCTAGTCAAGGTAAATATGAAGAACCTTCACACAAGGATTTCATTACATAGTAAAGAATCATTGTATACCATGGAATCCTAGGATAGATCAAGGTAGATTAACTCGATTAAACCCATCATAAAATTCACTCTGGTGCTTGAGAGTGAAGGCTTCTCTTCCTTGACGTCCTCCTTTGCAGAACACTAAGTAGTAATCCTATTTCCTTTGAAGTATGCTAGAACTATCTGGTACAGTTTCATTCTTACTATGCCAGGAGAGAAGTAACTGTCTGTTTTGTAAGAGCCCCGGGCACTTCTGAATTTCTCAAGCAGAGTTCTTACATCACAACAGCTTTACCACATCTCTGCTTTCCCTACCTTTTCTTCAAGGATTGCAGACGCAGCCCCCAGTCCATCATACACGCCACTTCTACGTAAAAGGCCTCTATGAATTATTTAGTACTTCCACGTAGTGACAATCCTGACTCTCTGCAAGTATCATAGTGGTTACTACAGCAACATTATCCATCAAGTTAACGACCCACTAGTTCCCGTCCAGTCTATCCATCAAGTTAACGACCCACTAGTTCCCGTCCAGTCTATCCATCAAGTTAACGACCCACTAGTTCCCGTCCAGTCTATCCATCAAGTTAACGACCCACTAGTTCCGTCAGTCATCCATCAAGTGACCCACTAGTTCCCGTCCAGTCTATCCATCAGTTAACGACCACTGTTCCGTCAGTATCTACATGCGTCGACAGCCCAAATGACATTGGAAAATAGGTAAAAGAAACTATAAAATGTCATAGTTGAACAAAAGAAGGAAGACTGGACTTCCAGAACACTCGATGATCTGGAATAAGAACCAACAGGTTCAGAATCGACCGAGGTGCCTGGAATCTCAACGATTACAGTTTCCAATACTAATGAACAAAAAGCACAGGATCTCCAATACGTTGTCTTATAGTATTCTATACATCGTTTCGCCCCGCACACATTGGGTATCATCTGACATATCATTCTCTCAACTTTACCTGTCCAGACTGATACTACACCAAATATGTCCTCAGTCACTTGCTCCTATGTTTTGATGCGCTGATGTAGCATCAAGTAAACAAGGTCCAAGAGCCGAATGTTTTCCTAATAAATGCCATAAATATTTTGTTCACTCTTTATTTTTTCAGGGTAACAGTTGGTGACCCTGATATAAATAAGTCACTGAAAGGATATTAGTAAAACTTTGTTCTGACTCAGTGTTGTAACACTGCTACTGCCAGAACCACGGTTTGTGTCCCCCGTTCATTATTCTCATTATTTATCGAGTTCTTTATATGCTTGAAAGAAGTGTGGGCTCAGTGCTGATGCTACTCACTCGAGGATTGGTCTCTCATTTATGGAATACGGCGTTGTTAATGATTTATGTCCCTGAAGGCAGTTCTTACTGTTCTGAATAAAGCATGCTATTACAAACACAGGTACTGATAGATGGCGTGTGGTACCTGGCCACAAGCATCTAATACCAGCATGGAAGCAGTTAATAATACCAGCATGGAAGCAGTTAATAATACCAGCATGGAAGCAGTTAATAATACCAGCATGGAAGCAGTTAATAATGCAGTCAAAGTTAAAGATAAAAGCAAACACCAGAGGTTATTATTGAGTACCTGTGTATTCCCTCTTTCGAAGCTATATAACTTTTTCACTTGTTTACAATATGAACGATAAACACAGCAGATAACTTACGATATGTGATGTAAGAGAGAGAGAGAGAGAGAAGGGGGAAAGCTCTTGTAAGTAAGGGAGAGACTGGCCTCCACACCTGCGTGTTGTAACAAGGTCAACTGGCCTCCAGACCTGCGTGTTGAAACAAGGTCAACTGGTCTCCAGACCTGCGTGTTGTAACAAGGTCAACTGGTCTCCAGACCTGAGTGTAGTAACAAGGTCAACTGGTCTCCAGACCTGGGTGTTGTAACATGGTCAACTGGCCTCCAGACCTGGGTGTTGTAACAAGGTCAACTGGCCTCCAGACCTGGGTGTTGTAATAAGGTCAACTGACCTCCAGACCTGGGTGTTGTAACAAGGTCAACTGACCTCCAAATCTGGGTGTTGTAACAGAGTCTATTGGCCTCCAGACCTGGGTGTTGTAATAAGGTCAACTGGCCTCCAGACCTGGGTGTTGTAACAGTCTACTGGCCTCCAGACCTAGGTGTTGTAACATGAGCTGCCACTTTCTTTAACAGTCTCTGGTGTGGTACTCTATCAAAAGCCTTACTAAAGTCTAAATAAACAATATCGAATTCTTTATCTTGATCAACAGCCTCAAAAGCTGGTAACGGCTTGACAAAGCTCCTGGAGAGCGAAACGTTGCCACAATAAAATGTCTCATTAGTTGCATTTGTGTCCTTTTACTTAACATATTGTCGGTAATTCTACCAATATTAATACATGTACACTCAATAATAATGGTGCATTTGATGCATGTTACACATTCCCATTATTTTGTTGACATGTATAATTTAAGAGAGAATACATGTGATATCATTCTTAAGGTTCTCTTGCTATAAAGTTCCCAGATCATTCCTTCCCATAAATATTATGCTATTATGTGTGTTCGTGTGATTGTTTCTGTCATAACAGATCAAGTATCCTCACTGTCTGTCTTTGATCAGCGTCTCATTTGATATTTTATATTGCATGTGGTTGTAGCAAATAATGTCTCTTCTTTGATCACATTCACGCAGTGTGCCACATAATAATTTACTAAGTAAATATGGGAAGTTTTGTGTACACACCGGGTTGAACTCTAAGTTGTGCTCAAGAAGAGGATCCCAGAAGAGGATCGAAATATTCAGACTAATTAAACTTCTGAGATTTTGTTTCCATATGGGTTGTTATTGAGCACTGTCAAGTGTTCATTACACTTAAGTTATTCATTAAGTTGTGTTGGCAGGAATCGAAACTCGCCTCCTGACCCCACCATTTAATCTAAATAATTGGCCAGTATATACTATTCATGGCCTCCTGGCCAATATCCTACCTGCTCATAAAAGGGTGATGGAGTTACCTTCCTCCACCTTCTCCACGTTAAGCTCATTCCACTTGTTTACCACCCAAAGACATTAATATTGTTGGCTCACCTATGATCTGAATTTCCACCTAGGCCTACTTTTCCTTACATTTCAAACAGGCTGATGCTGCCTGGTCTATCGAAACTTCTACGTCATGAAAGTATCTTCACCCGTCATTTGCGCTCTTTCAGGATTGTCAGATTAGTTTTATAAGCTTTTCCATTAGTTGTAGGCCTCTAAACTTTCTCAGGCCTATACTAAATGTTGGGGCTACATTTTCTTAGGCACATCTGATATTTCTTAGGCACATCTGATATTTCTGAAGATAATTCCCACACATGCTTGTCTCACATACGCTGTTGATGTTATGCAGTGGATGTCCACATTTGGTGATATGTTTTGCAATATAATTACTTCCTAATTTCTCTCAACCTTTTTTATTTAATTCTTTCATTTCTTCCCTACCATTTAATACACATAACCTTGACATCCTTCACCCTCACCGATCTGTATTACTTGGATTGTTAGCATTGTCTAGACTCGGCTCCAGCGACAGCTTATTAATTCACTCCTGGAGAATGTCAACATCTTGTTGCTGTCCACATCTTGTTAATGTCCACTCTCGTCACTCTTCTTATTCTTCTCATTATTATTATCCAGCAAACAGCACCAGAGAGAAAATAATTTTTTTGTAGCAGATTAATGTGTATTAAGAAAACTAAAAACTTCAGTAACATACCACTGGGGACCAATAACGTACCATTGGGGACCAGTAACGTACCATTGGGGACCCCACTTGGTACTCTCGCCACCCTCATGTTCTTTCCCAGACCATCACTCTGTTTTCTGTCCTTTAGGAGTTCAAAGATCCAATTCAGTACTTTTTCTTGTACATCCGCCTACTATTTCAGTTTCAGTTTATTCCCTCGTCAAGCTCATTACAATAAATCATGAACAATAAATCATGAACACAAGAGGTCACAATTGACCCTTGTGGAATGTGACCTTTGACAAGTCCCCATGCTGATTTTATCTCACTGAATTCTTATTAGTCAGTCATGCCTCGAGCCATGAGAAAATTTTGATTTAATACCAAGTGTTGCTTCTGTATTTAACAGTCTACAGTGTAGGACTCAATAAAATACCTTAAATGCTTTACTGAAGATGGTCAGTAAATTTGTTAAGCAAGAACCTTCCCTTGTGAATCCCTATTGAAACTAATTCATCAACTCATTTTGATAACGATTGGTTATTATATTGTCTTATATTGATCCTGATAGTTTGTTGAGGTCAGACTAACTGCCCAAAACAATTGATGATGTGGAGCGATCTCTTGATTTGAAAATAGGAATTACTTTAGCCATTTTCCACATCACAACTCCCGTTTGCAGGGAAATATTGAAAAGGCTCGTTAGTGTGGTTCGCTAAGTTTCACGTTACACTCTTGAATTACCCAAGAATTACAGTCGGGGCCCAGGAACTAACTGTCCTAATTCGTGTACTTCATTGATAACCAAGTCCGTCCGTGGTGACTCTCATGTTACATAATTTATTTTCCTCGCGTTATTTTTACTTATTAATTGCTTGGATATAATTTGTCTCTACCTACGTAGACCAACAGAAAATAACAGTTAAAAAGAGATGGCATTTCTACCTCACTATCCCTCATCAGTTCAGGTCTAGTTTCACATGGGCCCAATTTTCCTTATATTTCTCCTGTGTATTTAAAGGAATAATTTCACATTCGTTACGGAATCACTTTCAAGCGTAGTTTTATATTCTCCTTCAGCACTTTTTTTTTTATCTCGTTTAAAATATGAACGTTGGCCCACATGATAGTCTTATCTTCTTTTGAAGTGTCTGTAAATTCTCTTCTTCTTCCCCAAGGCTTCTTTCCATCCATGGCTGTATCTGTCCTATACGTGGAACGCAGGTTCTCACATCTACATTTACCAACATTATTTTTTTTTTCAAGGCAAAAGCAGATAATAACATTGATTTTATTATCAGTCGTAATGTTTTCAATATGGTCCATCACAAGCCTAGTAAAATACACCCTCTGCTCTTCTATCTCTTACTAACTGCTTATGTAAAACATTTGAGAGGACGATTCTAAGCTGTTTCATGCACAGAATCAGTTTCTGTCTCCTCGGTTGCATGGTTTCATGCATGGGAGTGTGCATCATTGCATAACCACCTTTCTCACCCTGCATACTTATACCTCCTACAATACCTTCCTTGACTTTGAATCTACTTTTGATGTAGCCAACTGACATGTAATCTTCAATGAACTTGCCAGAGTGGATGTTGGAGGATGGCGTCTCCGCTGGATTAAAGGCTACCTGTCCAACAGAAAGTCTTTTGTGTTGTTCCAGGGGCATATAAGTGTAACTAAAGACTTTGAATTAGGAACCCCACTGGGAGGTGTGCTCAGTCTCATCTCATTCAATTATCTAATTAATGCTTTTCTAAATGCTATGCCTAGTCAGCCCGATCATTATATGATTAGCTTTGCTGATGATATAATGATTCACACCACCGCATTATCCAACTCCCAAAACATTCTTAACCATGTACTAGCCTCGTGTCAGCACCTGGGGTTGATTATTTCTGCTGAGAGAACGAAGATACATAACTGGCGTCCTCCTCGACAGATAGACGTAGTCTGCAGGATCCAGTTGCATGATGGGTCTCGAGTAGAATATGTAACTAGATACAGGTATCTAGGCTTTGAGGTCCCACTACCAGGGCTTATTGAAACAAGGCTTAGTTGCCATTACACAGAAGGGCTGAGAGCACTTTGAGTTGTGGCAGATTTTCACCCCAAGTTTAGTGCTAATGTTAAAATTGTTAAAATGATATAATTTGTTTATATTAGATCATTGTTTGATTATGCCGCGGCACTACTTGCTCTTGTGTGTGTCTGGAAGCTTGGAGGGCATGGAAAAAATACAGAACGAAGCAACGAGATCATCCTAGGATACCATCGTACTGCCAAAATTCTAAATACGCTGAAAGAATTTGATAATCCAAGAATTAGAGATCGTGTCACTAACAAATGTCCTCATTGATATTAATAAGCTCAAACCCGTTCAGTCCTTTACAAAGCTCTTCAAACTTTCCTCAGCACTGGTCAACTCTCCTCCAAATAGATCATAAAAACTGGAACTGATCTCCGAATGAACCAGATAAGAACATAAGAACATAAGAATGGAGGAACACTGCAGAAGGCCTACTGGCCCATACAAGGCAAGTCCTTATCAAAACCACCACTACCTAAAAATTTATTCCCTATTCATCTATTTCAAGTAAGACACCAACAACACTTCCCCGCACTATGGGGAATTATCCCATTCCAAACCATTATCCCTCAATTTTCCCTCCCCACCCCCTCCAAAGAAAATAATCTTAAATTTTAATTAAAGACTCTTTCGCAAAGCGAATGAATTAGCAGTCTTCGCTGAAGACTCCTGGATCTTCCTCAATAATACTTCTCAGTCTCCTCCAGTTAGCCTTCACCTCAAGGTACGGCAGCTCGAAGCTAAGACAGGTCATTCTTAGCATCTTATTAGTCCAAGCACATAGAACAAGCCAAGCATTTCTTCACTGGAAACATGTCAACGGACAACTCTCTTCTCATGTTCATATATATATATATATATATATATATATATATATATATATATATATACACACACAAAGAGCGAGAGAGAGAGCGTTGGGTCCTTCCCACCTGTGACAGTGTCTTAAACTGCTGCACCTTTTCATTCTTATATCTTCTGTCATGGCTAAGGATACCGGTCCATTTCTTTCACTTTCGCTTTTAGAATAACACTCGTCTCTGCATTATTCTGACAAAGCCCGTGGGCGAAACGTCTCAAAAATTAACCCAAGTGCTGCAGACGTATGTTATTCAACAACTTGTCAAAATTGTTTACCATTAATACAAATATATCTCTGGATTCTTAACTGGTAATGAGCCCCAACTATTGATGATTTTTATCAATTATTTTATGTCTACCGTTGTAAAGGAAGACACAAAAGTAACACAAGTAATTAATAATTATTTAGAACCTACATATAAGGTAATACTTCGCCCCCTTGAGACGTGGTTATTAAACAGTTTGAATAAACAATGTCATGAGTGGATATCACCTCAGTTTGTCCTACGAGAGTTCAGTGCCACGAATAAATCATCACATATATAACCCGTATATAGGAAAAAATACACACACAACCCGCACATATAAAAGAGAGGAGCTTACGACGACGTTTCGGTCCAACTTGTCCTTTATTTTATTCGCCTTTCCTCCCTCTGTGTTCTCGTCCCACCCTTGCGGGCCGCTAGCCTCATTGCAGTGCTACTTTCCTAGAATATGACTGTCTCCACTACTACTATTACTACTACTACCACTTCCACTACTTACTCCATTATTACCCCACTCTGGTACCCTCCCCTGTCTGACTGCCTATAAATACCACTTCCCCCGTCTTTGTGTGTTAGTGTGACTTTGTAAATGGTCCAAGTCGGACCGAAACGTCGTCGTAAGCTCCTCTCTTTTATATGTGCGGGTTGTGTGTGTATTGTTCCAGTCACGGTATTGTGTCTTTTTGTTATTTAGGAATAAATAGTTTACGACGACGTTTCGGTCCGAATTGGATCATTTACAGTCGGATCGAAAAGTGTAAGCTTGCCTCTCCTGTGTACCAGTTATTTATGTATTGTTCCAGTCACGGTATTGTGCCTTGTTGGTCTGTGTTTATTACTCTTACATTACTGTTACATTCACTAGGAAGCGCTAAACCCATGAAATCATGCATCAGCTGCGTACAGGAGGTAAACAGATTTGATCCAAGGAGAGGGTAGCTCCAATACCTACGATCAAGAGTTCCTCACTGGCATCAAGACCAGTCTTCAAGTCAAGAAAATATTCCTGTAAATGTGTAATATTAGCTATGGTGTCGTGGCGCTTTAATTAATATAGATTTATTTAATATCATTAATTAAATTTCTAACATGTACAGTAATTATCACGAGAATTAAATTATATAATAATGTTTAATATATGTACGTAACATTCCATTATTTAGAAAATTATATTAAATGGAAATCCTGACTGATTTTCAATTATTGTTATATATATATATATATATATATATATATATATATATATATATATATATATATATATATATATATATATATATATATATATATATATACAGGATTGCTCATTATGCTAGGTAGGTTATCCTGAATTAGTAACCCTAGGTTATCGTGGGTTATCCTAGGTTAGTAACCCTGGGTTATCGTGGGTTATCCTAGGTTAGTAACCCTAGGTTATCGTGGGTTATCCTGGGTTAGTAACCCTAGGTTATCGTGGGTTATCATGGGTTAATAACCCTGGGTTATCATGGATTATCCTAGGTTAGTAACCCTAGGTTATCGTGGGTTATCCTAGGTTAGTAACCCTAGGTTATCGTGGGTTATCCTAGGTTAGTAACCCTGGGTTATCGTGGGTTATCCTGGGTTAGTACCCCTGGGTTATCGTGGGTTATCATGGATTAGTAACCCTGGGTTATCATGGATTATCCTGGGTTAGTAACCCTGGGTTATCGTGGGTTATCATTGATTAGTAACCCTAGGTTATCGTGGGTTATCCTAGGTTAGTAACCCTGGGTTATCATGGATTATCCTGGGTTAGTAACCCTGGGTTATCGTGGGTTATCCTGGGTTAGTAACCCTAGGTTATCGTGGGTTATCATGGGTTAATAACCCTGGGTTATCATGGATTATCCTAGGTTAGTAACCCTAGGTTATCGTGGGTTATCCTAGGTTAGTAACCCTAGGTTATCGTGGGTTATCCTAGGTTAGTAACCCTGGGTTATCGTGGGTTATCCTGGGTTAATACCCCTGGGTTATCGTGGGTTATCATGGATTAGTAACCCTGGGTTATCATGGATTATCCTGGGTTAGTAACCCTGGGTTATCGTGGGTTATCATTGATTAGTAACCCTAGGTTATCGTGGGTTATCCTAGGTTAGTAACCCTAGGTTATCATGGATTATCCTGGGTTAGTAACCTTGGGTTATCGTGGGTTATCCTGGATTAGCTACGTCTGTCGTGAATGGTAGCATACTATATAACCCGCTTAGCTGTCATTGTATATGCGTGGACAGGTACACAAGATTAAGTGATAGCATAGATAGTGGGGTTAAAGCATATTCGAAAAAGAAATTTGGATCATAGAAATATTATGGGAAAGGCATAGAAGATACCAAAATAAGGCATATTAATCTATACTGAGAAGACTGGTACACCAAGCATTGCCCTCAGACATGACGTCTCCACTGCCTTAAACCTCCTCCTTGCTGCAGCATTTATAACCTAAACTTCACACCCATATAAGAGTTTTGGAACCCCTATACTCTTATACATTCCCCCTCTTGCCTCCACGGATAAAGTTCTTTATCTCCACAAATTCCTCAACGCACCATCGTCCTTTTTCCTCTCGACAATTCCTAAGTTCACCTCATCTTTCAATCTCACTCCCAAATATCTGATCACATTCACTGTCTTCATATTCCCTCCTTCCAATCTTATATCCAATCTTTCATTATCAATTTTTTTTGTCACTCATCACCTTGCTCTTTTCAATGTTTACTTTTAATATCTTTCTCTTACATACCCTCCCTAATTCAACCAGTAGCCTTTGCAACTTAGCACAGTGTCATCAGCAAAATGCAACTGTGACAACTCCCACTTTGTATTACATTCTTTATAGTTTAATCAGACACCTCTTCCCAACACCCTACCATTCTACTCCCTTACAACCCCTTCTATATATATGTTAAACAACCATGGTGATATCACGCATCTTTGTCTTATAATCTCCCTTACAACCCCTTCTATATATATGTTAAACAACCATGGTGATATCACGCATCTTTGTCTTATAATCTCCCTTTCCTACATACTCTAAATTGAGCCTCACTCTCCTCATAACTGCTTTAAGTAACCTACTATGACATAAACTTGCAACATCTGCCACATTGCTCCCCAGTTAACTCTGCTATACCCATAAATGCAACGAAAGCTTTTTGACTTTTATCTACATATTGTTCACTTATATGCTTCAATGTGAACACTTGGTTTCACACCCCCTACCCTTCCTAATACCTCCCTGTTCATCTGCGATACTGTTCTCCGTTATATCCTTAATTCTTTCAATAATAACTATCATACACTTTGTTTGGTGTGAGCCTGATAATGGCATACACTACCGACATGTAGATAAGAAAGGCACCTACAATAGTTTAGAATCTACATTTCGATACTTTTCGCCTACACACAAGGCTTCTTTAGTATACTACAGAGGAGGCAGCAGATAAGAGTTCTTCTCCATGGTTTGGTGCAATGTGAAGCTGAAACAACAGTATGGAGACTTATATACTGTTAAAGGTGAGACTCAGAAAGTCTTGGCAGAGGAGGCGGGTCCCACTAGTAGAAGTATATAATCATTGAGAGGCAGTGTAGCAAAGCTACTGGGTAGGTCCCTCTCAAATCCAATAGGATATCTTCGAGAACTTTATTGCCCGACCACAAGTTACGAATGAGAAAGGTTGGATTTGAGAGGGACGTACCGAGCACCTCTGCTACACTGCCTCTCAATGATTACACTCTTGTTTCTGTTGCTGTTATTGCTTGTACTGCTGTTGCTGTTGATGCTACTGCTGCAGCAGGTGCTGATGCTTTTGATAATGCTTATATTGTTTCATCAATTGCTAATGCTAGTTTTCTTGCTGAGGCTGATTCTACATTGTTATGGTATTACTGTTGATGCTGTTGCTGCTGCTGCTGCAGAGGCTGTTGCTGCTGTTGATGCTATTATAGTAGCTGTTGTTGTTGCTGTTGCTGCTGTTGAAGCTGCATTTATTCCTTCAGTTGAATTTGCAGCAGCAGCTGCTGTTGCTGCTCCTGTTGTTACTTCTGTTGTAAGTCTCGTAATACTAACGCTGTTGTTGATGCTGCTGCTGCTGCTGCTTATTTTACTGTTGATGAAGCATCACAGCCGTACACTGCACATTCGTAAATCATGAATAAAAATAATAATGGTCGGCGTGTGTGTCCGGCAGCACTGCCTATTAAGGCTGGAATTTTGGTGGCTGTGATCTGTTTGATGTCCAGAGTTGAAAATACGACCAACTCATCAACACAAAGCAACTATGTTAAGGCAAACTTTTTGTGAGGTAAATAATATTACCAGATGATAAAAACATTTCGAAAATGAATTGCAAAGTGACCTGGGTGATTACATTGTGACCTGGGTGATTACATTGGGTGTTTGGATGGTATACAGTACCGACAAGATGAAGAATTACCCCACGTTTGCCATCCAGTGGCTTTATCCCTACATTACAAGGTCGTAATGGGAAGAATGCAGAATTATATAGAACATATGAGGTGGTTAATACTTTAGGTTTGGGGTTGGTAAAGATGAGTGTATAGATGAATGGTTCAGAGAACCGACAAGTTGTTAAATTAGACACATATGCAACACTTGGGTATCTTTATTGAGAAAACGTTTCGCCACACAGTGGCTTCATCAGTCCAATACAAAAGAAAGTAGTATAAAAGGAGGAGTTTGAGGTAATCAGTCCCTCGGCCTGGAGTCGATGTGTTCAGTCCATCAATCTTGAAGTAAATACAACATAAGGCAAATAGAAGTTGCTTATATACTGTAGACAGGTGAGATGAAGCAGGAGGAGGCAGGTCATAGTGGTATCAACCACTAGTCGAAGTAAGTCCTTGTCCAAAGGTTTGGACAAATGTTGAAGAATCCCTTTGTATCAAGATCCCGAGGGACTGATTACCTCAAACTCCTCCTTTTATTACTACTTTCTTTTTTGTATTGGACTGATGAAGCCACTGTGTGGCGAAACGTTTTCTCAATAAAGATACCCAAGTGTTGCATATGTGTCTAATTTAAGAAGATGAGTGTAGTCTTGAAGACTACGGTGATCTTCACCTCCATGACTGAGGGGACTGATTACCTCATCTTTGTACATTCTTAACATTATGTTCTTGTATTGTACTGACAAAGCCACAGGTTGGCGAAACTGGTTGCACACGTGTCTAATTCTTCACACTGGGTGTTAAATTAGCATGTTGTTACGTGAATGGCTGTTGTGTTCGCTTCTCTGCTTACTGCTGTTCTAAGCTGTACTCACCTATTTGTTGTTGCAGGGATCGAGACATAGCTCCTGACCCCACCTCTTCAATGATCGCTACTAGGTCCTCTCTTTCCCTGCTCCATGAGCTTTATCATACCTCGTCTTAAAACTATGTATGGTTCCTTCCTCCATTACATCACATGCCAGACTATTCCACTTCCTGACAACTCTATGACTGAAGAAATACTTCCTAACATCCCTTTGACTCATCTGAGTCTTCAACTTCCAACTGTGTCCCTTTGTTTCTGTGTCCCCTCTCTGGAACATTCTATCCCTGTCCACCTTGTCACTTCCTCTCAGTATTTTATGTCGTTTTCATGTCTCCCCCTATCTCTCCTGTCCTCCAGTGTCGTCAGATCGATTTCCCTTAACCTCTCCTCGTAGGACATACCCCTTAGCTCCGGGACTAGTCTTGTTGCATATCTTTGCACTTTCTCTAGTTTCTTTACGTGCTTGGCTAGGTGTGGGTTCCAACCTGGTGCTGCATACTCCAGTATGGGCCTAACGTACACAGTGCACAGGGTCCTGAACGATTCTTTATTAAGATGTCGGAATGCTGTTCTTAGGTTTGCTAGGCGCCCATATGCTGCAGCAGTTATTTGGTTGATGTGAGCCTCAGGATATGTGCCTGGTGTTATACTCACCCCAAGATCTTTTTCCTTGAGTGAGGTTTGTAGTCTCTGGCCCCCTAGACTGTACTACGTCTGCGGTCTTCTTTGCCCTTCCCCAATCTTCATGACTTTGCACTTGGTGGGGTTGAACTCGAGGAGCCAATCGCTGTACCAGGCTTGCAGCCTGTCCAGATCTCTTTGTAGTTCTGCCTGGTCCTCGTCCAATTGAATTCTTCTCATCAACTTCACATCATCTGCAATCAGGGACACATCGGAGTCTATTCCTTCCGTCATGTCGTTCACAAATACCAGAAACAGCACCGGTCCTAGGACTGATCCCTGTGGCACCCCGCTCGTTACAGGTGCCCACTCTGACATCTCGCTGTTGTCTTCCGGACAGATATTCCCTGATCCATTGCAGAGCCTTACCTGTTATTCCTGCCTGGTCCTCCAGCTTTTGCCCTCTCTTGTGTGGAACTGTGTCAAACGCCTTCTTGCAGTCCAAGAAAATGCAATCTACCCACCCCTCTCTCTCTTGTCTTACAGCCGTCACCCTGTCATAGAACTCCAGTAGGTTTGTAACGCAGGATTTCCTATCCTGAAACCATGCTGGCTGTCGTTGATAAGCTCGTTTCTTTCTAGGTGCTCCACCACTCTTCTCCTGTGTGTACTCACCTATTTGTACTCACCTATTTGTGGTTGCAGGGGTCGAGTCATAGCTCCTGGCCCCGCCTCTTCACTGATTGCTACTAGGTCCTCTCTCTCCCTGCTCCATGAGCTTTATCAAACCTAGTCTTAAAACTATGTATGGTTCCTGCCTCCAAGCTATTTCACTTCCTGACAACTCTATGACTGAAGAAATACTTCCTAACATCCCTTTGACTCATAGGAGTCTTCAACTTCCAATTGTGACCCCTTGTTTCTGTGTCCCCTCTCTGGAACATCTTGTCTCTGTCCACCTTATCTATTCCTCGCAGTATTTTATATGTCGTTATCATGTCTCCCCTAACCCTCTTGTCCTCTAGTGTCGTCAGGCCGATTTCCCTTAACCTTTCTTCGTAGGACAATCCCCTTAGCTCTGGGACTAGTCTTGTTGCAAACCTTTGCACTTTCTCTAATTTCTTGACGTGCTTGACCAGGTGTGGGTTCCAAACTGGTGCTGCATACTC